>JBBPCY010000109.1:10828383-10860772 GCA_037974405.1 Brachyalestes nurse
GCACACCACCACTGGGTTCCTGAGCAAGACCCTTAACCCCAAGTTGCTCCAGGGAGACTGTCCCCTGTAGTTAGAGAGTGGAAGTTGCTATGGATAAAAGCATCTGATAAATGTTGTAAATGTAAAGGACAAATCTGTCAACATTATATTAAGTGAGTACAGTTACTATCCATTAATACTGGTTTGTGTAGTGAGTCTGTTGTCTATTGTAGAAAGCATCATCACAGATGTGTTTTTCATAGTTTTTGGGTTAGGTGTTTGAAAATGTCCTAGTAGAATACAAAGGTATTTTACTCATCTGCACTGGCTGTGTTTATTGTCATGGTATTTTTTCATATTAATGATCATACCTGACCAGGAGGTGCCCACTCCCATCTGTTAGCTTCTCTGTGCTAAAGTTTCTCTTGCTGCTACTGCTGAAATAATTTACACCAGGGTACCCACCTGGTGTGTCCCAATATATTTGTCCATACAGTGTATTTCAAATGCAGTTATCACAAGAAAGACCACAGCAGAGAACACTGATTAAGAAGGAGAGAGGGGAGAGAAAATTATGAGAGTATGTGGGATCTACTTCATGTAAATAGGAGTATGTGAAATGTACTCATTACGACACAAACCCGAAACTGAGCCAAGATCGATTATGGACAGGAAAAATCATCTGGTCCTGGAGGGCCAGTGTGGAGCACAGCTTGGTGATTCCCTCAGACACACTCACAAAACTGGGTCAGTAAAAGGTGAGTTGATCCAGGTGTCTTTTAGCAGGGAAATCACCAAACTGTGCTGGATCCTTGCCTCCCTGGACCAGAGTTGGGCACCTCTGCTTTACACACTTTGGGCAGACTTAACAAGCTGTGACCTTTCCACCAACCCAACAAATCCCTCTCATCAGCCATGGTGTCACTGGAGGGCCACATTCATCCACTCCTCAGACTCTGGAGCTACACAAACGTATTGAGACTGTTCAACGTTACACTAACCGGGACTTTAATGACACTGCATTTAAATACCTAGACATTCATATGGAGTTGGTCCTTCTTTGCAGGTATAACAGCTTTCCACTTTGAAAGCTTTCCACAACATTTTTTTACATTCATTCTGTAGAGCATTTATGAGTTCAGACACTGATGTTGGACAAGAAGTCCTGGCTTGCAGTCTCCATTCCAGTTCATCCCAAAGGTGCTGAATGGGGTTGAGGTCAGGACTCTGTGTGGGCCAGTCAAGTTCTTCTGCACCAAACTCATCCATCCATGTCCTTGCTGTGTGCACTGGGACACAATCCTGCAGGAATAGCAAGGGTTCCTCCCCAAAGTTGGAAGCATAGCGTTGTCCAAAATGTCTTGGTATGCTGCAGTATTAGAATTGCCCTTCACTGGAAGTAAAGGGACATAGGCAAAACCTTGAAAAACTGGTGTGTCCCAATACATTTGTCCATTTAGTGTATTTCCAATGCAGTTATCACAAGAAAGAGCACAACAGAGACCCATGCTCATGATTAAGAAGACATTTGCATTACAGTTCCTCTGGTTTTTTTTAAAATTTACAATCACAATTGCACCTTCTGTTCTTTAGATGTGTCAGTTGGCATTTTACTTCAAGTCAGATGTGAAGGAATTGTGTGAAATCTTGTGGCGTGCTGATGTGTTAGGACACAGGAAGCTTGTAGGCTGCTAGTTTAGATGCTATGAGTCAGAGTCAACCACTGACATTTTGATCGCATACTTAATTTCAAAGTGTTTATGCTTATGAAGTTGCTTTTAAGGTTACCGTTTATCAAGTCCAAGATGTATTTGCCTTGATCAGGTATCTGAAATATCATCAAAGACTGTGTTTCTGTACCTACTTTGTGGTTTGTACTATTTTGTATAGCGGTGATAGTCATTTTTGCCTTCTCTTCCTGTGTTCACTAATTGCTAGCTCTTAGTGAAGTATGTTCTTCTGCAGTTCTTCTTTCCATCTTCTACTGGAAAAATGGCTACGTCTGCTTTCCCCAGGTGCGTCATTTTGTGGCGCATGCCGTTCATTTGACCAGGAATGTACTTCCTACTTCAAAAAGGCCTTTTTTTTTAAGCTGCTTTATCAGGCAATAATGCATTCTCTGTTTGCACGCTTGCATACAGGGAGCTAAATGCAGGCGTTTTTCTTATTCCGTCTTGAAGGACTTTGTTTCTTCAGGAAAGCAAATATTTCAATCGCAACGTGGCAAACATGTCTAGACCACAGACATTGTTCCTCTCAAAAGTAGCTAATGTGCTGAAATATTAATCCATCCCCCTACAGAAAGGATATTCAAACTTTCACTTTGATATGAATTTCAAATCAATAACGTCAAGGCCCCTGCAGAGCTCAATCATCAAACCGAATCTTCTCTGTCATTCCCCACCAAACCTTTTAACTTCACTAACATTGAACCCAACTGTCTTTAAAACCTCGAGTTAAAAAAGGGACATGTTTGACAGGCTCTCCGATGCTCGAGTTAAAAGTTAAGGCTTGCCTTTGAGGTTAGCTTTCTTCGTTCTCTGCTGTAAGTCCCTTTGCTATTTTAATACAGTCTTTTTATGAATAGCGTTCCCGCGCTCCAGCACGGTACACTTAAAGAATAGGCCACAGTGCACCTTCGGTTGCTGGGAGACTACTGGAAAGAGAGAGATGGCTGGAGTAATTATGCTACGCTCTCAAAATGGTCTGTTAAAACACACATGCACATCCACTTATCTTAAACATCATGTGAATGGACTTGTTTGAACATTAGGAGTGGAACAACAAAAGTGGAAACGGCAAATGTGCTGACATATTCAGTGTCACTGTGGCCAGGACAGTGTAGGATTTTTCTGGCAGATGTTCCCATTTTGGAGGCTGACGGACTATCCTGGTCTCATTCTGGAGTCTGATGTCTTTAGATACTTAATGACAGTACTTACTGTAAGAGCGGGGAAACCCTTAGGCTCCACACACAAAAACATTGTGTGTCTACCAACTGTGTAAAGTGCCAGAGGCCCCGTTGACCATTATATTGTGCAGCACAAGCTGCAGGAGATTTAGGAGGTACTGGCAGGACCTACCACTACGAAACACAATGTACTTAAAATGGGCTTAACCCTACCTTAATTTCCCCCTAAAAATACACCAAACCCCTTAGTTTGAATTATATGGCCGTTAATTTGTGAAACCGACCCCTTAATTTGACCTTAAAATTAGATTTGAGCCTAGAGTGTGGAACCCCTTAATCTTAAACTTAAGGCGTTCATTCGAGAGATTCTATTATTTAAGTGGCACATTTGAAAAAGTGGAAAATTCAGTAGTTTTATCCCTTAATCAGCCTTAATCTGTGCACTTTTCCCCTTATTTCTAAGGTAGTTTTAAGGTATCCTGATTAAAGTCAATTTAAGGAGTAAACTTAAGCCGTTTGGTTTCGTAATGTTCTACATTTGAAAAATTAAATAAATGGAAAAAAATCAAACAAAACTATACCCAGTAGTATTCAGAGAGCTCATCTAATTAGTCACTTTGGCTCCAGTATTTTACATCCAGCTTGTATAATCTCCATTGAATGGGACACTCTGGAGCAGCCAAACATGACTCTAGGATCACCATGCATTTGCCAAGTATCATTATAAAGCCCTCCAACACTGGCTGGCTGAGTTCATGTGGCATTTGTGATCCAGACCAGACATTTAGAAATCAGTACCTGACTACTAATGAATGCAATTGTTTCTTTACAGCAGTCTTTCAACATTTAATGTATAGCTATCCCAGAATGGAAAAAGCTGTCACTGGAGCAAAGGCTGGGGGTCTCCCTGTATTAACCCCTGCATTTCTGTTCTTTTATCAAGCACAGGGAAAGGTTGAATTACTTGACTGCCGACCACGTTACACATGGGACAGAGAGAGGTTTGTTTAAAAATGTTGGAGTAATCCTTTAATAGCACTTTATTAACTGCCACTGATAAAGGCCTGCGCTGAAAGAGTGCCATGGAAAGTCATTTTTGTCCTTTTGAAGCTCCTATCAATAGAGCATTTTTGTTAGACACTCAATACCCTCTTTGGTAGCACTCTTAAAACTCTTAAAAATAAACAAGCCAAAAGATTATTTGGTGTAATGATACTGAAGGACCACTTAAGCTTCAGCAGTGTTTCTCAGCCTTGGTTCTTGAGGCACCCTGCCTTGCAAGTTTGAATGCTTTCCCTGCCTTAACACCCCCACTTCAGTTCAGCGAGGGGATGTTAATGAGCTGATTAGTTGGATCAGGTGTGTTAGGAGCCGTGAAAATGCTCCAGTGTGCAGGGCAGGGTGCCTCCAGGACCAGGGTTAAGAAAGACTGCGCTAAAGAAACTTTAGGTGAGGGCTGAGGGCCACTTATGAGGATTTATTTACACCCTGATTATTTTAAACATGGAAACATTTTTTTAAGCTACTGTGACTTTCTAAAGCTTCACATTTGCCCTTCAGACTGCACAGGACTGTGGTAGAGTTGATCTTGTAGCCAGAGACACCACAGTGGCGAAGCTGACATGTTAATGTGTTGTGTAAGGTTACTGCTAACCAGGGTCAACTGAGGTGTAGAAGGACTGAAATAATCTCTTCAGAGCACGGAGGCCCACGTCACTGACATACTTTTCATAACGTTCTTCTGTGACACTGGTTTAAAGTCAATGTTTACACGTGGCAGATGATATCAGAATATCTATTTGCAGATAATTACTTGAAAAATATGTTTGACAGATGTTCAAATTTGACCTTTCAAACTGATAAAGTGCCTCCTACTGATTTCCTTTGTTTTTGTTCACCAGATCCTCACACAAAATGCAACAGAAAACAAAGAATACATGAGGAAACATGAGGAAGTTTTTAAATGATTCTTTTTTTTGTTGAAGGAAAAATGGCAAAATCTATATTGGATTATTTGGAAAAAAATAAGTGTTCCGTGTTTAGTCATTTTACATAACTCTTAACAGAACTGCATTAATTGAGTCACATTTGAAGGCTTTGTAACGTTAACTGCCCATTTCAGGCTCTGCCACAACACCTCAGTGGGTTTCAAGTCAGGAGTTGACAAGGCCAATAGAAAAGTATGAAAGGTTTTTTTTTTTTCTCAGCAGTTCAGAAGTGAACTTTTTCTTGTGCCTCAGATGGATGGATGCGTAACCTGATTACACTTCAGCTTCACAACATAGACATTCTCCTGCAGAATTTTCTGGTTGAGAGCAGAATTTATTGTTCCATCAAAATTAACCACCATGTTTGACTGTTGGTGATGTTCTAATTGTGGATTGCTGGGTTAGAATAATGCCAGATGGTGCAGGACCTCAAGTCTTCCAAAGAGGTCCACATATGACTACTCACAAAAAACATTATTTCAAAAGGCTTGGGGTCATTGAGGTGTTTGAAAATGTAAAATGAGTATTTATTAGGGCTGTAACAACACACCAAACCCACGATTCGGTTCGTATCACGATTTTTGACCCACGATTCGGTTCGTGTAACGATTCTTTTGGAGGGGGGGGATTCTGAGATGCCATTTTGTTTGGTGACCCCTTATCTTTACCACAAAATTACATTTCAATTAACGCTTAAATACAGCTTCCTTTCCATTCATACTGCAGAAAAGGCTTCAGGGAACCACACGAGGAGTCGAGTTGGAGACGACACACCTCTCTCGGTTCACTGCTCTGTTCAAACAAAATGTCCGGAGCCCACAAAACTCGCTCAAAACACAATAAAACAATTACACAGCTTATAGACACTTTTAAACCCTGTGTCATAACTTCCACGTTCAGCAAACAAAGGAGTCCGTCCATGCTTGTATGTTTTTAAACTTGTGGGAGGGCTCTTTGAAACCCTAAGACCCTCAGCTAAGAAATTGACGTGAAAATCCTCCTATTACAGCGAAAAACGTATGTTTCTGGGCAGGACCCATCCAACCCCCCTAGAGGAGGGGGAACAGTTAAAGATGTGGTAGCATTGGATCTGGATGGTAAGGATAACTCTGGGAGTTGGAAGGGGAGTGTCGTGGTTCTGCCTTCTCACACCGCGACACAGGTTTGTGGACCCCAGTGTTGCGATTTCGGTTTTGTATCGTATATCGTTACAGCCCTAGTATTCATTCTTAGTCAGAAGTGATTTTCACCTTGCAGTTCTCTTAGGGGTTCTATTTTTACCCAGTCTCTTTCTAATGATTTTATCTGAGGTAAGACCTGCAGTTTCTTAGATGTTTGCTGGGTGTTCTTTTGTGACATCAATAGTCACAAAGTTTGGTAGGCCAGACACTTCTGGGAAGTTCCTCCTTTTGGAGAAGATGGTTCAGTTGTTTTAAGCCCTTTTCAGACTGATATATTTCAATAACCCATTGAAGTAGTCTTTCTCATCTGCATTTTCTTTTGATTGTGGCATAGTGTTCTACTTGTTGAACCTTTTTAGTCTATTTCACGTTCTTTGTTCTGTTCTTAGGTTTGGATATCTAATCAAGCCTGATCCAGAGAAGATAGCACCAAAGTGCTGTTGGAAGGACTGAGGCATTATCATTCATTCTCCTTTAGAGGTATGGGTATTTCTTTTATATGCTGTCTACATACAAACCACAAGTCTTTTCTGTCATAAACCTCAACCATGGACGTCTCGTCCCAGTCACACTGGGTTACACACCACGTCTTAATTACTCCAACTGCTTGGTTGTAGTCTTTTTTATTTATTTATTTATATTCATTTTAAAACCCATTATGGAGTTTAAAAATCTGTGTCATGTAACATTTTAAGATTTTTGTTTTGATTTGTTCATACTACCACAATAAGTAAACAGAAAGAATGATGTGAAAAATAATATGATACTTCAAGAATTTTTCACATTACTTCATATGTCAAGATATTTATTCTTTCTGGTAGAGCAGATGCTAAAGAGCCAGAAGAGAAACATTTTAAAATCAAATGCTATTAGTGCAAATGACTTTTTATTTGAGTGTCACACACTACTGCATTAAAGCAGTTTAAACAGAATGAATTATGCTGTTCGTAATTAATCGTGCAGTTGGTTAGTGTTCTTTTAAAATGATATCAAGATATGCTCCGAAAGGCAGACCTGTGATGTAATTTATCACAACAATAAAATACATTGTCCGTTTACCCAACCATGCTTCAGTAGTTTTGAAACCCAACCTAGACACTTTATGAACTGTATTTCTTCTTGGAAGCCTTGCAGTGCAGTGAATCATTTTTTATTTTCCAGAAAAGACTCAGTGAGTGATCTGTCTCTTTATCGAAGAGGGTTTTGGGTATGATCAGGATTTTACTGATGCAGACATCGAAACTTCTTATCTGTACTGATACTCATCAGCACTCTTACTGATGCTGTTCTCTATAATTTGATAAGAAAATGAACATGAAAAGATGTGAAAAGAATGACCTTTTGGACAGATATTCTTATATAATGAGGGAGGAGAAGTTGCAGAGTGTCCAGTCTGGCATCAGGCACTGTTTGACCAGGAGCTTATCCTTAGGGCAGCTGGTGGTCTGGTGGTTAGGGAGTTGCTCCTGCGATTAGAAGTTTGTGAGTTTGAATCTCAGGACTGTCAGTGGCACCACTGAGGTTCCCGACCCCACACACTGCTCTCCGGCGCTGTGTCACTGGCTGCCCACTGCTTCACTTTTTAAAGGGATTAAATCTAGAGAAAGAATTTCACAATGATGAAAGGTATGAAAACATTTGTGTATGTAAAAAAGCAGTTTTTACAATGCAAGCACTTGAACACAAGTAACCAAAGTCTTTCAGAGTGGTTTCATGTGAAATAGACATTGTACAGAAACCTGGATTTTTTACAGTACTAATAACAAGAAACAGAGTTTGTGATGTTCTGTACTATTGACAAAACTACCAGAGAACAAACATGTGTCTACAAGTTTCAATATGCAAAATGTTTGTTTGTGTTATTGGGTTCTTTACACAACATTTAGACCAAGAGTTATTGCTAAGCTACAGTACTGTGCAAAAGTCTTAGGCACCTATGAAAATTGTTTGAATTTGTTTATATCAGCAGTGGGTTTCTTTCTAGCAGCAAAAACACAAGTGAACAAGTGAGAATAAACTCAAACGAACAAGAAAGCAGTAAAAAAGTATCAAGTATTTCCTTTTTCCTAAAAAGGAATTGATACTTTGTGAGCTGGTTAGAAGAACACAGGTTTGGTTTCAGATTTCTGCCTCCAGTCATTGTGTGGATTTATAACATTCCATAAGCAGCACACCTAATTTAATCTAATGAAGTAAAACGAGCCAAACCAGGTATTTGATTGTAGCTAAAATGAATATTGGATTTCAATGAGAAAATAGGTCTGGGAATGGTTAGGAGAACACTTTGCCACACATAAAACCACTCTTTACTGTAATAAAGTTAATTGTATTTATTGTAATATTAATGTTTTAACACTAACTTAACACTATTGTCCAGTAGTAAACAGGTTTTAAGTATAATTTTCCTGGGTGCTAAGACTTTTGCACAGTACTGTATGTCTTAAGCATCAGGCCGTGCAGTAATAACCGTTTCATGTGATAACTTTGTGGGGTAGTTGCTGTGAACAGACTATAGAATGGTACATTTCATATCAAACCACTCTGACTGACTTTGTTTATCATATTAATGATTTAATCGTACACAAAAATCAGTAGAATTCCCTTTTATACAGGATTGATTCTAATGTAATGGACAACAGGGCAGGATGTTAGCTATGCTTTTTTGGGAACCTCTAATAAAATTGTTTTAGTGAAACACGCTGTTGCTCTTTAGGTATACAGTATGCTCAGAAAAGCTTGTTAATTTGTCATGAGCTCATCATTTTACCCACCGTTGCTATATAGTAACAGGATTAGGCTGTGTATGTTTATGTATTTACAGTTTTCTGCACTCTCAACTGCTTCCCTTGAGTCACTTGATTTGTTAAACTTTGCACAAGTCTTTGACTTTCTTGGCAAAGGAGAGCAGTGGGTTACCTTGGTGCCATAATAGAGGTTTGGATTGCACTGATGCCTGCCATCACATGAGGCTAAGGATGGGTCAGAGGAAATGTAACATGTATGTTTCATCTCTCTTCCCTTCTCTTCTCTTGCACGGAGTGTTTTTCTGTTTCTTAGAGGTCTGTTGAGGGCAGAGGCGTGAACCAGCCTTAGTCACTCTGAGTTATTTTTTTTTTCTGTCTCTTTCTCTTTCTGTTTCTCTCTCTCTCTCTCTCTCTCTCTCTCCCTCTCTGTCTCTCTATCTATCTTTATCTCTCTCTCTCTCTGTCTATCTCGCTCTCTCTCTTTCTGTCTATCTCTATCTCTTGCTCTTTCTATCTCAATCGATCTCTCTCACTTTTCCAGTCTCTCTCTCTTTTGTTCCTTCTCTCCCTCTCACTCTTCCTGTCTCTCTCTCTCTCTCTCTCTCTCTCCCTCTCTGTATCTTGACCAGCTCTCCTCAGAGGGAGTGCAGGGCCACATTTAATTAGGCTTCTTTAATCACCTGAAGTCACTCACTCTGACACTCTTTAACCTCGCTGTAAATGGGTTATTATTACCTCTGAAAACCCCCTCTGTGGTTTCAGACATGAAAGACTTATTTTAGCTCTGCTCGGATGTGAAACACTATTTAAACACTTTCTCTAATGACTGAAGAAAATTGTCTTCTTTTCTCACCCATCCCTCAATTGCGTATCTGCCGTTAATTTCCTATGGATTCTTGTCTGCCGTGTACGGAGCTCATGACGGTTATGAGGGGGAAAAAAAATGTTTATTTATTAACATACTTAATTCAATTAAAAGCAAACCGTCAAGGCTAAACATTTTTAATTATGTTTATCTTTTATCTTCATGACTATGCTGGGTTCATACCACATGCCTCTCTTATTTATGTGAGGCAATCAGTGCAATTCATTTTGTGTTTTTCAAGAACACATGCTGTGTTTGTTTGGCCATATGAACCGAGTAACCTAGTTTTCTGCGCATTGTAATTACTGTGCGTGTGTGTGTGTGTGTGTGTGTGTGTGGAGCGTGGTTCAGAAACCGGAAAAGAAAACAAAACTGCACATCAAACGCAAGTGCCTCTAAGTCCTCAGAAGTCCAGCTTTGTTACCTAGTTTAAAGGTTCAAGCCCAGTCTTGTGTCTTATTAATGAAGCGTAAAGCTCCTCAGCTGTGCACACATCTCCTTTTAACTTTAAAACTGTGGTACCTCTTTAGTAAGGCTGACTACCTAATAAAAATCCTGGTTGCTTACTTAGAATATTGTAACACACATAAGAGAGTGAGACCTGTAAAAGATTTCACAAAACAGACAAAGTACAGGAGAGTGTGATGTAATGCAAGGGCAAGTTTAGAGATTATGATGACATGGAGTGATCTCACACCTGTGCTTCCTCTCTGAGAAGACCAGGAGAGATTAGCAAGCGGTGCTCTCTTTCTGTCTTTCTCTTTCTTTGTTGCACACACAGGCAGGAACACATGAATGGTGGCGTCTGGCGTTTCGTCTGGTGGCAAGTGTTTGTGCCCTGATGAAAAGTTATGCTAATAGCCCCCCTGAGTGCTCAGATTGATGGATGAGGGCTGCAGCAGCTTCCATATTTGGGCAGTCCCTTTAGATTATCCACAACACGGAGCCAACGAAGGACCTCTCCTCACACACACCTTGGAGTTTATGCTGATTCAGACAAACAGGAACTCACATCTGTGGGGGTGGAAGTTTAAGAATGCACAGATCCATAGATACTGCATATGTACATATTTATTTTGGTATGAATGACATTTGCCTGACCTGTAAGAAATTTGCCGCCAGGACTAAGAATATATATTGATTTCCTATATAAATGTAAAAGAGGGCCTAACTGATTTGATCACCAGTACCAGTTCTGACTTTAAAGGGCTTGGAATTCAGGTAACATTTTTATAGTATAGTATTTGCTGGTATAATCACATATAAAACACTGTTCTGTTTTTAGTGAAATAGTTTGGAGAAATAGCTTTGCTGACCTATATGACTGTCATTTGTGAGCTATGATTAGACACCTGCTCATCCGATGTTTCTTCTGAAATCAAGGGTATTACCAGGGTGTTTTCTCCTATTTACCACAACAATAGTCTCTTTTGTGTGGGCTTTACTGTAGATGTTGGAGGATTTACTTGCATTAAACCCAAGAGGATTATTGAGGTATTATTAATCGAAAGGTTAAGTTACCAAGACGAGTTAGCAACAATGGTACATAAAAAATTCACCATTTAAAAAAAAAAAAAAACAAACTTACAAAACATAGTGATATCCTGCATTATAACAAAATTAATTGTAACTAGCATAGATTAAATAGAAATACAGCAGAGGACTTGTCTGGCTGATTATGCTCTGTAAGGGCTGGGTACTGTGCTCCTGTGTGGTTGTGCAATAAAAGATCAGATAGAACAGTTTAGTGCATCGGTCTAACCTAGACGTACACATACACTGCAACCTCTCTTTGACAGAGACTAAACTTCTCATTCTGTTCTTCTGTTTGCTTCAGTGCTGATTATTATTATAAGTAATGACAACTAAATAACAGCGACAACAATAATAGTAACAAATGATTGTTATTATTGCTAAATTTACATTTACGCCATTTAGCTGACGCTCTAATCCAGAGAGATGTACATCAGTGCTCGAGTAGTCCGCATCTGTCTTAAACCTGTAAAGCTACTCTTAAATCAACGTCCAGGTATTTAACCAAGTCACTGCATGCTAGGTACACTTAAACAACACCTGTGAAAGAAAAGTCAAAAGTTAAGACAAAAGTAAAGAAGGGGATAAGAGTTTTTTTTTTTTTTTGAGAAATAAGCAAGCAGAAACGAGAGGCATAGTTAGTCATCAAAGTGCTCCTTGAAGAGGTGGGTCTTCAGGGACTCTGTTGCTGTCGTTTTTATTATTATTATTATTATTATTATTATTATTATTGAAAAGCAACCAGATGAACTGATAAACATATCATTTGCTATGAAACAGACCAATGATTTAGTGATGGCTCCATCCTAACATGCATTAGTCACATCAGCTTTTCTTTTCTTATCCTCGAACACCTTCATCTGACCTGAATTCCTTGCTCTGTTTCACTTCTTTACCGCTGCCTAGTGAACATCCAAGAGAGAGAAGATATGTTCAAGTCTTACTTCATGATACCGCAGTTATAACAATACACCTAAGACCTTAGTGTAACATTTTCACCAATTTAGCGTGAACAAACTAACTGCATCTTACTCTCTTTTGTGAGGAAATCTGCAGGATGGTGGACATGAAACCCCCAAAAAGCCCAGACAGGGACCTAACTCTTTTGGGTGTGGGTAGAATGTCATGCTCTCATCTGATATGATTTTGTGCGTCAGTAGTGGCCACCCATCACACTGGTTATGGCTGTTGGCTAGTTTATTACAGCGTAGTTTTATGTCAAGTGGAGCAGTACCACCAGTCACTATGTTGAATTGTGTGGTGCTGGATTAGTTAGGATAATATAATGTTTATTATTAATGTAACAACATTTAATTTTTTAAATATCATGGTTATCATGGCTACTGTGTGTGTGTGTGTGTGTGTGTGTGCGGTGTGTGTGTGTGTGTGGTGTGTGTGTGTATGTATGTATATGTACTGTATATATTTACAGCCATGACAATTTAAACACACACACAAATGATGTATATTTGTATATGTAATGTTTGTTCTGGGCAGTGCACGTCAGAGTTTGGCGAGGTTCTGTTTCTCAGCATGTTAAAGTTGTAAAGATGTATGGTCATCCGTGACTCTGTTTACACGATGCGGTTGATGGTGGCTCTCCGAGATCGTCTCGAGGGATCCGGTTCTGGCATCCCTGCTTCTACAGCCGGACCTAGCCAGGGCTTTCTCACAGCCCTGCGCAGTTCTATCATTCTTATTCTGGCATCTGTGCAAATGCTAATAACCACATATTTGACTTCCAAGTGACTTTGGCTAGTGAAAAGACTGGCATTCCAGACAGCAAAAGCAAGCTGAATCAATTTTTGCCCCCAATCTTTCTCCCATTTTTGTCTCCATATTTGGAAATGTTTACCTCCTTGTGGCTGCACAGTGCGGGAGGAAGAAGGGGTATGAGTCATTTTAACAGCATAAGGGCCTGCCTGTGGATCCTCCTCAGTAAACTCCCATTGAATAAGGGCTTCACTTTAGTCTATAGAGACCCGGGATATGCAGTGAGTACTTCTCTGTTCCTCATTGTACTGTCTGTCTGTTTCTGTGTCTTTCTCTTGAATTCTCTCTTTCTCTCTTTCTCTCTCTCTCTCTCTCTCTCTCTCTCTCTCTCTCTCTTGCACTCTCTTTCTCTCCCTGTCTCTCTCTCACACTCTCCCTCTCTCGCTCTGGCATCTAATTAAGCGGGTAGGGTGGTATTTTTGGACGCGGGGCAGTGAACTGGGCCATGTTTTTGTTCGTGGTCTTGTGATGTGATATACAGGTAGCTGTCTCTGCACTGCTGTGATCAGTGCTCTTGATGTGTTGGGGCAGGTATTATTGAATACCTGGAGTGGATTGCACTGCCCCGACTCTCTTAGAACAGCAGTGCCCAGACTTCAGCAGCATAATTTAAAATAGGAGCGTTTAACATCTTGTTTTTTAACTTTAATTGGTAAATGTAACGCTTTCTTTCCCCCTCCATTAAAGTAACAATATAGTTTCCTGTTAAAGGTGTCTGTTCAATTCAGTGGCACCTATAAACCCGTACGTCTCTTAGCGCTGCACTTAAATAGTTTACATCAACAAATTGAATCAACAAAATCGCTGTTCAGTTGTGTTTTCATTGGAGACATCATTGTAATGCTGGATGAAGAGAGAACTCCTTCCTCCTTTTTCCATCAGTGCCATACCGTAAATGGTATTTTCTGTCTTCCCTTTTGACTGAGAGTTTCTCACCAGTTCCACACACTACTGGCTTGGCAGTTTGTTGTGGTTGTGGTTGTTTGTGTACATTCCGTCTAATCTTGTCTAATCTTGTACTTTTGCTACTGCAGGAACATGAACAGCAATATATTTATTTAACAGAAATGTCCTGTTTCCCCAAAAATTGCACTGTTCAATTGTGTAATCAAGGTCTGGGTGTCCATCTATGAACCTTGACAGAACAATGCCTGCTTGGTTCAGAGGTAGTGTCCTTGTGAAAGATCTATGCAGAAAACACATTTATACACATTGCAATCATTGTACAATCATTTTTTTTGCTGAGTTTAACATGTTGGAAAAAATATGTGACCTTTTGCAAAAGGCATTTTATATTTCATTGTTTTTATTTCCCCAATATGGTAACTCAGTAAGTAAATAAAAAGAAAATACATTTGAAAAAAAAAATGCCATAGTTAGGTGGGTTCTCTGGAGATGTTTACTTAATTTTACTTAATCAGCAAAACATGTCATTTGATCTGTGATGTTCAAACTGTACACATGGTGAAAAATTCCTTGGGCCTCGCGTGGTCCTCACACTTCAACTGTATTTTAACTTTAATAAAACAGATAAGAGGTAAAGAGTTATTTGGGTGTGTGAAACTTTTCTGACTGGCTACTTCTGGGATTCTTTTCAAAGTTTTATGTAAGATCCCTGCATCTGTTAGAGTCATTTGTTTGTTCGTTGAGTCAAAAGTTTGTATTTCCTGCTTGTGGATCTGCTGTTTTGTTTTTCGTCTTTTTTCAAAGATTTCTCTCCTCTCAGATCTTGCCCAAACACCGACTCACTACAGCTGGCTGCTCTGAATTGCTGTCTGGATGTTAGCAAAGCAGGTACCATGTGCTGTAAAGAGCCAGGTCCAATTCAGTACATTGACACCTTTTGAGCAGGTCCCGGTGCCCCTTGTTTTTTGTCAAGAAACTGCTGATTTTGTGAGTTTTCAGACGTAGGACCATGCTGTATTTGGAAGGAGCAAAAATAATACCTTTCATTCCTTTCAGGAGCAAGCGTGTCTCAAAGTTTTCTCTCACTATAGTCCATGTTTGGTCAAAGAATTTGCTGAACGCAAATGAGGCTTAGCTTCAAGTGGCGCCATATCTGGAACAGTACAACATCTCTGATTTTTTTTTGCGAATGTCTTGTGAATAGCACAGAAGTTGGTAAAGTCAATCTGAAATAAAAAAAACAATGTTAGTTCATGTCACTGACTCTTTCAAGCATGGTTCATCATATCATTTCCTTTAAAAGACATAATGTACATTTTTTAATCTTTGGTTGAGTAGTGATTTTAAGGTCTTTATCATTGTTACGTTTTGACTTGGAAATATGTCTCGCTTTGTAAGAAAAATGTCTTAGGAATTCCGTATTACGTCGACTTTAGCCAAGATTAGACCTCTTTTAAGCTATATTTTGCCTGACTGGCCTTCATAACTGTAGCTGGAGGTCTGCTACCTGACGTGAGCTTGATTAGGCTGACAAAATATTGAATATCGGGCTGATTTCTCATTAGGCTTGTGAAGGGTGCAGAGTTGTCAAATGAGTGATTTTTTTTAATGAGGTAAATCTTGTGCACTCTCACACATTCATTCATTTTCTCTCCTTTCTCACTCTTTCTCTTTCGCTCCCTCAATCTCTTGAAGCCGTGGGTATGAATTGGATTCAGGCTTTGATTTCATACTGCTGCAGGCCTCTTATTGTAGCCCTAAAAAAACAATGGTCAGTGTAAATACTTGTATTTAAGCATAAACATCATTTTCTTTCACCTGAATTTGTTGTAAATGATGGAATTAAACCCTCCAGTACTTTGGTTCATAGGCTTACAAATGGAGTGGTGGGGTTGATAAGACTATGTCATTAGTAGAAAAATAACTGTGCATGTTTGGCATATTAGTGGCATGGTAATGTGACAGTAACTGAAATGCAGCTGGTGATATATTTCAGACAGCCGTCCGGTTTGAGTGAAGTGGGCTTGTGCTGGGCTTGGACCTTTGGCTTGGTAGCACCAAACACTAAGTGTCAATTGGCTGTTTACACATTCTTCATAACCCATGCCATGGAAACGGTGGCAGGGAAAGGTAGAGTCTAATGGGATTTTACATAGCTGAGAGGGGCGATGTTCCCGCCTCGAACGATAGAGCACTGTGATAATCCCATTACCTTTCGCTCCGTGCAAAACAGGGCCTGCACAGCCGGCACCGCGTAGCTCCAGGCTAGCTAACTCACTAGCTCTTCTCTGCTTGTCTTAATGCGGCTTGATGCTAGCACAAATGGTCCCAGCCTTTCTCAGAGCATAGAATCGCTCACATCTCTTACAAATTTCTCTACCAATAAGAGAGGCCATGCATCACAAATTGTAGAATCATTTATAAATGTCAGTTTCATAAATCTTTTTTTTTTTCCTCCCCTTTCAGTCAGCACTGTTACCCAGATTTGTGTATTTAACGCTCGACTCCTTTTCTCATTTGGTCGTGTCACATGTGAAAATCTCACAAATGCTCTTTTTCATTTTTTGGACAATATCATTTGTTTAGAAACAAACAAAACAACAAACAAAGGAACGTTTCCTGAGCTGCGTTGGGGGGCATTGTTCCTGTGTTTAGAAGCGTGATGAGGCCCTCACCTTATTGCTCTCTCAAACTAGCACAGGAGGATGATGTTACACAACATGTCTATTTTAACGTCGCCTCGTAAACGTGCTAACAATTCCCCGCCGTATCTCAAGAACCCAGATTAAGATTTTAATCTGGTCTCACTCGCTTCTCGCTGCTGCCCTTAATTTGGTGAGATGAACTGCGCCTCCAGATTGAAGATGATGTGCTGTTTGTTTTCGCAAAGTGAAGTAAATCCAAGTGGATCTCCTGTCAACAACTAAACTTCAGGATTGATTAACGAGTGCAATTAGATGCTCAGGCAGATTGAGGGAGACTGAAGTCAAATAAGGGGGTGATTATCTGCTTAGAAAAGGAGATCCATGTTAATGGTTTGATTGCGTTCTATTTTTACACCTAATTCTTTTATTGACAGAGTCTAAGCAGTTATTTTCCTCTGAGAATCTGAGTGTTAAGAAATGATTTGACTCCCAATCAACCGCCTCCCACAAAACTAGTAAACAACAGCAGTCTTATACTACTTAAGTTACTGTAAGTCGGAGGGGGGTCTTCATCTCCAGTCTTGGAGGACCCATGTCCAGCACAGTTTAGTGATTTTCTTAGCTCAGGACCTCCCACAAAACTTGCCAAGGTACGTTTGAATCACTAAACTGTGTTTGACACTGGCCCTCTTATAAGGTGATGGCGAACTGTCATTTCTGGGACTCCACTCTATCTCAAGTTTGAGGAAATTTTAAAAAAAGATTCATGTGTTAAACCCTCTCACAGCTGCTAGTAGGACAGACTGGTGTGGTGCTGCGGTGATGAAAGTTACATTGACTCAGTTATAACTCTAAGGATGGAAATACTTTCACTGAACCTTATTTAAGAGGGTAATCTGTGTTAGGAGTGGTGCCACTGGATTATATTATGATGCCAGTGCAGTGTCAGATAGTGGTTACCACTATTTCACCATCTACTTGAACAAATCAACATGGCTTGGTCTGCTGCTGGGTTTTATTTTTCCTTAAGATACTTTTCTTGTTTTGTTAGTGTTTAAAGTAGTCCAAAAATCCATCAGAGTCCTACTAATCTGTACCCTGGTAACACTTGTGACTATTTGGCTCTGGTCCTGTTAACCTGGATATTAATGGGGGAGGGGCTATGACTAGTATGACTATACTTATTGTTACAGTAATGTTGTCATAGCATGATTTCTAAATATCTACTGATTTTGTCAGTACTTAAAGAATGCTGACTAATGTTTCATCATAAAAGGAGTCTGTGTAATTCGTCCTGTATGACTGGATTTAGTGCAGTGCATTATGTTCAATGCGGAATGATAATCATTGTACTGTGTTGGAAGAATTTGTAAAAACATGGCACTTCAGGTTTTTAGTTATTATTTATTGACCTCTGTCTGTCCCAAACCTTGGAACAATTAAATATAGTGATGTGTATTATGTAATGTCCTCAAAAAATCATTATATATGCTATTTTTGCTATATTACCCAACCCATACTGGGCATTCTCCCTCCATTGGGAATGAGTGGTCCTGCTGCAGATTGAGAAAGCAGTGGCATCCAATGTGAAATGGAATGGATTAACTCCAGTTTAGCTTCAGTGGATTTCCCCTTTGAAACCTCAGCATAAACCATCGTTCCTTAGGCAGTAATACACGCAAATGGTGTGAAATAATTGTGGTGACCAGTAAGAAAGAGGAAGCCATTAGGGGTGGGTAATATGTGACCTGTCATGACCATTACATTTTTGTTGCCCATTAATTGGCATGTAAATAATTGCAATATAAAATGGTCAAACTGTCTTTCTGTATTATTTTACACGACTATTACTTTACAAGTGCAAAGCAGGAAATAGAACTGAATTTCAGTGATGGCTCATGTGCTGAGGAAAGCAAATCTTATCAGTTTGGATAATGATAAGACCTCATATTTCCCAACCCAGGCGTGTAATGCACAGACCAAGTACTTTGGTGAAATAGTTTTGGATGTGATGAGGTCTCACTAGCTTCCACAGACATGCAGTAGTTTTCAAATCCAGTAGTATTTGGTACTGGTCAGTAGGGTCATCTACATTTTGGTAAACATTTTAGCATGACTGGCAATTAGGTTTATCTCTTGCCTTCAGTGCCACAGTTAAAGCAGATGGAGTTGCTGGAAGTGTTTGTGTTGAACACTGATCAACTTTCAGTGGTGTAATGAGTGTGTAATTCCAGTGATTGTCTGGACGTTCATGCTTTACGCGACAGTTTCTAATAGCATCTGAAAATCAGGTGGACTACAAGTGCTCAACAATTAATTCATTATTTAACCACTAATACACTTAATATGTAAAGGATTTCTTCCATCTCTACTGAATCTGATCTAAGTCCAAATTAATGCTTCCGTGTTTATTACAACCAGAGATCCGATTTTAGCGATTCCAATCTCATGTTTTCTGGGGAAAAAGACATTGTTAAAGTTGTTATCTGCCAAAAGCAGCACTAACCTTTAACCATTACTGCACACACTGTTCTGCGCCTTTGGTGTGACGAGTCGGTAACAGATTAATCCTGGATCAAGCATGATCTCCGCTGTAATGGAATTCAAATGGTAACAGACACATGCAAGCACAAGCCGTTTCACCTGTCCTGTTCATTTACTCTGAGTCCGTCGGTAAAAGAAGAGAAAAGCAGACCTTGATAGTTATCAGCTCCCTGTCAGAGCCCTTTAAAATATACTGACAACATGTAACAGCGTATTTAGTTTAGTTAGGAGGCACAGGTGGATGATCCTGACCTAACTAAAGGTGTAAGGTCCTGGTTTAAGGTCCTGAGTGCACAGCTTTGGATCTGTTGCATGTGAGGTTTATTTGGAGCAATGTTTTTTTTTTTTTTTTCTTTCCATCAGAGCCAGTGAATTCTCTTTTAAATAAACACGGAAATGACTCTTTTACTGTACTGCCTTATTCTGCTCATTAGCTTTGTTGCCAAGGGTGTTAAACTGACATTGATATGTTGAGAAATCTAATTATTTTAATACTGAGGTCGTGCAAATTAGAGTCTGTACACTAGTTTCCTGCGCTACCAAGTTTCTGTCTTCATAATTAATCATAGAAAGTTGCATATAATATTACCGAATTTGCCGAATACCTTTTGTGTTGCCAATTGTTTCCTGGTGATATTTTTAGACTGAAATTGGATGCTTGGTTTCAACAAGTCTCCTTAAAGCTACTTAAAATGCAGTAGCAATAGGAATTGGTCGTATTACACAGTACAATGGAGAAAATGTGGCAAGTGTTAAAGCCTGGGAAGAGCTATAATGGGTTATTAAATAGATGAGCAAAGTGTTCTGGATTCTATAGAGAATGCAAATTGCTCTTTTTAGCTGGCATTATTGGCATTTTAAACGAATTCTCTGGCCATTGTTGGCCTCCCTTTTAGCTTAGCGGGGGTCTTGCTCTTGATCTTGATTGTGAAAGGGAACAGCAGGAATGGGTACCTTTTTTTTGTAAAAAAAAAAAAGGAAAATGATACATTTAGTTGAACGTCTTTCTGACTTCAAAGCTCAGTATTTATATGGGAGGTCACTGTGGCAGAGAGAAATTTTCGTCTTTCAAGGTTATCGGCTCAGCAGTGGAATGACATAACGTCTCTGTTCAGTCTGCAGCGGGGAGGGAGCTGAGAGTGCTCAGTTTTAACCTGATTGCCACAAGCTTGTTTGTGTAGTGCATTTTGTCCTTATGTAGTGTCTTTCAAAGTTTTTCTGTCCCTTGAAAGCAAGCCACTCAGCAACAATTGTATTCAGTGCATCAGATCTACCATAGTCTGTAAAAATGAACACCTTTATTGTGACTTGTGGATTCGAATGTCTAGTCAGCAGTTCAGGCTGGAGGAGCTTATTCTGTTCACTCCAGTTCGGTCCTGGTTTCTGAACCTTGATTTGGTTGTTGGTGTAGCACGGTTCACCTTGAATTTAACCCACATTGTACTGAACATACATTTGATGGAAGATATGGTAAATAAGACAAACTAGAAGTATTTTCAAAAAGAGAATAAAATAGATGGAGGTGGACTGGAGGTAACAGTGATTTTTGCATTATCAGTCCTTATGCAACATGTCCACATCATCTGTTGCCACAGTTTTTAAAATTGTGGAAAAACTCAAAACTAACAGTGCAAATTATAACTAAGAAATAATGATTATAGTCTTGGACAACCAGGTCTTTAGCATCGAGTACGGATTTAATTGTAAATCCCACATACTGTAATCATTTTTGTTCATTTTTTTGATTAAACTTTCTTTTGTTTTCAGTTTTGGTTTATGGCTCAGTTTGTCTACAGATTAAAAAAAAACCCAACATGATGTATCCTATTGGTTTTTTGGCCCAAAAATGTACATACATGTGTATAAAAATTGGCTGATTTGAATGATAAATGTGAATCTGCAAGTCAGTATAAAGTATAACTCTAAACACAAAATGCTTTGTGTGCTTCACTGAAATTGAGAAAATCCAAACCAGTAGAATCTTACGAATGCACTTATGTTTGTTGTTATGCATGTTATGAATGGGAACTACAGTTAGCTGTTATTAATTTCTTGTAAATGCTTAATTGTAAAAATAGTCATTCACTTTCTCAGGTACTAATCAACAGTGACAGCCTTAAGCCTCATGCCCAGTGGTTTTAAATATCATTATTTCAGATGCCCAAGGTCTGCTAGCCAGTGATGTTACTTTAAAGTTTTAGGGAATGTGATGGGGGAACTTGTTGGCTGAAATAATATGAACGGTTAAAATTGTGCTAATAAATTATGGTCTTTTTCACCCTTCTTTAATATTTTTAAACTTCCTCTCCATAAACATTGTCCAGGACCACATGAATGTGCAGTGTCATAGTGACAGACGGACGATTTAGACAGAGTAGGCTTGGGAGTGGTCTGGCACTTGTGACTAAATGTTGCCGATGAGAGTTTATTAATTGATTTAGTCACTCTTTCCATTATGAGCATTTCACTCATAAGAACTACCTCAAAATGCTCTCTCAGTTCAGTTTCAGGAACTTCTGAAAAAGTCTGGTGTTTGCTGTTGCTGACTTGAGGTTGCACCTTTACAGTATTACTGTGTTGCACCTTCACAGTAATGCCTGATAGCTGCGTTCTCCTGTCAGTGCCGGTGTGCCCCTCAGTGTCTTCAGCAGCGTGGTTAGGACCTCCTGTGTTTTGCCTGCGTAGCCTCAGCTCTCTGAACGTGCTCCAGGCTCACGTGGCCTGAAGGCTGGATTAATTGCCACCGAGCCCTTTGTGATCCAGGAATGCAATTACCTACTGACCCAAATCATCCGCTTGGCAGGGCGTCCCTGCTCCCTCCGAGCGCTGCCAGCACTCCGCTACTCCTCCTGGTATTTCTCTGACCACACTCTTCCTCTTTACTCTGCCCTGTGCAAACAAAATAATGTAACAGTGACAACCTATCAGGATTTTAGAATAGATATTGTGACCTTAAAAAGAAATATTTTAACCCTTTGAACTTAAACTCTGAGAATCCATGAAATGTCCAGCTCTTTTTCTCATGACCTGTGTATTAGTTCCAGAATAATTACTGACTAAATTCACAGTAGTTACGGAATAAGGTAAAGGTTGGAATGCAAAAACACACTTAAAAAGTGCTTTAGTTTTGTAGTTAACTAAAATAAATACATGAAAGAAAACAAGACACATCATTCGCTTCAACAAGATGATTTAAATGCTGAAATGGCTCACAGCTGGGGTTTGAGTGCTTCTCTTGAGGAAGATGAGCTTTCCAACTGACAGGAAATTATCAGCTACGTATCCCATGTCAGTGGGTGAAATGCTTTCGAACACCACTCCAGGCTCTCTGCGCTGGAAACATTCAGAGCAAGCAAATTCAGTCAGTGTTTATAGACTTATTTTCTGTTAATAAAGAATGTGCTGAACGTGCTGATGTATGGGCTTGTGCGTTACTATAGGGCCGTGATGAGATAACAGTTTCACGTGCACATGAAAGTAATAATTGTACACAATTGTGAGCATAACTGCACAACAAAATTGAACATGCAATAAAGAAACATCGGTTTGTATTACAAATGCAGGGCTGCACAAATACAATTACTGAAAAATATTCACCTGTGTCGTTGATAGCCCAGGAATGACTAAACTGAAATATCACTGGGTGCAATCTGCAAGAACGTCATCACTATAGCATTATTCACCACTTGCGTTGTGCTGCTGAAGTCTCAGCCTCAGCAGGAATTGATCCCTAAATTAGTCTTTAGCCTCTCTGAGCTCTGTAAGCTGCTCAGGAGTTTAGTGTTTTAGCCTCTGATCCCAAGTTAGACGCATTATGTCAGAACATATTGTCCTGAAACTTATGAATGGGAATAACACCACTGCAGTGTCATAGGCCAGCTTTTACCTTCCTAATCTAAGGGCTCATTTTAATGTTGATGTGTTACAGTAAAGTCGCCAGGGTCTGACCTGTATGACCTGTACCTCTACTATTTTAAAGGAGCTAAAGACGTATATTCAGGGAAATAACTTTATATGCCCAACATATAGATTTATGCACACAGTACAGTTTATTTATCTAAACTGTGCATACTGTGCATTGTCATTTAGGATTGATGGTTCGTGTTTTTCTGAGTGCAGAAAAAAGCTAGGCATGCCGCTGTGTTTTTCTTTCTTCCTTTCTTTCCTCTTGAGTTCACGCTGCTGTGGTTTTTGAAGACTTGTTTTGTGCTGCTTGGCTCCCTGTTGCTAAGCGTCTACTAGTGATAGCCAATTGGCTAGATAAACTTAGAGAAACTAACGTCTCCCAACATTAACCAGTAAACATGGTGCTCTTAGCAAAAGCCAGCAATAAGAAAAGCTGGTTTTTGCTTCGTAGGATTTAGATTTACGACATTATAACTACTATTACAAGTGTCACTGGACGCTAGTATAGATTTTGATCTGTTTGGTCAGCACAAAAGTTTGACATGCATTACTGACTCCCCCAAACTCATGGTGCCTCAGGGTGGCCTGGTGGTTCGGGAGTTGCCTCTGTGACTTTAAGTTTGTGGGTTCGAATCCCAGTACTGCCAGTGGCACCACTGAGGTACACTGGAGAAAGATACTGGCAACACACATAACTCCCCAGGTGCAGAGAACAATTTTGCACTGTTCACACAGTGTGTTGTGTTGTGCTGTGTTGACATGTGACAAATGGACACGTTACACTTACAAAAAAAACACACAGGGCACATGACCAGCGAGACTCACAGAGTACAGCTTGCAAAACATCCCTAGAAAAAAGGTGACTTGGCCCACAAAAAAATATTCATGAACCTTTTAAATCATCTAAATTGGGGATTCACACAGCCTGTCCTGGTGGGTCTGTGTCCAGCACAGTCTAGCAGTTTCAGACACACTCATTAAACCTAGTGATTAAGGTTGAGGTGAATCAGGTGTGTTTGAACAGGGAAACCACCAATCTGTGCTGGACGCTGGCTCTCTAGGACCCTGAACTTGTATCACTAGAGTGGAGCTTTCTTTTTGAATTTGTTTGTGATGTGTGGATTTTGCATATTTTTATGATGTTGAGTTAAGTGTACTGTCATTTGTATCAGTGTAATAAAACAAAGTGGCGATTGGTAGATTTTTAGTGCTTTATTGACCTTTTTTACAATGCACTAAAATCAGCGGAGCGTGATATTGCTGATTTAATAACTAAATATATATTCATTGAGAGAACATTCTTGCATCACCTGAATTTAGCTCTGGGAATTTCCAGAGTGGGCTGACATTGTTTGATTTAAAATGGTCAAATAGATTTTAACCTTATTCATGAATTTATTAGCCACAGCAATATGCAAACTCCGCAGCAGGTGCACATAAATATAGTGATGAGATACTGGCCAACTTTTGCAAGCCTACTGTTTCTGAATAAAGAGAACATTGGACAGAGTCCAGCATAAGCCACTCGAGACTACAAGCAACAAATCCTAGAATGGCTGTAATGTAATGAACAAAATAAGTAAAGAATGTCTAGAGTGCCCCGCTGCAGTCTTGGAGATCAAAGAGCTGAAAATGAGCTGAGTAAATAAACGCCAGAGGGGAAAAGCCGTTCATTGATCTTCATTCAGAATCATTATTTCATATACAACCTTCTATATTAAGGCTTTTTAGAACATGTATTCATCTTTTATTCCGGGTAATTTCCCAGCCTTAAAATCATACTAAGGCAGCAGAGCCAAAAAATGATCTATTAAAAATGCGGTCATGACCGTTTTTCGCAGATATGGAAATGAACCTAAGGCCAGCATTTACATCAGTATATTATTGGTTCGATCTGTTCTGGGCCACAGGCTGAACTCTGAGAAACGGTATTAAAACCATCAACATGCAAATTCTCACTGGGTGACTTTTTTTTTTTTTTTAATGTTTTCAAAGAACTGAAACTGACACATTAGATAAATTGGGATGTTCCAAGGTATTCCACAGCAAGCCAGTGGGGATCAGGCCAAATCCAAAGAGCTCAGCAGCGAAAGCCCTTTTCCTGGGGTGAAGGCCTGGCCCACTTGCAGTTTTGGCGAGTGAGAGAGGGAGGCGGAAATGGATCAGATTACAGGAGTTCTACAGGGCCGTGTGTGTTCCACCCAGCAGCCCTGTTGTCCCCTCTGTACAGCCCTGAAAATCATACATGGAGATCACAGTCTGCCCCCCCCCCACAAAGACAGCCAATTGCCTATCATGGATTACATTCAGTCAGCTTTGGAAGCAGGTTATCAGAAATGGGAATGGAAAACATACAAACAAAAAGTGGAGGCTTAGCCGAATGGTTTACAGCCTTCCTGGTATTAATACAGGGAAGGTTTAGCCTTTAAAGCAGAGTGGTGCTATTAAAAGCCAAGTGCATTTGTGTGTGTGTGTGTGAGAGAGAGAGTGTGTGTTTTTATGTGTGCATATAGTATAGGTAATGGGTAAGGTGCCACATGTGTGTTATCACACGTATACATTTATTTGCCTATTTGCAATGGCGCTGATGTGTGAAAGAGAGCGACTCTAGCAGTTATTTTACTGCCAGATCGTGCCGCCTGGAGAGAACATCTTGTTTAGAGTGGGTTTATATACATGGTTAGGAAGATATTTCCTTGCCTTTGCAGGAGAAACGGGGCTAACCTGCCAGGCCAACAAAATGATCCTGACGTTGTAAGGCGTTTCATACTGAAGCCACATTTTTCATATAAACAGACAGGACAGAGTCATTTGTTCTTCCAACTTAAGGTTAGGATTAGGTTTCAAGTTCCAAAATTCTTAACAATATTTAAGAAGTAGTGCATGTAAAGCCCTGTCCCTGGCCCGCTCCCAGCAGCTGGAGGGTTCCCCCGTCTCTCCCCTCATATCCTCTGTGCTGGTCAGGATTTCAACGATCCCAGGACAGTGCTGAAGTAGGCATAGTCAGGGACATCAGATACTTCTAAATAAGGATGGGGAAATTTCTGAAAGCATCCAGTAATCCTCTAAATCCTCATTTCCCCTGGCCGCAACTTTCATTTGTTCAGGAATCAGAGGGAGTTAGGGAAAACAAACAGAGGTACATCTGTCTCGCTGACTCTTGAGGCCCGATCGACTCTCAGCGTGAACCACCAGCAGCCCTCAAACTCCAAACCACACATGCTTGACTCAGGCTTGGTACTAAAATAAGAGATCTGCATGTTGTGGCCAAAAAATGATTGTACATGATTTTTTATTTTTATTTAATTTTTTTTTTGTCTGGAGAGCTAGAGGTCAGCCAAACTTCCATAAAAATACATCACTAAACTTTTCTCATCCCAATCAAACCACATGCAGCTCTTTATTAATGTGGTGAAGACAGAGCGGTGTGGTTTAGGGCACAGTGTGACTTACTGTGAGCTATAAAAACGAAAGAAGGAAGAAAAAAGATTGAGGAATGTTTGTCAAGTTTGCTGTGGGTGGTGGCAGACCAGAGTTCTGACCTCAGGACAGTAGATCATGGTCTTGACCCCAGATTTATTGCCAGTGTGACCTTGAGTGTGGCACTTGACCCCAGGTAGCTTTTAAGAGGCTGTTCTTCTGGTTTGCTAATGCAAGTTGCTTAGGACAAAATGCATTGGCTACGTTACAAAATACAAAGGGCCCTGGTTATTTTCGGAGGTTTTGCCATGCCGTCTTTGATGCTAAGCGCTAGTCATCGGACCTGAGGACTGACTATGATGGTTGAACGGAGAGAGAAATAGCGAGCGAGAGATCAGCCTCTGGCATATCAGGTGATTTAGTTGCCGATGTGTCTCCACCGAGCCATTAAAATGAGTTGTAATGACATACAGCACAGATAAAGTGGATGCCCCGGGAACGAGCACTGGTTTGATCTTTTTTTGGGAGCTTGCTTGTGCAAACACGTTGCCCGCAGGCACAAAGCCCAAATGATGTTATGCGATTGTGCAGTATGCTAATGCTTATTCTTCAGTGTGTGGCCCACATAGGAATTGGTGGACGCTCATAAGCGTTCTTTTTTTTCATTGTGTTTAAAATATTTAAAAAGAATTGTTTTCTGTACAAATTTCCTTATTTTGCATGAACAATTTTCATATTATAGTATGTGAGGTATTTTTCTTACAGACCATGATATAATTTTCCATACAGAAGGGAAAATTATCTTTTTTCATTTTTGGTCAAAATCCAGTTATACAAACAGTGTTATTAAAAATATACATTTAAATATTCACAAAATGTAAATGAATTTATTTGCAGCAGAGGTAGTATTTTCTTTATAAAATCTAGCTGTATTTGATCCACCATGCATGCCGAATATTAATTTTATTATATAATGATAATGTCATGTTTTCGTGTGATTGATAAACCACTTCTGGTTTTCGAAAGGACCGCAAATTGCCATTTAGACGGATAATCACTTTTGATGACCTGAAAAGATAACCATTTTTGCAAATGTATATGTGATTTAACCTTTTTGAGGTAAAAACCAAGAATGCTATTTTGACTGATGCCATAGACGAACCATTGTAATTCCCTAAAGAACCGTTTTTAGAAAGACTCCTCACCAGTTATGGTTAACCCATTATGTGGAGGTTTATACAAAAAGTTCTTATAAGAACCATCTTCTGAAAAGTTTTTTAGGGAACCAGAATGTGTTCTTTCATGGCATCACACAAAAGGACCTTTTCTGGCACCTTTATTTTTAAGAGTGCATATTACCTAAAGCGATTAAAAGATTTAAAAAAATCACAGCTCTGTTTCAAACATTGTTCTTTAAGCAAAAGCAGTTGTTCAATGGGACCCGTCATAAAGCCCTTTGTGGCAAGCCTTTGTGGAGTGTAAATTAAGTCACGGCTGATACTTTTAAAACACAGTGTTCGATATGGGTGTGTGCGCAGTCGTGTACTAGACTCATTTCAAATTCGTTAAACATAGAGGCTTTCATATTGCTTTTGAAGACAATAACTCCTATCTTTGTCACCCAGGGGAGAGTGATGGCACTTTTCCACTAAAGACAGGCTTAGTAAGATAGAGGGAGGCGTTGGATAAACAGGAAAAGGCCAGGCCTGAAGCTGTGGTTTCCTCCGTATATGACAGGCCTGCTGGAAGGCCTCCATTTCAGCCCAGATTCCTGGCATAGTGGGCATTCCAGCGCCGATGGAGGGCCGGACGTGCTGCTGTTAAGCGGCGATACGAGTGGGTGGGAGTTGGGGGAGGTGGGACTGACACTCAAATATGAGAGTTATGAGTTTGTTGTGCTTTTGTAGTGCTGGATAGAAGTCATGCACGTGACTCCAAATCCTATTTACTTGAGGGCAGTCCTTCATGTTGATGGCTGTGGCCGATAGGAAGTTTTGAGCCGACAGGCTGTTTTATTTGGGAGTGTGAAATGGATTTGTGGTGTCTGCGAGTGTCCCGCGAGGGCCACTGATGTTGATGTGATAAATGCACCACGCGCACCAGTTGCTCACTCAGATCAATGGAGGAATGGAGCGGAAGTCCGACCCCCTCGCTCAGTCAGGCAGGGTGCAATTACCCGCCAATCTTCCACACACGGCAACACACATGCAGTAAACACACTGCATAGAGCAGATGAGTCCTCAGCCTGGAAAAGAAGCCTAACTCCCATAGGACAGTAATCAGGTTCCTCTGACAGGATGTAAAATAGAGCTGCCGCATACATCACGCTCACTTTGAGCAATGTTGCATGTAATCTGCGCACATGCAGCATAAGTTTAGCTTTGGACTCTTTTATCTTGTTTGGAAAACTGAAACCGCCAAAGCCCTTCTGGTCTCGAGGACCTCAGCGTAACGAAGAATGTTTGGTGGGTATGGTTTAAGCTGGAGGCATGAAGTGCGACAACTCAGCAGCACATAAGTCATTCACTGTTAGTGGGAAGTAGATGTCTGATGTTATAAAACATTCCCTGGAAAACAATGGGAAGGCCTTCACCATTGGAGTCTCACCTGGCTGCATCTTTCTAAAGCAGCTGAGGTTGAAGCCTGGGGTCAGGGGTGTCGCTCGGGACCTCCTGCTTCTAATGGCCCTCTGCCCCCTAATCAAAACCCATTAAAGGCCGCTTTCTACCTATGGTGCGTTGCATTCTCTCCACCTGCAACATGCCCTGCACTTTGCTCCGCTGCTCTGAAGCCAGGAGAGCTGCGGCTATTTATAGCATGTAAAAGGAGAGAGGTAAAAGGCGAAGGTGATTTCAGGGGTATGTATTTTTCATTGGGAATCAGAAGGGCTCCCTTTTTGGCTCCGCAGTAAACACTCAGCACACACACAGACCTGTCTTCTGTCAGAGCACTTAGGCCCAGTGAGTGTCCGCACAGAGGAAAATGGACCTGCTGCTACCCAGCAATGGTGCTCCAGTGGTCTTGGCTGTGGGAGCAGAGGGCTTAGACCCACTGCAGCGAAACAGAGCGAAGGCCTGAACATGCTCTAATGCTTCTGTGCACCCGCCTCAGCCTGGCCTTCCGAGCTCAGGTTAGTGGGCCTCCCGCCCTGCTGGAGGTTACATTGGGTCAAATAACTTGGTGCAGATCACATCACAGAAGTGATATTTAGTCAGTGCACTTACTTCCTACAAAAAAAAAAGCGTTCCCTGTCTGTGCAAGAAGAAGGACTTCTTCAGTAGTAGCTAAATTGCATTTCTTTGACAGATTAGCCTCTTTAGAAATGTGTTAATGACCTAATGTTCTTGAATTGCCTGATTGCTTAAATATGATTTGAGACCCCACCCCCCCTCTTTTCTCCCTCAAAAACCAGAGCAGCAAATGACTTAGATAATGTGAGAATTTGTCTCCTTGCCTTTGTCCAAATAGGCTGCAAGGTTGAAAACGGTTTAACCTAAATTATCTTAATGGAATTGGAATTGAAATCAAATTGCTGCCGTTTTTGCTTAAAACAGGAGGGTACAAAACTAAAAGCCTCAAAATTTTAAGGAATTAGACTGTAGAAAAGAGACGTTTTATCCGTGATGGCAACTAAATTCTCTAGACAACGGAAAAGTAAAATAAATGAATATGTGAAGAAATGTGTTTTTGATCGATTGAATCACACATTAGCCTTGCAGAATGTTTCTGTTATCATAATAATAATGATTATGTAAGACAAGTTGAGCAGAAGTAGGTGCAGTGAATTCATCCTCGGCTATGAATTTCACTCGTGGCTGTGGGCCATGAAGAATTTATTAGAGTCTCCTTAATTTATTAGGCTAGTCATTCCACCGGCGTGGAAACTTGGCCCGGCTTTGGGCTGAAGCTGCTAAAGCTGTGTTTCACCAGCAGCAAAGTTAGACACAGATTGTCCAAAGACTGCCTCATTTTCTTCTATATGCAGCTAGGAAAATGATATTTTTAGGTGTCCTGGCGTGGAATATAGTAGTACCCACAGTGGGTCTCTATAGGGTGTAACCACAGTATTTTGGGCCGAAAATGTTTGAACATGTTGTCTCAGTGAAATATGTATCATACACAGTATTTTAAATAGTCGCTGTTGGAACAAGACCCTGTTTATTGAAAGAAAGGGTCATTTTACGAGAGAACCTTACAGAACTTTTAATGTATGTTATAAAAAAAAAAAAAGATTTTTATCTTGGTTATTTTGAACTATTTCACAGACAAAAATGACAAATAAAGATGCAAGGCTTTTTTCTGGTAGCGATGATGCTGGTGTGTATAAAATGGTCTGTGAACTGTTTTACTTTGTGTTACTTTGTGCTGTGCAGTGTAATGTGTTCCTGATTTACTCATCAGTTCCTGGATGGGCATCCTGTATCTTGAATTTGTATGCAAATAAGCAGAGTTTGGATTTGTATGACCAGTAAAAAAGCAATTGCGATTGCGTGTTTAAGCAAGTTGCTTATCTGTGCTGATAAACATCACTTGCGACTTTTCTGTTCCCAGACGATGTGGACGTCAGACTCCACATTTGGATATCTGGATGAGCACAAAGAGATTTTTGTTGTCTCAGTGCCCTCAATCAGAGCTTTGAAATGAAAGCTTGTGGAGACAATGCAGATAAAAAAGTAAAGTTAAAAAAGGAGGGAGAGGGGGAGCAGCAACAGTAACAGTCAAATGAAATGATGCCGATCGTATGTAGCAGTGCCGCTCCCACTCCTTTTTCCCCTGTGGTCTCCACCACGTCTCAGCAACGTGGGAAACTGACAGTGTCAATTTATCAGAGAACAAAAGAGTCCCTCTCTGGGTAGGGAACGCGTCTGCGTGCCCTTAGAGAGAAAACACCCCCCTCCCCATCCCACGGTTACCTGTGCATCCAAACAGGATGCCGGATGCACACTTCTCCTGAAATAGACCAGAGGAGCATCTCCCTCAGCGTTCCCCTGTGTGTGTGTGTATGATTGTGTGTGTGTGTATGTGTATGTGGTTTTTTATTTGTTGTTATTGCCATAGTTATTAGTTTTATTATTAGTGTAGTAAATCCCATAGTCCTCTATTGGGTTCCAGAGTTGGTGAAAGGGCTGAGTGAAATCTGGCAAAGTTACACACTAGCAGAAGTTATTTTGTGTGATTTGTGAGTGACTGTATAAATCAATTCACTCGATATATATCTAAATGTTTTTACTAATTAAGTAATTGCATATAGTTTGTTTCCTGTCAAAGTGTTAACAATGTTAAAATCTCTCTCGTTCTCTCTCTGCCTGTTTTTTTCTATTTCAGAGCTTAGCTGATTGGTAACTCATCACCATCTATCAGTCCGGTAAGTCTCACGTAGTCACCGTTTCCTCCTCAAGAGCTGAGCTCCTTGTTTTCCCCTCTCTGACTGATGAAGGGGATTTTCCTAGTTTTATTTTACTCATGGTTATTTCTGCTTCCATACAATAAAAAAAACCTCTTTAGTGCCCTACTAATACGAGTAAGTGAGACGAGAAGGGAAAGATGGAGCGAAAGAGTGCGTTATGTAAACTGACCTGTCTTTCAGAACTGAGGGTCAGAGAGGCCAGAGGTAGGACAGAAGGTTGCCTGTCTGCTAGAAAGGCCTTTCCCTTCCTCTCTGGCCCTTCCTCCTCATGCACTCTTGATTTCGCTAGATTAGCCCTGCCTATCAGGAAAGTAGGACATGATGCCCTCAGTTGTGTAACAGTCCCAAACCCAGAGACCACCCATCCACATGACCCCTTCTTCCTCACTTAAATCCGGCAAATCTAACAGAAAGAACATTGATGGGCAAATCTGATCTGAAAAACACAACCTTGTCCGAACCCTGGAACAAGCAGCCACACATACACACACACACACACACACACACCTGTGTGTATATATATATGTTAGTGATTAAAAAATGCGCTAAAACTGCCCGCACCCGCGGGTCACCTGGTCAACCCGCGG
>JBBPCY010000109.1:10861219-10887655 GCA_037974405.1 Brachyalestes nurse
CACCTGGTCAACCCGCGGGTGCGGGCAGTTTTAGCGCATTTTTTAAATATCGTGGGTGCGGGTCAAAAAAGTTACAAAACGCATTTCATTATCGATTAAAACGTGTTGTAAACGGGGTTCAAGATTTCGGGTCATTATCCACGCGCATTTTTGCGGGTTGGGCGGGGCAATTTGGATCCCCTGATGGGTCGGGTTGGGGCGGATGTTAAAAAAAAAAGTCGACCTGTGCAACACTACTATATGTAATTCTGTTTGGCTGGGAAATATGGGGCAGTATCAGGAACAGTAAGTGGAAAGATTGCGACAGTCCTATTTGTTTATTTTTCTTTTGATGTAGGGATGCAGGAAACTGGAATCATACCAGTGCCAGCAGACAATTACTTGAAATGAAAGATTTTTCATAAACTTTCTCCCAAAATGAATAAACTAATGTGGCAACACTGGACAGCTCAATGTGCTTGGAGGAGAATGTTAACCGCCAGTGCCAACTAGAGGGAGAGTGAGGCTAGTCATGCTGTCTTGAGCTTTCAGTGAAAACATTTGGACAGTTGCACCACTAAACAGCCACCAGCGATGTCAAGTTTATTATCCAGGAATGTTTATACAAAATAAATATTATATTTCTCTGTTAATCCAGTTAGATGTAATACCATTTTCTTCATTTTTCACATTTATGAATCAGTATCATCATCTACAGATGTGCATAGAAAATATGGAATATCACCACTGGTGATCCTGAGCTCAATATGGAGTTTGACTCAAGTTATCTTCTTAGGTCCTATCTGCATTTTAATGTCAATAAAAATGGATCAGAATTTAAACATGAGCCCTAAATAAAAATACATGTAGTAGATCATACAGTTTCTGCTTGAACCAACATGTATGTCTATGTAACAAAACTTTGACTTTGTAGTTAGCAAACATACTTAAGAAGGTTTTTTTTAAGGCCCAGGAAAAGAAGATTTCTGAAGGCGAACACAGCCATTACACTAAATGAATTTGTTTTTGCATGTACTGATAGCACTAAATGCTTCTCACCTCCTAATTGATTAGCTCGACGGTCTCGGGGGAATGTTTTTCGGGGTGACGGTCGCTTCCGGAGACGGCACTCTTCAAATAGGCACCGGCATGGACAATCTGAAACCCCACCAGCCCCCTCCCCTCAACCCCCTCTGCCTCTCTCAAATCCTTCCCCCAAAACTAAGACTTTGCCCTCAGAACTAATAATGGGTTTTAGCGCATGCTTTTGCGATTGATCTGGTAAGACTATAAGTGCAAGCAGAACAAATCCCCGTAATGATTGCCTCCGGAGGGGAGCCACAGCCGCGCGCTTAGACTTCACTGTGCCTGCTCAAAGCACTTTCCACGCAAATTATCTCTCCGCTGAAAAGAAGTTCTCGCGAAAAACCTCCTCTCTGAACTGCTTCATCAAACTAAACAGAGTTTTTCCTCCTTCGCCTGTTTTTTTTGGCGGTTAGTTAGAAACTCTTCAGACAGGGATGTTTAGAGCTTTCTCTGAAGCACAGGTGTGTGTTTTTTAAAACACACGTACACGCGCACAGCACGAACAATGTACAGGCGCAGATGGTTTGAAGCCCAAGTGGTTATGCGAGCTGTTATTTGCTGATTGTGCAGCGTGGAACAGGTGGCCCGAGAATGTCGCTGTCCCAGCTGTGATCTTTCTCCTCATGTCTTTTTCTTTATTCAGCCTCCCCACATACAAACAGTTACCACATGCTAATCAACTCCATGTTTAATGTTGCAGATGTTCATCGTGTTTCTAAATAGATTTGTGCTCTCCTATTAAAACATTGCAAAACTCTTCTCGGCTCTTTCAAACTCTTCACACCCCAGACCCAGGACATTACCTGAATGCTTTTTCTGATCGTTTTCATGCTATGTGTCATTTGCATGTGGGGTAATTTACTGGCAAGCAATGCATTCAACCATGCCTTGAAAATCCAGGTAAAAAGAGGGTGACGTTTTTATATGAACAGTACATTCATTTCTGAATCATGCACAACAAAACACTTCTTTGAGTTTTGTTTTCTGAAAAAAAAATTGTGGAAATGGACATCTTGTCCATAAAACACAAACGTCTTGCTTTGCCGGCCGTGCCATGACTCCACTCACAAGGCCAGCTGTTCACCTGCACAAGGTAGAGATTTTTCGCTTCAGAGTTCAAAATGATGTTTGATAACATCTTTATTGTACTCCAGAAGAGGAGAGTGGGCTGACGCACTTAAATGTGTATTTAATTCATTTTACTGCGTTTGTCGCATTCTCTGTCATGCTAGTCCAGCTAGAGGTAGTTCCAATTTCTGTGTCCCTTTGAAGCCACCATCGACAGACAGATGTACATGAAGGATACTGATTTATGTATTATATATTAGAGCATCCCTGGTTTCAACACACTAGCCGTAGTTTGCTTTACATGTATATTTGATGATGAATGAACCAGTAGACATTGTCTAAATTACTTGGAACAGTCTTTTTGAGCTCATTTTCAAGACATTTTTTCTTTCTTCCATAAAGTTATATAAGATTTTGTTATGCCAGCAATATAGAGAAGCCATTATCTTGTCAGCTGTTTTCTGCATTGCGATGTTTGTAAATATAGAGCCCTTATCAACACAGAAACGTTACCCCTAAATAAATTATACATGTAGTGCATGCTGGAACATAGAAACACAAATGTTCTATTTTGCCTGGCGTGTTGCACAGCCACTCAACGGAAGGCATCCATGCACTGGTCAGAGTAGACCTCTGCTTCAAAGGAGTTTATATACAATAAATAAATACAATGGTTTCGCTCACAAAACTAAACTACAACAATAAGCTGCAAAAAATGCCTGACAGAAACCTTCACATTCAGCGGCTGTGGCCTAGACGTCTTTGTTTATCCTGGTAATGTTTCGACAAGATCCCTCCTGATAACTTCTACAGTAATGTGTTCGGCCTGCGACAGGTAAATTGCCACGTCAATTTTGTCTCTGGCTTGTGTTCACATGTAACCTGTTCTCAGGGAAAAGTGTACGTGTGAAAGGGCCTTTAGGTGTTCATCCTGCTAAATGCTGCCAGACACAGCCTCCGCTGAAATACACACATAGTGTTTGGGTTTGTGCAGTTATTGTCTGTGGTTCCTGTAGGTATATTTATGTAAATAATCCATCTGAATCCTGCCAGAATAGTCCCACTGAGCCAAATTGTTAGAATATTTAAGATATTGTAACCCTAGCTTTTCCTGTTGAATCGCAATCGATTTGTTGTGAGGTCTGAGCTTTGCACCCCTGATGAGTGTATATGTGTGAGAGTGTATGTATATGTGTGTGAATGAGCTGACAGATGCCTGGTAGTGTTTGTTGTTTTCGGAATTCCGTCTCGTTGGCCATGTGAAGGAGATGCTGCAGGGCTCTCTGTCATGTCCTGCCTGAATCTCAGCTCTGTGCGTGCAGCCAGACGCTTCTGGGCTTGCTCTCTCTTTTCGCCACTGTCCATCTCCATATCCTCAAGCAGTGTAAAAGCCCCACCTCCCATGAGCTCTCACCCTGCTGCTTACACAAGCAAATCTCATCACAATATTTTTTTTCTCCCCTCTCAGTTCCCAAGTAGCACCACACACAATGCCGCATGCGGAGTGTTGGACCATTTCTGACGCGTGTGGGCTTGCATGCAAACACCCGTGAATCTTGCTCGAGAAGGCTGATAGTTTATTTCTTGCCATTATTTTGATATTAAAATGATTTTTGATGTCCTGTCCTGCAAGCTCTTTTTCACGGCCCATGACTGGGATATGAGCTGATTCTTGCTTTATATTTTTATATTTGTTCCGCACCCTGATTTCAGCAGAAAATGTTGAATGGCGAATTACTACGGCAACCTTAGCAACCAGTCAGATACAGACAGTGGGGGTCATTTAGCTGGACTTGAGGCGATGACGCATTAGTGAAAATAGCGACATAATTATCTCATACCGCACCAGAGGATTCATCAGAAGGAATAAGCCAGAGCAAATATCAGACACCGCTGTAGGATCTGAATAACTCACTGTTTTTAATAATGGTTCGGAATTCATTTGGTAACATTGTGGTTATATGCATAGCACCAAAATCGCAGGCTTTAAAGGGATCGTTCACTAACAAGTCTGATTTACATTTGAATGTTTGCAGTTTATGCAATGTTGATTGGCAGGATATAAGTTTTCTAAGCTTGTTAGCTGCATTAACCTCTTTGCTTCACCGCAAAACTAAAGAATACCAGACCAGAGAAAATTATGTAAATGAATTCATTGATTTATTTTACATTTATTGAAATAAATGCACTGTTAATGTATAGTACTGTTGCTGTTATTCTTATTACGTATGGCAAGTTAAAAAGTGCACTGAGTCATACTGAGGGATAGTGGCTGGAGTTCATGGGGCAGGAAGGAAGTCTTCAGTCCAGACGGTCTGCTCTAGCCATCTCTTTTGTTGAGTCAACGCTTCTCTCTCTCTCTCTCTCTCTCCCTCTTTCTCTCTCTCTCTCTCTCTCCGATTCTGAAAAGCAGTTCATCCACCAGAAACATCAGCACTTTTAACGGTTTTCAAGGTAATTCACAGAGTGCCTCTTTTTAAGTGGATTAGAAGAAGAGGCTATTGTGTATTTGGCCGGGTTCCTTCATTCGTAGGTTCATTCAGTAAAAAATCGGGGCTTTTAAGGCCCACTCGGAGCCTCTGAGTCAGAGCTAAATTAGCAACTGACCATTAAATCCCACCCGCTCAGAGAGGTGTGAGAAGTCTCTGGATACCAATACAGTGAAAGAACTCTGACCCATGCATGAAAGCTAGCCCCCCGCCTCTCTCTCTCTTTTGTTAAGGTAGTCCGTGTTCAAATTCTGACAAAAAACTGAAGCATACTGTAATTTGAAATATATTTCAGTGCTAGTTCATTCAAAACAAGCACATTCTCTTGAAACAATGGATGCTAAACCACTACTGTTTACTACTTTTGTGTATATACTATTTTGTATCATGTTCAACCACAACAGTAAAACTACTAAGAGTTAAAGTGAATAACATTGATTTTATCATTGCAGTGGCACCTGTCAAGGGTTGGGACATATTAGGCAGCAGATCAGTTCTTGAAGTTGATGTATTGTAAGCAGGGAAAATGTGCGAGCATGAGGATCTTAGTGACTGAAATTGTGATGTCTAGGTGACTGGGTCAGAGGATCTCCAAAACAGCAGGGCTTATGGAGTGCTCCTATTATACATTGGTTAGTACATGCCAAAAGTGGCCCCAGGAGGGACAAACAATAAAGTGGCAACAGGGTCATGGGCATCCAGGGCTCACTTATGTGCCCAAAGGATGAGCCCAGAGAAGAGCTACTGTATCAATAATTGCTGAAAAGGTTATTGCTGGCTAAGATAGAAAGGTGTCACAATGTAATGCTTGACAGCTTGCTGCATGTGGAGCTGTGTAGTTGCAGACCAGTCAGAGTGTCCATGCTAACCCTGCCCACTGCCGAAGATGTCTACAATGAGCATGTGAGCGTCAGATCTGGGTCATGAAGCATGCAAGGTTACCTAACAACTTACAGGATCTGCTGCTAATGTTTTGGTGGCAATGTAAATTGAATATAAATGTGAATCCTATTGAATGTGAAGGTTCATTCATTGCTTTGCTTACTTTGTTATTAAGTATGCTATTACATTTTAATAATTCAGCAGAGACAATTCTTCTGAGGGTTGATCGTCACATGTAGTGAAACATTACTATTTTAAGGTGAACTTGAAAGCGCTCTACTCGAGTCCTGCTCACTTTCTTTGCGTCCTTGGCCAATTTATTTTTGGCCCATCACGCAGGTGTAAAGCTGCCGTTACCACAGCTGAGAGAGCAAGAGAGAGCGAGAGAGAGAGACTAGGGCCTAAAGAGGCTCATAGCAGGGTTTCTTGTTTTCTCTTACACTTGTTGTTGCTCGTCTAGAATCCTGGCTGGGAGTTTGTGTATTTGGACCAGAACTCATCACTCTCTCACAAATCCAGACACACACTCAGTTAAAGAAAGAGCACCAGCTGAATTTGCCAGCTGAATTTGGAGAACAACTCTGGCACTGCATGGCACAGTATTTGAACTGTTTACTGTTTTTTTTTTGTTTTCTTTTTTTGTTCAGTATAGGAATCAGAGGGATTCTTCATTAAACGTGTATTTTTACTGAGTCTTTAGCCTTTTATATACTGAAATTTGTTACACTAGAGATTGTACTCCTCTTCCATCACTCTCTTGAGTACAATACACAGTGAAAGCAAAATCATTGTTTTTATATTAATAAATAAAGGATTAGAGAATATAAATGACAAAATGTAAGAGAGAATATAAATGGCAAAATGTAAAATATAAATGTTTATATTTCTCCACTCCTCTGATGTCATTGTACTGTGACCATCTTTAGTTCATGAGCCAGCTGAAGACGCTGCTATGCACGACTAAATACAACACTACCTCCGCCATGTTTTTGATGAAGGAACCCCTATTTTGAGGTTCTGCAGTGTTGTGTTCTTACAAGACATTTTCATGGTTCCTGCCTGTAAACCTCAACAGTAAACCATGTTGTGGAGTTTGAGAGCATTGGTCACTTTTGTTTTCTTCTAATCTGTTTTATTTTTTTTTCTTTTTGCATCCAGATAACTTGACTTTCTTTCCTGGATGGGTCTCTGTAATTTTTGATTGTGAGCGCAAAAGCAAAAGTTACATGAATAAAACCAATGGTATCTTCTCACACAATCCGTGTGAAGATACTAACACTGATGCATTTGAAAATGGTACGATTTTTCTCATGTACTCCAACTGTTGAAGCAGTGCAGTTAGAACAGACCACTGTGGACAGATGAAAGATTCCATAAAAATTGACGTGTGCTGGGCAAACGCATGTTTTAATATGCAGATAGGGAGAGGGATAGTGAAGAAGAATTAAACAGGTGTCGGGCTGCTATCGTCTTGAAATAAAAGCGGAAAGCTTTTATTTCAAGTTTTCTAATCTGGACTGTTATCACTGAGAATTCATAAATTCTTTTATTCTTGTAAAGGTATCAAACCATCATAAGACAAGGATCATTAAAAGGTAAAGGAAGTATTAGTTAAAGTTATTAAGTGTTCATGGTGTTATGTTGTGTTGCGCATGCCATTGGGATACTGGGTGCAAAACAGTGGATGAATGACAATAAAAGGAATAAAGAAAGAACTTGCTTGAACGTCACTCTCCATTATCCATCTCAACAAAGCAGTGTACTTAATTGATTGTGACGTGTGTCACCACAGGGTTGCTCACCTCATTATCATTAGGTTCAGCCTCATGCCACTGACTCGGTTACTGGAATGAGGCTGAAGATTTCCTGTGTGCCTCATATATTAGTTTAGCCATGTATTCTCCTTTACAGAGTCTGAAAGTTAACTCCCCAAACCTTCCTTTCCAAATAAAAATAAAAAAAGAGCCCCAACAAAAATGTTGCAGTTGAAAATCTGATATGCTGAAAGAGCCCACATCCTCTTCCATTAGCTTCTTTGCATGTGATCTTTATCATTCAGATAATATTAAAAGCTGATGAGGCGCTGTGTGACTGATAGACAGAGGGACTGCACGCTGTCAGCGCAGGCTGATGATTATCACCTTCTGATACTGACGCTTCATTATATTCAAACTCCTGAACGGAGGATGCACATCTTCTCTGTGCCTCAGTTAAAACTGTATTTCGCCTGGAAGCAGCATGTCTTCTCAGTGTTACAACTTGAGATAAACTTGTTAAAACGCCTTGGGAGATTTAGTCAATGAATCATCAGTGATTAATAACTTCATCTTAGCCTTAGGATACTGTTAAATATAAGATTATGAATGGAATCAGCATTATAGGTGCAAATATACAGGATAAGTCAAAATATTGGACACTTTTTCTCATAAGGAAGGGTTTTCCCTATTTTTTGAAGAAACATTTTCCACATTTAGAATAATAGTGACAAGAAATCTGTGACATAGGGCAAAAGAATATGAATATGAATATAAAAAATGGAAGTTAAGTAGGATTCCTTAGTGAATAATGTGGGTACCCTGGCACCTTAGTATTTACATTTTATTTCACTTTTCAGACGTTAACAGAGTGTAATGTTATTTTTCTATTAGTTGGCTTATTTGCTACAAACAACAAATGATGGTAAAGTTACTTACCTTTTTAAAAGTTAAACCGTCGCTTTTTTTTTGTGACTTTATATAATGACCAAATATGTGTGGCCAAAGAAAAACTTCTCTTGTATCTCTTCTCTTACTATTTGCCTATAAATCATTGTATTTAATGCATCACATTTTTACATATATCTTCAGTTTAAAATGAAAATAAGTGTCAAATTTCTAGTGAGCCCTGTTTCTCTCCAGGAAAGACAGCTGATGATCTCATGAGGTGCTATGTTGCATTCAACAACCACTTACAATGAAGTAAAAGGGATATGCGCATATTTAAGAAGTTTTGAAGGGTCAGGACACATCCCAGTGTGTTTGCAAGTAAACCCAGAGTAAACTTAGAGTTGCATTCATGTCTGTAAACATTGCCATGATGTGATTGCCATCAATCATTTAAGGCCTAAAAGGCCACAGAAGCAGCTAAGAGTTTGAACTTGTGTTAATCCTCTTTGGATGTCATAGAGGGTCAGTGTGCAGTAGAGAAAGAGCAGTGACTGAGTGAGGGACTACAGAATGACTAAGACTCTTTTTATCCCACCTTTGAAATCTTTTATCCCTCAACCTGACACCATGGATGCCTGGCAAGGTTTGGCCACATTTATTCTTATATCTGACCCAGATTTGATACGTTAAATAAGAGAAAAACAGATGAACCACTGATACCCAAATGTGTCCAATTTTCTTCCGTGATTGAGGGTTTCAGGAGATAAACCAGCTTTGATATAAACACAGAAATTTGCCTGTACAAACAAACAAAAAAAAATCCATGACCTTTAGAAAGAGGGGCCACTGGTTATGGCAGGAATTCTAAAACAGGTCAAAGTTGACTGCACACTTTGAAAGTGCACTTTTCTTGTATATATTTTCTTTTAAAATTCTGCATTCGGTCTCACTTTGTAGTGCGGGGGCTGTATCAAAGGACCTCCTTTACCATTTTTAAGAAAAGTGTTGCTGTGCTTGTGTTCTTTTAGTCTAGGATTCTGCCTTCTGGTAGGATCAGAGTTTTGAAGAGCAATAGCTTTCTTATTCTTTGCATGCATTGATAAAGACCCCCCCATGAAACATGGACGCTCTCCTGGCCAACAGAAGGTGCCAGGCATGTCTGCGTGAGCGCCGCTCAGAAACGTTGAGCTGTGGCCTCTGAGCTAAAACGCATCTCACGTTTTCTGGCTCGGCTACAGTCCTCATCGCTCACGACAAGCGCTCCAAATGAAATCAATTTACAGACAATGCCTGCAGCGAATCTCAGCCCACTTTTAATACCTGTAAATTGCAGATCAAGCTTTTAAAGCAGAGTTTATTCTGTCTTTAAGCTGTGTCCCTTCGCTAAGGCGCTGTGCATTTCACTCTGCTTGCATACAAATGCATTTCATCCTTCGCATTGAGGAGAGGAGGTGCTATTGTAGGGGAGGTTTTATTCCGCTGTGCCAGCGAGAGGGTACGGGATTATATACTGGAACTCGCAACCTTCGCTGAGATGCTAAAGAGAGGAGACTGATTTTCTGTTCCCTTTGTGGAGAGATAAAAAGAGTCCATAAAACCATAGTATCATGCAGGAAGAAGAAGCTGTTGCTTGATACCTGCAGTTGGATACGGTTCAAAACAAAGGCCCACAACTTCTCCAGAAAGCGATTAGTAGTTTGTCCTTTCTTGCGAGACATGCGTGTTTCGCAGGGAAAGTGCCAGACTCTATTCACAGATGAAGTGCTCAGCTGATAGTTGCTAATCCCTTTAATTTGGTGCAGCTTTTTTTGCACTACTTTTGAGCCTGTTTTAGGCCTGAATGTTTGTTTGTCCCCGGCTTACTCCTGACGACATAGCAGATCGCAGGTCTAATTTCTTTACTAATTACTTAGCGAGGTGTGAGTGGAGGCATATGGCGGAGTGGGTACCAAGTTGGGAAATCCTCTTACTCCAGGCAGCTCATGGTGTGCAGCGCTGGCTATGGCATCATCTCCTCGTCCAGTGAGACTGTTTTTGTTGTTGAAATTGACAGACTTGGCCTGGCTTAAACAGGCTGATAGCAGGGTGATTAGGCCGCTTGTGATGAAGCTGTTTTGATTAGAGTAATGATGTGCTCTGGCAGCTGTCTCAGAGGCTATTAAACACTGAGCTGTTTATCAGACGGCCCTCTGCTGTTTTTCTGAGAGAAAACGAAGAGAAAACAACTCCACTTTATTGGAGATGGAGGGTCCCTGCCAGTGTCAGACACTTTTACTCCAAGGTTGATAGTTACTGATTGATTTTTCTTTTTTTAACAGTCGTTCTGTTTCAGATCCCAAGGGTCTAGTTGTAGTAAAAACAAATTCTCGCTTGCATACCAAATAGGATGGAAAGTCTTGGTTAGCAGATTTTTTTATTGGGTCAATAGAGGTACATACATTGAGTGTAAACAAAAAAAAGAAGTATTCTTCTATAGCTTTGTATCATTTATTGGACTGTATACTTGATCTAAACAATTTCTCTTGAGTGATGGAGCACTCCACATACCCGTTGGACTATATTGAGCTTGGGAAACTCATCAGCTCTTGACACACTCAAATCAGCCAGCTCGACACCTATCATACCCTGTTGAAAAGCACTTAAATCTTTTTTTTTTTTCTTATCCATTCTCCCTCAGTTACACAGTCCGTGTCTCAGCTGTCTCAAGCCTTAACCCCTTCTGACTGAAGTGGATTTAATGGATGAGGTAGGGATTATAGCTTTCACCTGAATTCACTTGGTCAGTCTCTTTCCAGAAAAAGAGCATTTGCTCTAGTCTATTATTGGCGGCCTGATAAAGGTGGGTTACCAAAAAAAAAAGAAAAGAAAAAATGTCTAATTTGTACCTTCAGAAATTCTCATGAACAAATTTAACTGCAGTATGTTCCCATTATAGTTAGCCCACCTAAGTACGTTTAGGTAACAAACACTTGATACCCACTCTTCGTGCCCACGGCTAAGTCCTAAATCCTATAGAAAACCTGTAGTGTGAGCTGAAGAGAAGAATCCAAAGGAGACTACCTTGGACCCTGGAGAGTCTGGGGAGGTTCTGTATTGAGTCTCAGATTGCTCTGTATTCTTCAGGCTAATCAAACATCATAAGAGAGGACTCTCTATGGTTATGCTGGCAAAAGGCAAATGCCATTAAAGCAATCATATTAATGACGATGTTTATATAAAGCTTACTTTTGCTTAGGTTTTCTTTTAGATTAGATGTTTTTCTTGTATTTTCATTGTGAAAGTGAGCCTTTTTTTTAACTAGCTTTTAATCACTGCTTTCGGCATACATCAGTAATTCTGGAAATGACTATGTAAATAAAACTATGTGGGCTCTCTTTAGAGATTGTTTTAACATCACAATACCATCTCTGACAGACCAGCCACGCCAGTGAATTAAGCAATACTGCTCCAGCAATAATATTTTTTTTTATAATATTTAAACCTTTAGTATCAGTCAGTATCTTTACCTGAGGTTTTCTCATTTAAAACTTAAATCCTTATAGCTCATTTTAGTTATATAGCTCATTCAGCTACGTGCATAAGTACTTGGACATTTTTTTGTAAGTTTCTCTTTGTATACCAGCACAATGGATTTAAAATGAAGCGATCAAGATGGGATGGAAGTATAGACTTTCAGTTTGAATTTACGGCGTTTAATAAAGGTGTTTTATTTTTCAGTCTTTTTCACTTTCAGAGGCTCAAAAGTCATTGGAAATGCGACTGACAAGAAGCTCCACGGCCAGTAGTTCCTCGTTATTCCATGGAAAAATTAAGCAGATAAAACGTCTGGAGTTTATTCAAAGCACTGATTTGCATTTGCTTTTCACTGGAACTCAACATGAGGTCCAAAGAGGTGTCAGGGCAAATGTAAAGAAAAGTGTCCATTTTGTTTATTTTGTGAACACATCACAGATCGTAGTGTGAACAGCACGGAATTGTTTTCTGCATTTAACCCGTTCACCAAGTGAAGCAGCGGGCAGCCAGGAACACAGCCCCCGGGGAGCAGTGTATCTTTTTCAAGGGTACCTCAGAGGTGCCACTCGCAGTCCTGGGACTTGAACACATGACCTTCTGATCACTGGGACAACTCCCTAACCACTAGGCTGCCAGCTGCACAGCAGGCCATCACTAGGCTGAAAATCAAAATAAACCAGAGAGAGAAACTTTAGAAGTGCCCAAACCGTGAGCTCAGCAGCACCAAAAGGCGCTGATAGTGAAAATAGATAATGACCCAAAACTGTGATAGCAACTCAAGAGTTTCTCAAGGTAAGGAAACAAGATATTCTTCAGTGACCTGATCTCAACCCAACAACGCATGCTTTTCAATTACTGACGACAAAACGGAAGGCAGAAAGACCAGCAAATATGCAGCAGCTGAAAGGAACAGATGTATCTCAAGGGAGGGAGCTCACTATTTGATTAGGTCCATGGGTTCAAGATTTAAGGCAGGAATTGACGGCAAAGGATTTTTATCCAAGTCTTAAAACAAATTTATTTTTCCAGTTACTTTTGTGCCTCTGAAAAAGGACGGAAACCAGTGACGAACTACTGTAATTTTTGAAGGCTTAATGCAGTACTTTTGTAAAACATATATTTTAATCCATTGTGTACATACAATACTTATATTTCAAATCTATTGTGGTGGGTTACAGAGAAAAAATGACAAAAATCGCATCAATGTCCAAATACTCATGTATCTAACAATACCGATACCCACTGAAAGTATTGGTCTGATATCTTGAAAAGTTTACCTTATTAAATTACCTTTGGCTTCTTCTGGATTCTGAAAACACCACATTGCCTTTTTTACCGGCAAACCAGCATATTTGAGGGCAGATTCATAATTGTATTGGCTGCTATTAAAAAAAAAGAACCTCACGGCTGTTTATTAGACCTGCTCCACCGCCTCCGATTGTGGTGCTTTATTCTGTTAGTGTGCTAACAGACTCCTCCAGAATTTTCAGCTAAGATGTCTGAAAATGAAACAAATAGACATTTCCTTGATTTAGACCCCATTTTCCGGCTGTGATAAAAATGTGATGGGTCTACTGAAATGATTTGAGATGGTTTGATGCGTATATCATACTGTATGTGAAGGTCAAATATGTCAAATATTTTCAGGTTTTTCTGTGTCTCATATAAAACTAAAGACAGTGATTTAACACAAAAATATCCCTAAATATTTACTGAAGGTGGTCTCTAACTTTTAACCCAGTGGTAATTAGTGTTCTAACTGCCGATCCTTCTTTGTGAATCATGAATGTTTTGAATGCGACTGTCACTTAGCTTGAGAAAGCCATGTATGTATATGTATTGAGAATGGGTGTAAACTTAAAGAAAGGCAGTGCCTTATGCTATCATCTGGGAAACGGGTCTGAAACATGTTCTTAGACACACTTACCTGCAGACACACTTACTGCATGCACATCAGTGGGCCAAACCTTCATGTATTACTGAAGACAGAGCCTCCAATCACCTGAATCTATTTAGATAGTTACTCATAGATTGTGATAGAATTTTTTTAATGTTACTCTTGACTTTTTTTATTCGCTATATCACCCATCACCAATGTGTTGGTAATTATCCTCGCTATTGTTTTCACTGGCTGGCCCAGAACTGTATTTCTCAGGATGCCATTGGAACTAGCTTATTATTTATGTCTTCACAAATTCCCTGAAGTCAATGTCACATGTGCATTCATTCATAGTGTCATTTTCTTTGCATTGTGCAGTATCTGAAGAGCTGATTGTAAATTACTGAAAACGGTGGCAAGCTGTGTTAACACCTCCTGCCTATTTGACCAACGCCACTGTGCATTTTCAAGGTAAACGTACTTTACTTTATACATGTTTTCTCAATATAAATGTCTGGTTAGACAGATAACCATGGTTGTGTACTATTATTACAGTCTTTGGGGAAATTATGGACTATATGCTATGACTGTACTCATTGTAATAGCATTTGGGGACTAGATGATATTAGGTCTATCTATTTAAAAGTAAAGAAGTTTCTACTTTTGTTCTTGCCAGTTTAGGAGCGTTAGGTTTGGAACGCAGGAACAGAAAAGACAAACATTGGTTTTTATTTTGTTTCTGACCCTTGCTGAAGACACTTTTCTGCATTGTTTCAGTGACATTTTTTAGAAAGTGTTTGAACAGGTTTTAGTCCACCTTTCCAAAAATGCTTTTAAAAAAGGACGAAGACAATATTGGGCATTTCAAAAAGTGGTGGGGACATGTCCCCAGTGCCCCAGTGTGAAGTACATCTATTATAATGAAGAAGTAGTGCAGGCTCTTCTGGGATTTTGACCACTTCATGCTAACTACAAATATATTTCACTTTGACTTTATGAATACACTTTAAAAGGACTTGGCCGTCATGTCATAAACACAATTATCACACTGATTTACTGTATGGCAGGCTGTTGAAATGTTCTTCAAAATTGCATGTTTTCAAACCCACATTATAAATCACTTTTAAGACGACATCGAGCAGTGAAGCTGATTTCAACGTGTGGCCAGACACTTGACTTGTTTGTGCATTTAGGGTCGCAATGAGGTTACTTTGCATTATCAACGGGGTGTGTGTTTTTGTGTGTGGGGCGTGCATGTGTATGTATTCTCTCCTCCAGTGACACCGCAGCTATTCTGAGTACTGAAGCACCCTCGTGCAATCAGTTTTAACTGTATACTCGCGCTCTTCTGCCTCACACATGCATTTTGAAGCTGTCTCTTGCTCTCCTTATCTCAAGATAGCACATTTCTGATTGCCAATTGCCATCTACTTAAAACACTCTCAGTGTTTATAGCAAATAACTGCTGTGATTGAGACACGCACAAGTGGCTTCTCCTGCCCGGACTCTGACCTTTAATGCTGATAGTAATTTCAGAAATTAATATGGTAGATTAAAAGATCAAGGACGGAGCCTCTGTTTTTTTTTTACTGTTAGTTCACAGAGGTTGCCATTCAAATTATCTTCCTTTAAGATAAGAATTCAGTATCCCACTGAGATAAAACCCCTCGGGCTGAAGATGGGCCGGTTAAGGCCACTCGTGATGAATGCCCTCTATGAAGATGCACACTTTTACATGGTTGTGACCTCACTCACGGCTCTTCTTTAAATGCTAATGCTGCTGTCTTTGATGTTGCACAAGTAATGAAGTACTCTTGGGATAAAATCACTTACCTTCATTTTGGGATAAGACTGACATCATTCAAACAGAAACCAAGCCCCCACATACTGCAGGGCATGGGCTCCGACTGTTAAAGTTGAAAAATAGGTCACAGAAAAATCAACAGTTTGCTCAGTCCCTCTAGGGAGTTAGCACTGACTTTATTTATTGTTCAAATCATAATGCATAATAGTCGCATTGACCCAAAATATTGCATAGCACTCGCATTAACATGGAGGACTAGTTCTTAAAGTAACATTTTTCAAAAGAGGTTTGCAAGGTGAACAGTCTTTTGTGTATGTGTGAGCACCTACACAGCTGTATGAATGCATAATATACTAACCGAGAGAAAGTGCATTAGGGATCAGATTGAAGCCATCCAAAGGTTATGCTGGTGTATGATGCATTTATTTAACAACCTCTAGGTCCTGGGCATCCAGCTGCATGCTTTAACTTGCCTTTCATGTTTTTATACACGCTAGTAGAGCATGATTCCTGGAAGGACAAAGGGTTTGTTTTTGTAGTCATTTGGCAGCCACTTCCACTCCTTTCAGACCAGGTTCAGTGCCACTAAAAATACTAATGAAGCATAACAGCAACAAATAAGGTGATACCTTGAAAGTGGTAGATCCATGAGAATCCTGTTAACACACATCTGCATGTCCAGTGTATCACATTCACATGATGTAGCTACATATACCTCTGCATGTCAGAGTTGGCCATTCACCCTCAATGCATTTATCCAAAGCACTCACCCTTAATGCAAACAGCGTCTGTTGATAGGCTCTGGCTTTATCAGCAAAGCTGTATTAAAGCAATGCTTTTCCTTTTGGTATTGATCTCCTTCGGATAGTGCCGTCTGTGCAGAGCGTTGACCTTTCCCACAGGATCAGTAGCTCGTTCGTCTGTGTTTGTTTATGGGCTCGAGCTCACCTCAGGGTCTTCTGAGGTGAACAGCTGAACAGTGAAGGTATGACAGACTGACAGCTGTCAATTATTAACAGTGAGCTCAGCAGAGGATTGGCTGGACTCGAGAAACGGCACCACACCACTGGCAGCCTCGGAGATCAAACGCCTCGTATTATGCAAGCTGTCCGATTCCATTTGATTTTTTCCCTCTGCCAATACGGGGCTGTCAGTAACTATTAAACTTCTCTTTTCGTATTTACAGTTTTGCACTGTGAAATGGCATGTCTCGGTCGCAGGGGAACTGAACCAGAGAGTACTGAAAAACTACAAGTAAAGGCAGATAAGAAAACATCCTGACAAGCTGTGAAGACTTGAAGTTTTTATGGTTTTGATAAACATGTTCTATTATCAAGGGAGACGAACACATCTTGTGACAGACAGTGGATGCGGTACTTCAGGCCCGTTTAGAGGTCTCACCCTCTAAAAATCAACATGGGGGGAGCATTCCTCTTGATACTCTTGCACAAAAACGATCAAATGCCAACATGGCGAGAAGGCACTCAGCAGGCGATATGCTAAACACGGGGAGGGTGCGCCTTCATCTTGATTTGCACAGCTAACGCATTCCCATCTCTCCATCTCGGATGGAGGAAGGATTGAGATCTCTTCTGTATTAAGGCTGCATTGTTTTAATCCCATTTGTAATGCCTATCAAACGGCTGGAGCCTGCTCAAACAGTCTGCTAATTTGGAAAACAAATTAGTGATGGCCTTGTCATTTTATTAGCGCTGGTATTGTTAGTCTCCCCTATTAGCCTAATTAGCTCTTTGGGGATGTGGGATGTGCGCCTTGGGGGTGGTTGCCGAGGAGAGACTGACCTCGAGCACCCACTGACCCACGGCTTCTGCCTGCTAAATAAAGCCGGACAGATGGAGAGGCCGGCCGCGGACCGCAAAATTAATCATGTCTGATAAGCAATTGACTGTTTTTAGCCTGAATGATGATGTCTTAACAGAGGTGAGCGTTTGATTGTGCGTCCATGTGCAGACAGCCGACAAAAGAACGTCACTTTGTCAGATACCGTCAAAACAGTTTGAGACTGTTATCTGTGATCCAAGACGGACTACCGGATGAATTGATTAAATAGGCAAATACCCGCTAGACAGAGGCTTCCAACAGATAACAATCTGTCGAGAATAATAGCGAGTGCAGCTGATGTACTGCCGTTGGTGTCCGTTGCCATCAAAAACCCACCCAACAAGTCCAGCCTCATTACTTTCAGAGAACTCACTTATTGTCTTGTTTTCTGATCCTTGTTTTGTGTACTCACGTGGTACCTCTGTGCTGAGAGTGAGAGGTTCATCCTTTTTACCTAATGATGATTAAAAGCCAAGAGCACGAACATGTGGCCCAAATAAGTCAAAGAAGTGGTTCGGTGACTTACCAGCAATTTGTGTTAATTGATAACAGTTTGAATAAGTGATACCCCAAAACTGACATGCCTTTCACTCACTCTCTGTATGGCTGTATGGATAGATAAAGTTCAGAGAACGTTTGAGTCCTAATGGCTCCCTGGGCATCTGCCATGACAAAACATATTGTAAGTTTATGAATATTATAATACGACTACGAAATATCATAAACAGCTTGAATATTATTCAACATCATTCTAATACGTTCAAATATAAATGTAAGCATTTTTTAAAGTTGTTTATTAGTTAGAGAGAGAATACAATTAGAACACAGGCTTGGTACTGTTCGGATGGTGAGCGGGGATGAAGGCATGCTGGACTAGGATACTTTATTCAGTAAAGGCAGGAAACGAAGAAGATGCTATCTCAGCACTGGCTCGATAATACAACTTCCATATACAAATCTAACAGACACTGTCCAACAGAAAATCCTATGTATCCGGCAGACGGCCTTCAGGAGACATGAATGCCACAAAGAGAGTGGCTTCAATGCCATGGACAAGATCCTCTTTGAGAGGAAAAAACAAACTAGGCGTACCAAGGTGAAGCTTGGGGCTGGGAGAGAGATGCATAAAAATCACACACTGAACATGCAGCCACGATGGAGAACAGACAGTGGTCTTAGGATCAAGCTGGGCTTAAGTAGAGAAAGAGAGAAACGATACAAGTGTAACTAATTGAGGTTAAGAGAAAAACTGAAGTTGGAAAAAAAATGAGTGTGAAGCCCAGGCTCAGTATTTCAGAGACAGAGATGGATGGGGTGTGGCGCGGGGGACGCGGCCACGACAGCACTCTAGTCATCACATTGGATCTTTAAAAAATTTACGAAAAATAAACACTGGGCCTCCTTAAGGAGAGGCAGTGGAATGGTTAAGCTAACATGACAACACACCTCAAATCAAAATGTACTGTATTTGTATTTGTCCTAATATTAGTATTTTTAAGAAGTAGTACTGAATTGCATAGTACCTCCTGCCCAAATGAAAGGCTTTACATCTCATATTCTCTTTTGTACAGCCCTGTATTAGGGCTGTTATGATTGCTTGATTAAAAAATGACCTGGTTAAAAATGTACGTTCTCACTGAAATCTGCGTATTGATTACTTGCAATTTGAATGATACATATGATCTGTACAGGCCATTGTCAAGCCTTATTTTTTTAGTTTGAATTGTTTTTTACATAGCAGGCCTGTAAGAACCCAATACTCTTATGTTCTTAGCCATGCAGTGTACCTTTAGGCATTTTTACGGATAATACTATGTCACACAATAGAACCCACATATGCAAATATGTTTGAGCTTCGGTTAGCTTCATAATTTGGAACCCAAAAAATGTCTGGGCTGATATTCGGAGTAAGGTTGGTATTCGGAGGAACTTCACCGAGCAGTCGTCTCTAAAGTATTTGAGGCAGAAGCATCTGTAGGACAGAGTCTGTTGAGTGTATTGTGGCAGACCTGCTGCTGAAGACTGCAGCGTGGGAGGAAGCAGGACTGAGGGCCCTAACTGCACCGGCTGCAGCTCCTCTGCTGTAATTCCACAATGAGCATTTAGCAGTTGGAAGTGCTCCCAACAGTCGTTTGATTTTATTAATATGTCAACACGGGGCATAGTGTCACACTCAAATATTTATCCCTGGTTTATGTGCTCTGAACATTTAGGCATAATGACCACTTGAACTCAACACGGCCATGTTTCCAAACAGTGGAGAGCAGGGCGGGTGATGTTTTGTATGATGTTTTGTATGATGTCGCGTTAGTCTGCTCAGCCGTTCAGCCAGCTGGCGACAGTGGAGCCGAGCCAGAGTGAGACCGTCGCTCTAAGCGCAGATGGGAACCTTTAATTTTTAAAGCAGTTTTCCCTGCATGGCTGAGCACCACGCGTGTTGCGTCATGCAGCATATGAGCGCGAAATCAGCCCCCTTGCCCAGCTTCCCCACTCGCTCCATTCCACAGAACCAGAAAGAGCAAAAGCGTCTTTAGCTACTGTAAACAATTAAGCAAACTATTAAGGGCTGTATTCCATACTTAAGTTGGCCACGTGCAGTATTCCGGCTGATGCATGCAGATGATTCAAATGACCTGTAATATTTTTAGTGCAGCACTCTGTTCTGACTGACTGACTGCTTTTCAACAATCAGCATTTATCCACTTTTAGCACTTTATAAAATATGTGCTCTTGTGTAGATTAGAGAAGATCTCTTATCAAGCACCACTTTCGCATCTCCTCGGACGACTCCTAAACTCTATCACTGCGGTAGCAGTTTTCCAAACCTGAGGATGGAAGAGGTGATACACACTCCTCTGTGAAGGCAGCCTTCATCTAGAGCACAGCTGATGCACTGTGCCTGTGCAGCAAAAGACCAATCAGCCACAGGTATTAGCATCAGATGAAAGGCTGGAATCTCTGACCTCATTGCTGCCACGGCAACTGTCTATTTTTTCATCCATTGTGTGTTTTTTCCCTTCTTCTAGGGTCATTCCATCGTTGTTGTTTATCTAATATGTACAGTTGTATGGAAGGCTCATATAACTTATTGTAGCAGGTTCAACAAATAAACAAAATCACTTTCTCGCTTGTCTGCTGCCATGGTAACTCAGAAAAAATACTGCTGATGTTTCAGCATGGTGCTTATTGTTGCAGTACTGAGTTCTATTTAGTTTTATTTTGTCCCGTTTAAAAATATGTCAAATCAGGCTCTTCGATGAAGTCCGGACTCTATCCTTTAGTAATTATGCTGGTATCGTCTTTACTATATTTTTTAATAGACCACCTTGGAAAATGAAGTTAATTAAATAAATGACTGTCGCTAAAATCTGTAAGAACAGCTTCAAAAAGAAAATTAATGTAACAGAAATTAGCCTTTTTGGTTGAATAAAGTTCAAAAAAGCGCCTTAACCTCAAATATCTGCCGATACCGATACCAGACTCACATTTCCCCCACTCCTAAACTACTAATACGTTGTGTGGGTGCACTTAAGATATAAAATTGAGTTTCTACTCCTACATAGTACACAGTTTATCCTTTGGGGAATTCTGCTGAGTGGCCAGTGGCTTTTTGCTAGACATGTACACTGTTTGGGTGGAGGAACTTATATATGTTGGAAGTAATGAGCCATTCGAGACACAGGCTTGCTGTTCATCTTGATTACTCATGTCTTTATTATTTACATGATAGTTTAGGCTCCTTCCGATATCTAGCACAGTGATTTTGGCCTGTATTGGACCGATACCAATACTGAGGATTGGATTGAGACGCTCCTAGTCCTGGCATGAGCTACTGATCCCATTTATCTCTTTATTTGTATGATCGTGTTGAATAGTTCATTGTTAACCTTCTTAATGAATATATTGCCACAATGGTCAGCTAAGACACGGTTGACTAGGAAAGTTTTAAAACGAGATAATTCAGAGTGAATCAAAGCACCCCTGGAATTCTGCTTTTGTATGTTAGTCCTCATGCTCTGGCAGCTGTAGGTTTAGACAGCATCGCCACAGTTTCTTGCTATCTCCACTTGACCTCAGCCGAATGCGGGTAGGAATCTTTTCACTGCTGAATAACAGATTCAGTTCATCATTCTCAAAGACAAGGGTGAGAGCAAGTTAATTTACTGGCCAATTATCCCTAATAAAGCGGTATAGACGTAATTGATATTTAAGTAAATTGCTATAATTACACAGTGCCTTAGCTCAATTGGCCTCTGTGGTTGTTCACCGTCTCACACAGGCATGAGGGGAAGAAACACCCCTTCTCTGAGAAAAGTATGGGTGGAAATCATGCTTCCACATAGATTTGTGTATAAACCGCGCACGTGAACATCCCACTCAGACGATTTAGTTTTTTCCCAAGAGTCATCTGAGACCTTTGATTTAATTTGAATTTCAGTGCATTGAGTTCAGACAGTGATTTCATATGAGAGGAATTAAATCCCTTTTTCGCAGAGAAAAATGTACTGACATACTTGCGTTGCACCATTTTAACACATAAAGTTGAAATACATTACATAGTAAAATAAGGCATATTCATTTTAAGTAGCATATTGCAGAATTCAAATATTCATTCTTCAATAGTTTTCTTAAAATCAGCCTTAAAAATTACATTTTATAGTTGGCTGTAGTTTCACATATTTTCATTCAAAATATGTTCTGTAAGTAGCGTATTAACAGTCAGCCCAACTGCTGGGGTGCCCTATGTTTCTATAGAAGCCAAAGTTGGAGCCTATTTTTAAAATACATGATGAGTTCCACAACAAAGAGGTTTGTGGCTGTGGGGCTAGTTTGAGGCTGTGGGGCTAGTTCTTAGGTAATTATCGCTATTTCTGAAATACAAAAACAATATATTTCAACTTTAGTTTCTTTTTAGAAGCCTTTTTTGACAAAATGTTTTAGTTTAAGCTACCATACCATTTAAGAACACCATCTGATGATTTTGTGTGACAAATTTATAATGAATGTGCAATAAAAAAGGCCATTAATTGCTCAGAAAAAGTCTTTTTTCCATTTTCCTGTAAGCCACTTTGTAGATACAGGATGTGGTTGTGCCATTGCCTGTAAAATATGTGACAATGTGGCATTGTTAAAGATTAGGCTGCATTACCTGATCAGAATATTTGATTTTCGATATCCTGGTTGATCAGAACATCCACAGAATTGCTCGTCTGAAACTGTGATCAGTTAAGATTCTCAGAGCATACAATATAAATGTTGAGTGGTTAACGGATTCATTTGCATATGTCTGCAGTTTTCTTTTTTTTTGGCAAATCCTACTATAGTCTTTATACAGTTAACAAACCATATTTCCTGCAGCATGAATACACATTGAAAGTCCATGTTTACCACAACTACTCTCAAAGAAACCAGAGAATATGGAGATGTTTTATAAACCACCCATGGGGCTAATGATCCCTTCCCTTGTGTCATATCAAAGACGTCCTCTTGCTCTGAACTGAAGTGTTGGAAGTTGGGGAGAGTTTGATCTCGATATGCAAACAGGCTCTGCTGCTTCCAGAGACCCTTTTCCTGTGTGGATGTTGAATGTGTCCCGTCGTCTTGAACTAGAGATGAGTGACATGCAGCCCTCTGTTGTACCTGTGGCTCGTTCTCGTGTCTGGCCTGCTTCCCCTCAGTTTGATAAATTCCAGACTCCTGTCGCTCGAGGAGGTCCACCGTGGGCTTGGAGCAGCCGTGAGGTGCGGCACGCCGCGGCTGTAATTTTGGTTGATCGTTCGCACAGTTGAAGAGAACAGAGGGGCTTCTGTGCAGGAGGTCACTCATAAAGCCCCGTTGCTTAGGAGCAGAAGAAAGGCGGTGAAAAGAAACTTGCGGAGTGTCCGCGTCGAGCTTTAATTTTGCCGTTTCACAATAATTTGGCAATGACTCCAGCTGACTGGCTTTTCATACCGCACTATACAGAATAGAACAAAAGCTATTAATACAAGTGCACTGAAAACAGGTTCTAAATGGAATAAATTGCTCTCACACACTGGTTGGGTACCACACACCCAAGAAGCACTTTGTGTAGACCATCAGTAGTGTTTTTATATTTCTTTTGATGTGGAAAGACCTCATACTGCCTTTATTAGCCCCTAGGCGCTTGAGATGTATGTGATGATTTGCTTTTATTTTCAATTTGACAGAGGAAAGAACAAGGTAGTATTTTTTCCGACTGCGATCAAAGTCGCATGTGCATTGTCCTCAAGGTTGAACATCACCTGATTTTAGCGTTTACATCTTTTCCATCCCATGGTGTCTTCTCCTGAGACAAAGGGGAAAGTGAGTGTGTGTGTGTGTGCAAAACAGGGTGACTTGTTTTGGGTGTTGGGTGTCTAGGGTGTTGTTTACTTGTCACTTGAGCCCTCAGATCAAGCTCAGCGGCTGCCATGACACATGCCCTGCCATGTCGCGAGGTGACAACGGAGCAAGAGCTGACAAATTGTCACAGGCCGTTAAGATGGCTCCCATGGCCAGAGCTGTAGCAGGCCAGCAAGCAAATAATCTGAGCAAAGGCAGACAGATCAGTGTCCTACCTCGACATGTTTGCTTGTTTGGTTGCCTATTTTTCTGTGAGGTCTCTCTTTCTGAGTGTGCATTCTGTCATCACTGACCTCATCCTCAGGCCTTATAGACCCAGAACAGCTATTAACAACTTTTAACAAGTATTAGGACCCATCAGTTTACAGTGCAAGTTCTGTAGTATCTTGTTCGTTTTTTATTTATTATTAAACATCATTGCATCAACAGTTTTTATTTTCCCAGCATCAGTTTGTGTAGTTTCTGTCCTGTGTCTGTCATCTATGACTTCCTTCTATAAATATGAGGAGTCAGTGAGGCCAAACTTCCGTAGTCTTTCATCAGCATGGGAAAGATTAGAGAATACACTAATAAAATGAGAAGAAAAAGTACATTGACCTTGATGAGTCCGCCAATGTCTGTAGTAAAATAGCCATTAAAGAGAACTGTGAACCTTCTTGGAAGTGTGGAGCTTGTTTGGAGGCAAAACATTTCTCTAAGGATCACAACTGGACATTTGCGGAAGATGGGGTCTTTAAGTCTTACAAAAGTGGACCAACAAACTACTGCTAGAGTCCAGAAGAAAACCTTTGCTTTCTCTCTTTCTTTATCTAAAAACATGTGTAAGCTTCCACCGTTCACTGGTTGCTACTAGAGCTTATATTGGAGCAATTTTACATTCAGAACTGAAGACTTTTGAAAAGTGACATTCATTAGAACCTGCCAGTGTAAAAATCTTGTCATACGATATTCATTTGACACTAAATATCATTTGCCACAGTGTTCTCTTCCTGGTCATTAGTGAAACACTTGCAGTTGTTCCTCTTTTTAATTCATTAACTTGTGATGAATAGCCCTGGGCCACCTGCATTTTTGCATGTTGAATGATTGTAAAGGCGTTTGTTATATTTAAGTCCTAATGTCTGTGTGTGTACATATGCAAAAATGTGTGTACAGGTCTATCAGTAGTTAGTAATATGATCAGGGAGGGAGGAGTAGCAGAGAGGGGAGTAATTTTCAAATATTTTAGAATGCATTTCTTCTTATATCATATATTTTGCTGTTGTTGGGGACATGGTGGTAGCAGGCTGAGGAGGGCAGGCCAGGCGTTCCATTCCCCAGCCACATATACCAGCTCCTCCGGGGGATCCCAAGTCACTACCAGGCCAGCTGAGACATTTAATCCTCCCATCGTGTTCTGGGTCTTCCCAGAGGTCTCCTCCCAGTTGGTTGTGGCCAGAACACCTCCACAGGGAAACACCCAGGAGACATTCTGACTAGATGCCTGAAGCACCTCGACTGGCTCAGGAGCAGCAGCTCTACTCTGAGCTCTTCCTGGATGTCTGAGCTCCTCACCCATTCCCTAAGAATGCACCAAGCCACCCTGTGGAGAAAACATTTCCACCGCTTGTATCTACATTCTCATTCTCTCATATAGTCCCCACACACAGCTTGTGACCGTAGGTGACAGTTGGAATAAAGATGAACTAGTAAATTGAGAGCTTTGCCTTCTGACTAAGCTCTGTCTTCACCACAGTGATTCGCAAAAACGACCGCGTGACTGCTTCTGCCGCCCCAATCCTCCTGCCGATCTCCCACTCCATTTTGTCCAGACTCATGAACAAGACCCCAAGATACTTGAACTCCTTCACCAGTAATTCAACCCTAACTTTTTTCCAACATAGGACATGTCTACAGGACAGCTAAACTAGATGATTATCATTTTTTTAATGCAAGCCACATCTCTGCTGAAAACAAATGTAAACATTGTTTTGAGCACCTACCGTCGGCAAACAGCTCAGCTGGCTTTGCAAAGCGATGATTAAGACTGCTCTTATTTATTGATTGATTTATTTATTTATTCTTTCATTTATTTATTCATTTATTTATTTTTTGGGGTATTTTTTTGGATTTTGTGGTAACTAACTTAGTTACACCTCATTTCACCATGGAGAGGCCGTACTTCACTCTGAATAGGTCTTACATGTGTGATTAAAGGGGTACAGATGTGAGTTGTGACTTAATAAGATGATTCAGTTATTAAAAAACAAAAAAAGGTTAAAAAAACAACTTCAGGGTGAATCTGTCCAACATCTGTCCAATTGCTGTCAATACTAACAAGATGTTGTCAAGGTACTGTGAGAAGGTATCTGTATGAAGTTAGAACTGCATAAAAGATTCCTTTTACATTTCATCCCAAGCACTCTTCCCCAAGTGGGAATTATTAAATTGCATGAAGACCCAACTGTATTTTACATTTCAGTAATAGGTTTAAAAAGACAATGTATAACAGGCTCTTAAAATACTACCATTTAATACAAAGTTATAATGCCTGTCTAATTAGACATTAGGAACTATAACACAGATGTAATCTGTCTGTCTGGAATTCAGCAAACCACGTGTTACACTAGTCTTAGCAAGAAAGGAACATTTCTCATGCAAACAGGTGCTGTACGAATCCACCAGAGGTGTTTGCACTGCTGACCCTTGTGGCGTGTGAGAGGCACTGAACATGATGGGTTCTCTCTGAAAGAGAGGCAGAGGTGGAAACATGCAGGCTCAGACAAAGAGACACTGGTGCACACTCTCAGTAAATAAGCACTACACACGGAGAGAGCGAGAGAGGGAGAGAGCGAGAGAGAGAGAGAGAGAGGGAGAGAGAGAGGGAGAGAGAAGGAGAGAGGGAGA
>JBBPCY010000109.1:10897923-10936421 GCA_037974405.1 Brachyalestes nurse
AATTATAGCAAAAAACGTATATTTCTGGGCTGATCTTGCCTCCATCCCAAATATGGGATGGACAGTGAACAGGTTAAATATTAGTTTTGTGGTGATGTTTTTTGATACTCACAGATGTGCAAAAATAAAATAAAGGACAGTAATGTTTAAATAGCAATAGAAGAAATTTATATGCACTGAGGCTTATGAATTCAGGTTTTTTTTTCTTGGATAAGAGTGTCTCCTGAAAGACTAAAACATTTGTTTAAGTGGTCCAATTTCAATATGTATCACAGATCCTTGCTAGGACTCGCATTAGTTTGATTATGCCACACTTCAACATTTTATCCTGAGCTTTGGATCTTTGTACTGCTGTTTCTTTAGCAGAAACTTGTATTTTTTTTCTTTAGTAACTTGTATTTTTCATCTGCTGAGAAGCATCAGTGGGCATGATGCTGCCACCACCATGTTTCTCTCTTTCCTTCATATTTTTATCATTTTAAAGAAAAACGTTTATTTCGCCTGACAATTAAAAACTTCATTAAATCATTTCAGTTAATTGTAAATTCTGGCTGGGCTTTGAGGTGATGATGTTGTATGTGCAATGCTCTCGAAATTGATGACTGATGCACATTTTGTTCTTTCATTGCCATAGACGTCTGTTATTCCTTTCCTCATAGATTCTGTTTTCAGTTTCTATTTCACCCTGTAGTTAATTTGGTGTAGCAAATAGTGCTTCTTCCTGTTTTTTTTTTTTTAAATGGAGTTGATCATGAGACTTTTTCGTACTCTTCTGGTCTGTGATATTTCACAACTTTGTCTCTATATATGTAGTGGACAGAGGACCAAATTGTCAACCCAATGATGCCATCAGTATAGTGGTGGGACATAAAGCTGCACTTCTAGAAATTAAAAAAAAAAAAAATATATATATATATATATATACAGTAATCCCTCAGTTTTACGTGGATCAGGACTCTTGGATTAAGTCACGCACGTTTTTTTTTTGGGTTTTTTTGAGAACCGAACTCATAATTTTACGCGGAAATCACCATTATAACGCGGAAACAGCAAATATCCTCCGCCTTTTTTGCTTATTTGTGGCAATAAATATATTTTTTCTGGATGTTTTCGCAGGGGACCCATTGACCTCGTCGCGGTGTCCCAATACTTTTGTCCTGTGACCTTCCGAGTTGCATATCTCGGCAGGGAAAGCGCTCAGACACTTCAAACTCCACAGTTTACCAAAACACAACACTGCGTTTTTTCCATTATGTGTGGGTCCTCTTGGAACAGACTTTGGAAGAACATGGTTCTCACAGTGAGCACTGGAGAAATATTTTACAGGCTGACAATTGACCTGAAAGTGTAAAGTATGTCTGGAGTCCATACATTAGTGCAGTGGTTCCCAAACTTTCTCTGCAGGGCCCCCCTTTTCTAGATAGGAACATTAATGAGCCCCCCCCCCCAATTCAAACTACACAGGTTATCCCATGGTGCGCCCCTCTGTAATACCTCTGCGCCCCCCAGTTTGGGAACTACTGCATTAGTGTAAAGTGATCATTTGTCATATGTGAACAGACTGCAGCACTCAAGGTGAACACACACCCTTCTGATTGCAAGGCAACTTTCTAACCACTAGGCCACCAGCTGCCCCAACATTAGCATGTGTTCAGTGAGCAACTGCTTGGTCTCTGCTGTCTGCTGGACTGTTGGGAGGCATCGACATCTCTTTACCTTTTCTTCTTTCCCTTTGCACTCTTACTGGCTGTTACCTGAAACACCCATTCAGTCAAACCACTCATTATCTCAAACTGATTTCGGCCAAACATATATAACATATTGAAAGCTGTGAATTTTCTCCCCTCCCACCCTGCCAGATCATCCTTGTTGCCTATTTCCGACCTGGGGAACCACTTCAGGACAAAGCAGGCCTAAAATCAGGCTAAAAATCGAGTAGCAAAGACGCAGCTTAATTGTTGCATGTGTAGTTGCTGATTTTGTTGTTCGTAATGAAATGTGATATTTATAAAATGTTGGACAAAGGCAGTAACGGAGAAAAGAAAAAGCAAGTAACTGGATAAAGGCTGCTAGCTGTGTCCACACCTCCGGTATAAATACTTTCCAAGTGTCTTTACAAACAGTGAACTTCAAATTCTGTCAGCACTTGTCCAAAAGCTTAAGGTACCACCTTGCACTCTGGTCATTTGTTAATTTCTATTTTAAAGACTATTATTGAGAAATTGTTTTCGCATTAACAGCGCTCTTTTCTCTCGCTAATTAGTTGATAGCAGCTCTGTCAGATGTATCCATGTTTCCATGGTTACAGTGCAGTCTTTCTGGACCCTAAAAAGCTCTCTGATTAGAAATATGACTTAAACTTTATCTTCGCGATAAAAATTGTATTAATTAAGCCATTCTATTTTGGTACATTTCATAGTGTTGTAAGATGGATTGAAAGGTTCGGAGGGGTTTCTTTTTCTTCTTTCCCTTTTCTTCTCTCCCACTGCCTGTAGCCCTGCGACTCTTTGATTGTGGAAGCGCCGAGAGAGAAGGAGACGGAGTCTTTGTTAGAGATGTAAAGTGGTGAAGAGAGAAGGGTAGGTTTAAGTCAAATCCAGCATGGAGATAGGGGAACTATCGCAGCCAGCTGCTGCACAGCAGGGGAGAGATAACTCACCTTATTACATCACACGTACTTCAAACATATTAGGGAGAAAAAAGAGCACATGGCTAGAATTACAGTGAAAAAGCAAATGTAGTAGTAATTGGTTGTTTAAGTGGATATTGCGCATCTAGATGCAGTTCAAAAGAGTTGCATCTCGACATTTGACATCTCTTTGTCTTTGCCGATGATCAAAGTTGGGTTTGTTAGGCTGAAATGTTTCACACGAGTCACATCCAGCTCCCTGACATAGACGAGGTAGCCGACCGTGATGTAGTTCTGCATGTATAGGACGAAATACGATCAAATATAATTATTAAGCAATCACTGTATTGAGTTTCCGTTGTATGTTTCAGTTCATATGAATGTAGGTCAGGGTCCTCCATGGAGATGAAATGGGCACTATGTCATTTCTTGAGGCTTAGCTAATAATTATAATAGCTTGTAATATCTGTGAGCTTTTCTCTGATGCGTTGCAGGCAAGAACCTTTGTAACTTTGTAGTAAAATCGTGATAGCTTTATAGCACTGCATGGTGCAGTTTTGTCATTTTAGGCTAGATTTCATATTCAGGTTTTATATCTTCTAGGCAGTGTTGACGGTAATTGACACTATAGGTAACATATGCGTGCTTTTAAGCAAGGTTAGGTCTGTTAAGGTGTGCTTTGCACCTTCTGAGCTATGACTGGTCATGTAAGAGTATTGAGAAAAGGTAACCCAAACAGACAGAAATAGGATGCCTTTTTCAAACCCTCAAGGGAAACAAACTTGTAAACCTGTTGAGAACTTACCAAGCTGTGATATTTTTTTCTTTTTCTTTCTTTTTTTTTTTAAAGTTGAGTCATTGTGAGTGCTGAAACATGCCTGCTCGGTTAGACATAAAAAGGGCAATAAAAGTGTATTTGCCTTCTTTTGGCACACCATTTTTTTTCTACTGTCTTTTTCGATATCTTCAATATGACTTTGTCCCACCGTGTCTCTTTAAGTACTGAGTCATATAATATATCCTATTAGCTGTAGTAGCATACACTGATCAGCCATAACATTAAAACCGACTTTCTAATAGTGAATAGCAGCTCTGACCCATTGGGGCATAGACTCCACAAGACCTCTGAAGATGTTAGCAGCAGATCCAGGGAGTCGTCCCTTATCCCATACTGACTCCTGGGGCCATCTCTTCCCCAGGTAAGCAACAAACATGCACCTTTTCCACATGATGTAAAAGAAAACACGAGACATCAAACCAGGCTTCCGTCTTCTGTTGCTCCGTGCCCACGTGCCCATTGTAGGTGCTTTCAGCATGAACAGGGTCAACATGGACACTTTGACTGATCTGCAGCTACACTGCCCCATACACAGCAAACTGGGTTGCACAGTATTCTGACTTCTTCCTGTCACAGCCAGCATGAACGTTTTCAGCAATTTGTGCTATAGTGGCTCTTCTGTGGGATCGTACCAGACGGGCTGGTTGTCCTTTCTTCCTATTGGTAGGCACAAACCACTGCATTCAGAAAACACCCCACAAGACCTGGTGTTTTGGAGATTCTCCGACCCCGTCAACCAGCCATCAAAAGTTGGTCTTTGTCCAAGTCTCTCAGGCCCCCATGCTTGCCCATTTTACCTCTTTTCAACACATCAACATCAAGAACTGACGTTTCACTTGCTGCCTAATATAACCCACCCCTTGACAAGTGCTGTTGTGATGAGATAATCAGTTATTCACTTCACTTGTCTTTGGTCTTACATTTACATGTACGGCATTTAGCAGACGCTTTTATCCAAAGCGACTTCCATTCCCTAACTACAGGGGCCAGTCTCCCTGGCCCCTGGAGCAACTCTGGGCTAAGGGTCTTGCTCAGGAACCCAGTGATGGTTTTGCTTAAGGTAGGATTCAAACCCATGACCAGAGTATCCTACCCACTACACCCCCCCACTAGTATTGTCTTCAGTATTGTGGCTGTTTGGTATATAGATCATTGGCCATCAGCTATTTGACGCGTTTACATTACTCCAGCCCTAATCAACGCTACTTGATCCGTCTAATTATTTCTATGAAGTTAAATAACTGAGTGAACATGTGTTTGATTTGTATTAGATGTGGAACTTACAGGGTCTTACCTGTGAATTTGAGGAAGCTCACATGGCCCTCTCCCTCTGCTGGGTGTTAACACTAATGCAGGCATATTTAGTGTTGGTGTTACTGTTGGGGAACATAATTGTAATTGTAATTTTTAAGTAATAATGACTCCATAGTAGTAATAAAGTGGCAGTCACGTGTGAACACCACAGAACACAGTGTGAACAAGTAAAGTGGCATTTCGCAGACGACCTTGTCCAGAGCGACTTACAGTCATTAGTTGCAGGGACAGTCCCCCTGGAGCAACTGAGGGTTTAGAGTTATGCTCAAGAACACAAGGGGATTTAAACCTCTAGCTTTGTGGTCATCGGGTTCACAGGCAAGTGTTTTACCCACTAGGCTCCTACCACCCTATAGTGTGAGCTCTGCATTTAACCCATTCACCAATTAAAGCAGTGGGCAGCCACCAATGCAGCGCATGGTGAGCAGTGTTTGGTGACGGTACCTTTCTCAGTGGTGCCACTGGCAGTCCCGGGATTCGAACCCACGGCCTTCCGACACCAGAGCAACTCCGTTACCACCAGGCCAGCAGCTGCCCCAGTCTTGTGGCTGTTCAGACCTAGTCTTGACTCCAGAGTTTTGTAATTTCTTTTTCTGAAATTAGAGTTTTGTTATAAATAAGCATCTTTTCCCCTGATAAAGAGAATGCAGTATACCTTTACAGCGTATTTAGTGTATTGTTGGACCTTCAAATTGTTTGTGTGAAAACGTATTGTTTGCCTGACAGTGTACCATATAACATTCAGGTCTGCCCTGAACTCAGTGACACTAGTTTCAACATTTTCAAGGCCATTATGAGTCATGCACATGTTCACATAGTTAGTTTAAGATAAAGTTCATCATCAGTTTAAACACTTACAAAGGACAAGTATTCTTTTGTCTTTCTGTAGACGTCAGATTTCACTGTAGTTTGAAATTTCCACGCAGACTTATGTAATAACGTCTGTGGTACATATCTATCTGAAATAAATCAATTTTGCTTAATTTAGTATTTCGCAGAATGTAGCTTAATGGTTACTGCATGACCCACGAATTTAATCTCAGTGTTTAGAATCTTTATGCTTAACTCACATAAGATTTAATTAAGGACTGATTTCATTTCCCCCACATTGACTTAGATTGACATCGAATTTGTCATATTTTGTTGGCTTTGTAAATCTCATGTGGACAGATTTATTAGGTGAGGATGTGGCCTGGTACACGTCTCACACATCTCAGACTTACTCTGGACTAAAAACATATTAACAGATCAGACTATCGCGTTTCTTTTGCTGTTTGTTACATTTACTAAGTTATAAAGTCTTTTATGCTAATAAGGATACTTGACAGTATAATCATGTAATTCATTGTCATATTATCCAAGCACTGATTACTTATATATTTTAATTGTAAAACTGTAGTTATATAGTCAAATGTGAAATATTATAGCTTTAGTTGCGTAACTATAGGCTTATGTGTTCAAATAAAATGTTCACAAAGTCTCTCTGGGTAGTCCCTCAGTCTTAATTCATTAATTCCACTATTTTTTATCCTAGCCACGGTAGCAGGGGTGTGCAGGAGCCCATAGGGTGAAAGATGGTGAAACACCCTGGACAGGTTTCCAGTCTGTCATGGCAAACACACAGACAGTCAGTCTTAATCCTTAATAAAATGAATAACAACAATAAATGGAGTATTTATCCATTTATTTTCTTGATAACAATTATGCTGTGATGTTTAATTGAAATGGCACGATACTGTGTGTTGTGCAGATGTCATGCATATCAAGAAAGGCTAAAGCTGTCATTGCTGTCATAATAGTACGTGATGGAATTATGTTCTGCGTGCAAGTGTGTATCATTTATTCTCTGCTGGTCACAAGTAAAAATAAAACTGAAAACCAGCACGTTCTGCTGCCACTGTGCCAGAAAAAGTTCTCAGGTAGTGTCTCCTACGTACCAGCTATTGTTATGTGGTACTTCATACTTCAGAATACACACCTTAACTCACATGCTTTACTCACACGTATCGACAGCTTTCTGTTGCTTTCATTAATGTGTTTAATTACGGTGAAATTTTGAGCCTTCCATGTCCAAGACAGTCAAAAAGTTATTCTTTGAATTAGAATCACTGCGTTAACTTTGCAGTAGCAGATACATCACCAAGTACAGTAAAACTGAAACTCATGCCATGTGCTTTGCCTTTGCCCACAAGTTTTAAGTTTAACCAATCTTGCTTCAGTTTTTACTGAAACCGTTCTCAGTATGCAAGGGTTCCTGGAAGTGTTCCTTTTTACTCAAAATATGGCTTAAGTGTTCCAGTTACGTGATAGTCCAGGAAGTGCTTCTACGCTGCGCTGTGATGTGCTAAAAAGGTTCCCCTGGGCTTTGTGGTTCACACTTCTGCAAATGTAAGGATGCATCTATATTGAAAAAAATAAAAGACACCCGGAACAGCCCTGTTATCAGATAGATTGTCGAATGTTTGTATTGCATAACATCTCTTTTTCACTTCTCTAACGGGGCGGTGCTGTCAATGGCAAGCTTTCACATTCACACTAGAATTAAATTTATGAGACCTGGCAGCCATAAATAACTACCGCCTTTTCCATTTTTGTTTGGTGTGTGATTACTATTTTTGGTGTGAAACTTGCCTAAATTGTGTAACATATTGTATCGTTTTCTATTTTTTTTTTATCTATGTTTTGGCCTACAAGGTAAATGTGTGCATCTTAAACCCATGATTTAAAAATTCAATTTAAGACCGTTCACATCTGTTCTGATGTAAAAGCTCTTCGGGAAATCTTCCCGAACATGAGTCATCTTTAAGAACTGTTAAATTAGCCCCACTCTTAGTACAGTACATCATCAAAATGAATAGAAACAGAAGGTGTGCAGGTAAATATGTGTATACAGGACCTCCGTTCAGATAGAAGAGCCTTTTTCTTTCTGCAGATGAAAGGGGAAGAGATTCTGATTTGTGAGAAGAGAAGAGAAGAGAAGAGAAGAGGGTGGGGGAAATGTGAGCTGAACGTCTATGTATTGCACATGATAACTGTAATATTTAACCAGAGGCTATTGATTTAGGGGACTTTCCCAAAACTGTAAAGTCATAGCAAGTGTTCCAATATTACATTTATGACAGGAAAGATCTGTAAATGGTTTCGTCTGAAACCATTTCAAAGGGCTGATACAAGTCTGTGAACAAGTGTAAATAAGTTGCCGAACTGAGGTACAGCAGAACAGCAGACTTACTGAATTCTATTTTAGAGATTCTGTATCAACTATTTTACTACTAATAGCCATTGCCTGCAGGGGCTTAGGTAAGAAAGCTTTCAGAATAATCTCTTTGGCAAACAGCAGACAGAGAGGGAACAGGTTTATAATGTGTAATGTTTAAAGTGTTCAGTGCGCTGAATACATCTGTTTATAAGGCTGCAAAAACAATTATTTTGATAGTCGATGATTAGTATGAATAAATAGACAAATAATCAGTAAATTAGAATGTGGCTTTTAATGTGACGTTGCTGTTTTTATACAAAATAACTGTTGAATCATCGGTTTATTAATAAGATCAAATAAAAAATGTACCTAAAAAATGTACCTGGCTGTACAGACTATCAAACACGTTCAAATATCTTTTGGACACCCCGCTGTTAATTTGGAACATACATGTTATCTTTTTTTTTACTTTATTTTATTTTTTTGGCTTGAGTGCTGGGTTTAGTGTGTCCGAGAGCCAGTTACTCACGCGATGACTCTTACTGGTCTGACTCATCTACCGCCAGTTCACATGCTCTGTGTGGTTAAGTGAAATTTCCAGAATTAAACACTTGTTGTTGGTTTTGTTGGCCACTCTGCTCCTGGGGTCTGCCTTCTACAAATCTACCCTCCTGAATGTCAGTTCTACCCTTCTGAGTGAACTCAAATATGTTCCATTCAAATCATGCATTGTTTGATTGAGTTAAGCTGTCGTGCAGCTTCAGGAACAGGTTAAGTGACCGCTGCTGTGGACTTTAATTGCAGCTCTTTCGGTTCAGAAATTGCGTTCTGTGCCCTGCGATATTCTGTACAGTTTGACAGATTTGTAAGTTTCAGATCTGCATCTTCATCCTATATCTTTTTACATAGATTTACATTAAAAGTAAGCTTTACATTAAAAAGACATTTTGTCTTTCTCTTATAAGACAACTCCCATATTAACACACACGTGCAGTACTACTTATACATATGTAAAGCTGCTTATAACTGTTTATAACTATCAACATTACCTTTACACTTGCACTTTATACCTTCTAGTCACTTTGTTAATAGTATATTAGTATAGATAAGATTTATGTTTAGAATGTTTGTAGTTATTAATGTTCACTCTTTGTATTTGTCTAGTCTGCTAAGAGCACATTCATGTAGGAATTCCATTGTACTATGTACACATATCGATAAAACTTTGGATCCTTGAAATGAATCCTTAAAATTACTCTTCTGTAGAAAGAAGATTTGTACTGACTGGGGTGATTTATTTCTTTTGGAAGTAAAAGAGGGGCTTGTTTTCAAATTAAAGTAGCTCCTGCTGTCGGAACTCTCCTATGAGGAAAGTCAGAGGGCCGTTGTTCATGCAGAATAGTAAAGAATGCAGTTCAGCTATCATTGTGCTCATGTCATTTACAGAGGTGCTTGAGAGGGCCCTTCCATTTACAGTCACAGCAAAACTATACCTGCTATGAAGCTAATAGTCCAGCTGTTGTACAGCGGAGTACCATGCAATACAGTCTTGGCAACCTTTGTTCTCCAGCTCAGGCAATGCAGTGTTTCCTTCATGTTCAAAGTCTTAAAGTCAGGCTAACCTTTGGACCTTTTCTGGCCCGCTGTCTTGGATTTTGAAAATGAAGGTCACCAAAAAGATAAAGGAAATAAAAGATGCTTTCACTAACAGGCTTCTGCCTACCAGCCTTTGTGTGGAGAGGTGAATATCTGAAGAAATTTGCACAATGATTGGGGAGTCATGGCCTTGAGTTGAGTGGAGTTCATTAGGCCTACTTTACAGCGGATAAGCGCAGCTCCGCTGCAAGCTAATTGACTCTGTATTAGCGAAGATAAGTGAATGTGTCAATTATCTGACCAAGGGTACTTTATATTAAGTAGAGAATATAATAGGAGATAAAGCAAACAGTAATAGGGAGCAATTCAAAGATGTCTGGTTGAATGTAAAAGGGGGGTGGGTTCGGGGGCTGTTTTTGTACATGGTTAATGAAGTTTTCAACAGTTATGTTCACGCTGAGCTCTTCTCATTGAGGATATGTGGCAAGAAAAGGAAAATTATAATTTCCTTATAGTTGAGAATTTATAGTTTGGCCCATGCAGGTATGTAGTTCAACAACAACAACTGTTATTATTATTAGTTTGTATTATTATTATTATTTTTTTAATTATTGTTATTATTATTATTTTGCTATTATTATGATTGTTTTTTGTTGTTTTCTATTTATTTTGCTTCTAGGTGTATAGAGAAGCTATTAAGGTGAAAATATTACATGGTTTTAGAAAAAGAGCTCATTTCTTTGTGGATTATATGAATCAAGTTTTTATGGCCTGTATTGTAATGTTTTGCTGCCAGTTAGGTCAGTGGCAGCAGTTTCGCACCTGCACGTCTGGTACTTAACGTATTGTGATTTTGGTCAGTCAAAACAGGAACTGGTACACTCAGTTGAACAGGAAAACAAATGCAAAAAAAAGAGAAAAAAGAAAAAAGAATGAAACGCATGACAAGATGCTTTGCTCACCAGACGGTGCTGCTTTTTATTGGCACATTTCTTCAGCAGTGTGCCTGAAATTAGTTTGTTGTTGATAAATGTTCCTGAAAAAACTCCCTCATGCTCACTTATTAGAGTGGTTTTTTACACACCGTAACGCTACAAAATCATGGACTACTGGATTTCCTCATAAGAAAAAAGATTACTGGTGAAGATGTGCATGCAGAGAACACGGTGGAAAGGCTGTATTTCGCTGTATTTTGTGAAGTGACTGTTACACACACACACACATTTCTTTTGGTTTGCCAGCTGCGCATGCAGTCCACCACTCCATGTGTTCAAACGTGTTTGGCCAATTGGGGGTTGGAATGCAGTTCTGTTAAGCTACAAGAAAAATAACATCTGGGCAAGGCCTCTGCTTAAACCTCTGTTTTTAGCAGCACCTGACACTGTGAATTTCATGGTTGGAAACATGTCTCCCCCATCTGATTTCTCCCTTAGATGAAAGACTATGGTGGTTAAATAACCGCGGAAACAGTTATGAAATCGAACAGGGGCAGGTGCTTGTTTTCTTGGCTTTTAGCTGAGGGAGGATGCTTCAAACGCGTCTTTCTCAAGGGACTGAGAGTGAACACAGGCCTTTTGAGCTCTTTTTTTTTAATTTTTGCTTTTCTTTTACTATGCTTCTCTCACCTATGGTGTTTCGGAGCTTTAGAATGTCAGAATAATTGCTTCAAAATGATTGTATTGGACAGATGGGTAGATTTTGCTGGTTTATAACACTGATATTCTGTGCTAAAATATCTGCATTATAATGAACTATTACATGATATTAATTTATTGCCCTACTGAAACACAGACGTATGAATGAACATTACCAGATTTGTACATGAAAAATATTGAACTTCGACCGTTCTTATGTCAGTGCTCTCATAAATTAAGCACGACAACAAATCCTACATGGTTCTTGGCTTTCAAGCACAGTTGTAAGGTAAACCTATAATAGATATGGAACATTTAGGTTATGTGAAGGTTCTTTAAACTTTAAAAAGGTTCCTCACACACGTTGTTTGTCCCTTAAAGCAGAGGTCTCTAACCACAGGGCTGCAGACCGGTATCAGCCTGTGCGTCATTTGGTTCTGGGCCACACAGAAAGACAGAACAAAAAATATTTATCAGAGTCTAAAGTATCGGAGTCTAAAAGATCTTTTATTTTGAAAAAATGCTCGTCTCGGTCACGTGAGACGGTGCATAAAAAATGTAGCACACAAGCTAGCAAACATGAGTAAAAAAGTCTTTGGGGAGCTTCTTTATATTTTTTTTAATGCATTTTGTTTTTAGTTGTATCTATAGTGGGCCGTGAAAATATTGTTTTACATTAAACTGGTTCGTGGCTCAAAAAAGTTCGTGCTCCTTTTAAGGATCGTCCACTGAAAGGAGATCAAAAATAGTTATTTTACTAATTAATAGTTGTAAAGGACTGTTTCTGTTGCCTTTACTTTCACTAGTGTACTGTCTAAGCCTCCTGCAAGAACTCCTGGGTGCTGCTTACTCTTTTGCAGGCAGTGTTGGGGGTAATGCATTACAAAAGTAACAAATTACCGTAATGCATTGCTTTTTGCTGTAACGCGGTAATGTTAAAGGCATTACAGAAAAAAAATTAATACAGTAATATTGTAATGTTACGAATGACTTTGAAATGACAGTAACAAGTAATAAATAATGCATTACAGTTTTGAATTAACTTGCCCAACACTGTTTGCAGGTATATGGTAGAGCACAGTGCTGTCGATACAGTGCATGTCAGATGTCCGCTGAAGACGAGGCATCTAAAAAGGGAGAACAGCAGGACACTTGTTACCAAGGAATATCCATTGGCCTCACACACCACGTTCCAGCCGCCCCTGGAGAGTGTGACATTTCCAACAACATGCCCTGAACTATAGCTCCCCTCTTCATTACGTGATTACATTATAAATGATGTGATTATTCTGGCACGTACAGCGCCTTATTGCACTGTAGAGGCCTAACGCAGATGACTTTGGATGTATTTGTGCGTGTCAGAAATACACTAATTCAATAAAGTGAAAGTGCATTAGTGAGAGGACTAAATAAAGAGCACTGCCTCTAGGCCTGAACATTCAAGACATGAAGCTGTCATCACCGCGGCTCCTCACAGCTTTACAAATCACTGCTGAATGATTTCTGGGCTGCAGTGCTGAATGAAAAAGAAACAGTTTTTCATCAGCTTTTGGTCTCGGGCCATACAGTTGTAAACACTTTCTGCTCGTTTTGATGTTCACTCATAAAAGAAGTCACCCTCAGCTGTGGCGATGAGTGTAATTCTTGGACTCTCCTCCTTTAATGATGGTGGTGCTTTTACTCTACACTGTTGACAAATTAAAAAGGGAATAAAGCAGTAATAAGGCAAAGAAAACCACCAGCTCCTCTCCTCTTACAGCACACACATCAGTGAACATAATTATAAGAGCAGTGCTCCCCATTTACTGTCATATGTACAGTATTTAGCAATTTAATGCAGCATTGGCGGCGTGCAGGCGCAGTGTACACTGGCAGGGACATAATATGCAAATAAAACCTGTTAATTTTGTTTTGTTAAATAGAGCCGTTTTCTCCTTTCCGGCCTATGCAAATCAATATAATAAATTGTTCATGGAATGAGAATTTCAATTCTGCTCTTGTGGTTTTGTTTGCTTTCTATAAAGTTAAATGTTGGGGCTTAGCTTAGAGCTCTCATGGGCTTTTAGTTAGGAGATTGCAGCACACTTGTAATCCAAAACCTCATTTTGAGAAATGTAATCCAGACACATCACCAGTGTTTTATCTCTCTTAACTCCCCTGTCTGTTCCGATGGTAAGAGGATTAAATGACGAAATGTTGGGCTTCGGAACTTCATTGATGAGTAAATTGCTTTGGTATGGTAAACAAAGCAGCATGGGAATTATCAGAGTGATTTTGGGTAATATGTTTTTGGCTGCCTAGCGTGTCTCTTTCCAGGTCAAATGTCTGTAAAACAGTGAGATAAATGAGATTTCCTCAAAAGTGTTTTAGGTCTGCCTTGAAGAATGTGGTTTGTTAAAACCCCTATTTTCACTTTACCAGCTTAAAAACTTGAAGCAAAAGTGTCTTTTGATGTAGCGGCCAGTGTTGATGTCCACTTGAGCCAGTTAATAACCTTTCCCTGCAAGTGTTCTACTATTAGCTGTAAAGATATTTTGGGTGACACTCTGGACCATAGGAGGCGTGTGCTGGCTGAAGGAGATGAACTTCTCCAACTATCATGTAGTTGTGTTATCGCTGCATTTGTATTGATGTAGTTTATGTAAATGCCATCAAAGATTTATTGTGATCTGATCTGGGTCACAGTGCTGGATTTAGACAAGCACCTTGTGAATTAGCCAGGGGGGTTAACATGTGCACACGTGTTATACATTTTTAATGCATATACAGAGAGCTTCACTGAATAACCCTTTTTCACTTACAGCCATAAATGCCAGTAAGATTACTTGCTAAATGCTTATATTTTAGTAACAAAGAGGGACATTTTTTTATAGTTAAAAACAAATTGTATTATTTTACCAATTTAAACATTTCAAAATGCTGATAACATTATTATTATTATTATTATTATTATTATTATTATTATTACTATACTAACAAAGTCATTAACTAATGGGGTCAGACAGCTGCGACTGACTTCTGCTAGGTGAAAGAAACATAACAAGCAAAGCTGCTTCCAGACGTCTACGCCGCTTATCAAAGGATAAGGGGACTTTAAGAGGGAGATTATGGCTGTTTACATTAATATTTATTTTATATCAAACTCTATGTGTGCCTGATATAAAGTAGAGGATTAACATTATGCAAATTAGGGACAGCACTTGCTGGTAGAGTGCCCCAGAGGCCCCATTGTCTTCTAGGGCACCCATGTCCCACGCTGATTGGTTCCTTTTGTTGTTTTGGGTGGGGGTGCCAGGGCCTCCTGTGTGAGGGCTTGATTTGGGACGGGACACACTGAGCCTTTGGTTCCTTTTTCCCAGTTCAGAGTTTCGCTGCCTTGTACAGTCAAAGCTTGGGGCGTTTTGCATTCAGTGTCGTCGGAGCAGATAAGAACATGGCAGAGAAATCCTATTGCTTGATCAAACAAAGATACCTCAAAGATACTCCAATCATATATACTTGTGCAGCCAGAAATGAACTACAGGATTCGCAATAAATGAGGAATGCAATGAGTGTGGAAAAGAAGAAATGGTGTACCTAGGCTAGACAAGAGTAGCATGAATTATACAGCAAGGGGCACTTATTCCGTTCTCGAAGAAAGCCTGAAAAAAACCCGTTCAGCTTTACAGAGAAATGAATATATGAAAGAAGTAGGTCTAAGTAAATTTGCGCCATTCTAGCGAAACACCCCCACGCTCGGTGCCGTCAGAGCAGAAATGTGGACAAGAAAAAAAAAAAGACGCCTTGCTGCCCTTTCTCTTTCCTGCTCTTGCTGTGAAGTTCTTGGAAGGCACCCGTGGGTGTTCTTGAAGAATCTTAATTTGAGCCTGCTGGAGTCAGCCTGCAGCTGTCGCCATCGATCATTTCAAAATGTTTTCAGAGACCTCCCTGACGGGAGTGGAGAGTGTTGGACACCAGTAAGTTCAAAGGTCGTCGTTCTCACACTGGCCAGGGCAGGAAGCATCCATGACAGGACTTACTTTAGCTCTGACTCTCCTCTCATCACATGGCTGGTAGTGATGGCTCACACATGCCTTCCTGGGCCCCGCAGAATGGAAATAAGCTGTTATGGTAGGCAGTCAGGCAGCAGGACAGCGGGTGAACCCCTGTATCATTGCACTGCTATGCCCTGTTTAATTACCTTCGTAAATCCAGCATGATGTCCTCAGGGCTTTGCTAGCTTGGCCTTACTCCCTGTTTGGTGTTAGCATCCACATCAAATGATAATGTTTTCAGCGCTGTAAAACTGCGGTAAAAAAATGTACTGATATGGCCATTGTGGGTTGGCTCTCAAGCACTCAGACAGTATCGGCCCAACTGTTTGTTTGGGTTTGTTTTAGAGACGGTAGCAACAAGTAGCCGAGAGGTCCCATCAGGACTGCCTGCAACTGGCAGGTTCCTTTCTGTTACTGTGACAACAAAGGCTTTCAGCAGCAACAGTGCTGCCAAACTCAGAAAACTAAAAATGCTCACTGTTAACATATTCCAATATTTAGCTGTTGTACTGTATATATACATATATCTAAACTGCAACCCAAGTGAATTAAAACACTTCTGATTAGAGCTGATGTGAGCATAATCATGCATGTGTGCAAATTAATGAAATTGAAACTAAGCCCTGAAACACAGTTTCTTCTCCCGTATTTATTAAGACCTCGTCCCCATGGTGATGATTAAAGGTTTATCCGGTACAAAATAACGCAGGATTTCTTACTGTTCAAGTTAATGAACCTGAACAGATGTCCACCCACTCTGCTTAGTTCAGATTTGAGTCTTGGCCTGTTGGGTCAAAACATTTGTTAAGTGCAAAAGAGTTAGGCCTTCGTGAAATAAAGCGACTCTCACTGCTTACAGTCCTGCGGTTCATCAAGGGAAAGTCAGAAAAAAGATAAAAACAGTGCAGCGCATGAAAGGAGAGGCAACTTTTCAGGTAAAGTTTCATCTCTTCACCAAAGACCTGCTAATCTCGGTTTCCTGATGAATAAACAGGCGGCTCAATTTAGGTTTAGCGTGTGAAAAGCTGACCTGACTCTTCCCCTTCTCATTGAACACAGTGTGCTTTTTGTGATTTTGGTCACAAAGAGGCAGTTAAGCTCTTGCACTGCAGAACACACACCAGCCTTTGATCTCTTTTGAGCTTATGTCATTTCCCTTGTGCTGGTTTAATGTGGGGGGGAATAGCGGAGTTCTCGTAAAGGACATGAGAAAGTGATGAGCGTCTGTGGCTGCTATGGGAACCTCAAACAGCAGGCTGAAGCATCGCCTCCTGGAAAATGCTGAGATGACCGAACAGTGCCATGCTGAGCGACAGTCTGAAATCAGAACAAAATATTTCCCTTTCATATTTCCTTGTGTCTAAGTGGCCGCAAGGTGTTTTTCTTTATCCCCTGAATCAACATTTGAACAGTGTGGTTAGGGGCTTTTGCCCTTTCTTTGACCCCCTTTTGAAGAAATGAATGAATCTGAAAATTCGCTGTTTATTCTGCTGTTAAGGTGTGCTTTGGTTCCACCTTTTTTCCCCCAGCTGTGCTATGCAGAGACAAGTTGAAGTGTTCATGCTGCATCCCACAGAAGTACATCAGCAAACTACAACTTTAGTTCAAAATGATTTCTGTCTGATTCAAACTGGGACACACCTCCAACATTTCTTCCGTGTTCGTTTCCTACGACTAATCTGTGCTTTCATGCTCTCAAAAGAGATGATAAGCCTCAGAAAACAGTTTTTCCACCATGTAAGTAGGTGGTTATGAAAAAAAAAAACACATCCCATCCAGCGTTTAATTTCTGATGTTCACATGCCCCTCATATCCTTTTGGTACCCGGCTTTAAGGAAGGCCTGTATCAGGGGCAGTCAGTAGTTATAGACCAAAGACGGTCATGCCTTAAAGATGTGTGTCACACATTCATTTCGTAAATCTTTAAAACAGGGTCAGGCCTCAGACTGTCACTGGAAATAATATGTCATAATATTGAGTTCAGTCGCCCGCAGACAGTAAGGAAGAGATTACTGTATAAAGTCATTTGTAAGTTCATGACATGTCCTTTAAGTACCGCTAAGAAGATCCACCCAGTTCCTCTGTACCTCGCTAATGCCTCAGCGTATGTTCCGCTTATATACATTCTGGGTGTTTAATGGTGGAAAGTGGCTTAAAATCGTGTTGTACGTTGTCATCTAGGAGCCGATTATCAGCTTTGATTATTGTCATATGGCAGGATTATCTTACAGTAAGATGAAGAAACAAGGGAGACACTGCAAATCTTCCCACCAATATGAATGATGGTGCTTATGCAACATTGTGCTTATGCACCAAGTTCAGACACTTTGCACACAACTTCGTTCTTCTTTTTCTTCTTCTTCCACTACTTCTTGTTTTATTACATTGCTGGCAAGGCAGGCCTTTCACTGCTCTGCCTTTCAGGCTTTCCCTCACTTCTCAGAATCAACTCCTCACTTCTCCTTTTTCATGCCTTAAGGTTTTCATTCCTCCACCTCTTTAAAGCACTTTTCTTTCTTTCTTACGTTCTTTCTCATTTGATTACAGTTAAATGTGTTTACTTGTTTCTCAGAAATAGTATTTGATGCTATTTCCGTGCCTTGTAAGCACTAGATTGTAAATAATAGTAATAATAATAATAATAATAAAATAATAGTAAACAAAATAGGAGTGTGCGTGTATTATTACTGTTAGATTGTTATTCACATTATTATTATTATTATTATTATTATTATTAATTACTAATTTATTTACTCTGTATTATAGTAGTAGGAGGAAGAATAGCAGTAGCGATTGTTGTTTAAACGTATTGTTTTTGTTTTTCTCTTTCCTGTTTTCTGTCTAGTTTTGTCTTTTCTCTGTCGTGTCTTGTTTTCTCTGCCTCTCCTTGCTTGGCTGGTCATCAGCTAACTGACTACCGGTTGTTATGTCAGCCTCCCCGCAGAAGTCTCACTGTAGAGAGTTGACAGGAAACCCACCAATGAGAATCTCTCCGTTCCTATAGAAACCACAGGCGTTTGCTGCTAATATAGACAAAAGGCCTTTCACACAGAGCGCTTAACGAGCTCACTGACGGCCCCTCACTCTTTTGTATGTACAGAAATACATTGTGTGGTATGTATAAGCAGCTGTACATGTGTTTCCATCCACTGTGATCTTTCACTGTTTAGAAATATTATGTTCCCCCTTTAATTCCTGCCACTTATATTCAAGAGGTTTTTGCTGTCTTAATGATTTTTCCACCCCTTGCAGTGACCCAGAGCAGCCTATGGTCAAGCTGGAGAGCGCCTGCAGGAGCTTGACCCTGACTGCGTCGCGCATGTCCTCGTTTGTCCTCATGTGAACTCGAAGCCTAGTGATTCACCTACGCTCTGACCTATCTGCTTTACATTACCCAGCATTCCTCCTCCAGCAGCAGCCTGACAGGGCCCCTCACTCTCACCCAGCCTGCATTCCTCGACTTTTTTCAGCTACTGGCTTGCACTGCACTCTGCTGAACCCAGAACGTCTGGATTGATGCCCCTGACTCCTTCCCCTGTACACCTCACAGTTTCTCAGTCTGTATTTCACCACATGCTTTCGTCTAAAGGACAAACCAGTCTTATCTTTCTTGTATATTGATCTAACGAGATTTTCTAACAAAATTGGGAACATTTCGTTTGATTCTTTCATCATGAAATCGCGTGATTAAAAAGTACAACCAGTATTTTCACATGAAAAGGAAAATCAGATACCAGTATTCATGTGTCCACAACAATACACTTTTTTTTAAGATCATTATGTGTGCTTCCAGGGAATTGAACGCATAACCTTGGCATTGCTAACCCCAGTGACAACACCACTCATCACTCACTCATGCACTGCGGCCAGAGAGTTTTCCATGCCATGTTCTGTCCCATAATTCTTTGCTCGTAGACTGGAACGTCTGCTTGGATCCTGTAAGGCGTGGAGATGTTCTGCAGATGTTCTGGAGATATCCCTGTCAGTAGCCACTGCATGTGAATCACAATCACTCCGTGTGATTGTCTGTGAAATACTGTGAAATGTCATCTGCCATTGTCTGGAAGTCTCTAAATCCTAAGTGTTCTCCTTATAAGGCCCCTGTATTCTTACCCCCTACTAGTTCTCATTTAAGTCTTAAGTATTTTATCAGGGCACTTGACTTTGGCTCTACCCAGCAGTGTGTCGGCAGTGGCTCTTTTTGAAGCTCTTCCTGCTGGGGCTGGCGGTTTGAAGCCGTCACCTCTCTACTGTTTTTGTTTCATTTTGCTCCCACACAATAGTTTAATCCCCCTTTTATGTCTAAATCTTAAAAAAACCCATTTCCTGTCCCCGCGGAATTCTGCTCAAATCCACACAAGCCAATTTCGCCGGCTCCTGTATACTTCCAACTTCCAAAAGCACGTCTCCATAGCCCTCAAAGCCAGAGCGCTGCTGCTCGCAGCCACATACAGCCATAAATCAGCCTGCTGTATATTACAGCTAATTAAGAGCAGGACTCAGTCGCCGAGCCGCTGCGGAAGGTAGTGTGAATACGGCTGGATAATTATGGATAAAACGGTGTTTAGTGCTTCTTCCCTCCACAGTGCATTCGGAGGGCTTTTCCGCAGAGATAAAGTTCTGGAAATTCCACACTGGTCATTATAACACTTTGTCCCTCTCTGTCTGTGAAGGATTATAGGTTTACACCACAGAGTGCATTTTTTTCCCCCAAGTGTTCGGTTTCCATCAAGCCCTCTCCTGTTCTTCACTGCAGAATCCCAAAAGGAGAAAAAAATTCTGAATACTGAGGGTAGCATAAAACTGACCACCACTTTTTATCACTGTAATTTATTGTCGTATAATCTATGGATTAGTCACAAGGTCTCATTTTCTCTTCAAATTGTAGATTTTCAGCACTTGTAATAACCTTTTACTTATTGATTCCGGTTCAGCATGCATGCAGTATAACTGCGTTTGAGAGCAGGTATTTACACCATTCTTACAAGAAAACTCGGATCAGCTGTGGGACATATCAATCTGTTTTGCCACATGAACCCAGCAGTTAGTTTTGTTTGCCGTGGTCTTTATAAATATGGGTGGAGAGGAGCTGCCTACGTTTTTGCAATAAATCAGATGTATAGGGGGATTGGGATGTTTGAGAAAACTCCATTTTCAAACCACCCATAAAATGATAATGCAGTAGACCAGCTGTATAGATTAGCAAGCATTCTTCACTTTAAAGTTGAGATGCTCCCCGCAAAGTTGAGATGCTCCCCTGGGCTTTCCGCAAATTCTCCAAGCCCAGTCTTTTCTAAATCGATGTTATCAAAAATATGTAATTAGATGTGCTATCATTGTTGGATCAGAACCTCCCATCTTCAGAATGGACACTTTACAAAAAAATGACTTTTAATGAAAGACATTTAATTCAAAGGAAAAAAAATGCGTGTGGCTGTGTGTGTGTGTGTGTGTATGTTTTTGCGTGTGTTTTTCAACAGTGGTAAACTGCCTCTGTCTGGGTCGCAGATTAGTTCGAGGTATAAATTTGTGTCTGTTGAAACATTACATTGATTTGTGTCTTTTCTGACCTTAATACTGTACACCTGTGAGAATTCAAATATTTGTTGCTATTTCAGACGCCGTTGAGATCCGTCAAATGTCCTTTACCCAAAAGGTCAGGATCCTAAGTGAGCACTTGTATGAAAACAAATGACACTTTGGCAGCGCACTAATTGGCTTGTGTGTTTGGTGCGCTACGTTCTCTGTAATGCATACGTAAGCACTCCGTTTGTGCAAGAAGTGGATTTTATGAGGTCTAATGCCCTGCCAGACTCTTTTGTATCAAAGGCTTTAACAACATTCATTTTCCTGATAACTAATTATGCCTCTCATAGGCCTCTCAAATAACTTAAATTGCTGATTAGAATTCAGCGCTCACAAAGCAGCCACTTGTGCATAATGGCTCAATAAAGAGTGAGGGGTAATGTGTGGTATTAAGTAGGTGTTCCCGCTGCTTCTCTTCATGAGTGAAAGCATGGTGCCCGGGCTTCACAGCCAGCGCAAATGGAACCGCTCGCATTCGCAGCACGGGGGGATGGGGAGGTGGGCAGGGGGCAGGGGGCAGGGGGTCTGCTCTCCATAGCCCGTGTCCAGCAGCACAATGCAACAGGCCAGGACGAAACATGTTGTTCTGACCTCTTGCCACTCACTGTGAACTGCGATCACTTGGCTACTGTACAGAGGCGAGAGCGGGCTGAATTTGTTTGTCTTTGAAATGTATGTCACAGTGTTCTCACACTGGCTGGAGAGGTCAGTGTATTGTTAATTACCACTCACGGTCCGTTTATCTCTTTTTGGGTCAGCACAGAATTATTTGTCTTTATACTCAGCTGTTTATTTTGGAGGAAACTTATTTGAAAAATTAAAAAATAAAAACGGGTTCTGTTTTTTTTTTTTTTTCGTCAGCAGTCTTCAATACCCGAGGTTTATTTGTGGAGATTTCTTTTAAATATTCATGTGATTTTGCAAGCTCTTTAGAAACCTAAGGGAAAAGATCAATATGTTTTGAAGATGCTCCTCTTGCATTAAAGGTCATTGCTGTGAAGCAGATATTTCACGTGTTTCATTGCAGCCCATATTCAAAATAGTTCTCTCCTCTTTTCTGGTTTTGTGTGTGTGTGTAAAAATGGCCTCAAATAGTGTCAGCATTGTCTCACAAATCTGAATAAACAGTTCTAAATTTCGTAGTGTGTTTAATGCACAACATCCAAGCAGAATGTACAGAGAGGTTTTATTTGTGTTTTTGTGCCTCTGTGTTTGTCAGGAGCATTTCTGAGTGGTATGGTATGGTAAACCAAATGTTTCTTTTTTAATGAAAGTTTTCCAAAGGTTTTCCAAAGGTTTTCCACTCAGTCCGTATAATTTTAAATGCATTGTATGTCATAAAAGCCATAAAAGCATGTACATATGTCCCCTAAACTGTAAGGAGTGTTTCAGCCTAAACTGAAACTTAAGACACAGCAACAAATGCCAAGAGATAAAGAGGGGTTTTAAAATGGTCATATAAAATATGCAATTTTTCAGTACACAGAACCCTCAAAAGTAATTGGACTTGGAGGGAAAACTAAAATAAATAAATGTTTATGATATGGGCCCTTTGTAACACTTGTTCCCATTTTAAGGTTCATGAATCTCAAAGCAATGAAATTTAGTTTTTTCCTACAAAATTTTATTTTTTACATAATGACAGTTGCTGGGCGGTCAGTGTGGTGCACACTGTCTCTCAGACCAGCGTAAGCTTCAGGGCCTTAAAGCAGACATACAAAGCAGACTGTGCAGTTTTCCACTAAACACCAGCACTGATGATGTCTTTGGTGAGGTTTTGACTTGAATAGTAATTATTCTTGCTCTCTTAGGACATTCCACATTGTGACTACAAATTGGTGTAGGATACAAGTTAATTTTGTTTGTTTTGTTTAATAACAAAAACTCTTTAGTGAAGAACTTCCAAGGTCATTTTAGTGCTTCCAGAATAGTGCTTCTAGAAACAACAAATTACAATCAGTCAATTTTTAAAACGGTTGTTTATATTTAATATTTAATGTCAAAATACATGTATTAAATGTATAAAATACAATTAATGTCACTAATGCATGTATTTGTGTGTATACACTCATACATATATAATGTATGTGTTCTTAGCTACATACATTATTTACACGTTTCTGTATTTGCAGGTTTAAATCTGCATTCAGATGATTTTTTCTTTTGTATTGATGTAACACATGACAAAAGCATGACATGCAAGGCTGGCTTTTCACTCCAAACTGTTCAGAAACTTCTAGTAATAAAAGATCTTCTTATACGTGTGTTATGAGAGGTATGTGGTTATCGTCAGCACGTTCAACAGATTTGATTTGTTTCAATGAGCTACGAGTGGCAATAACACAAAATATTACAATGGAGATTTCAAGGCATGCACTCCTTGGGGACCCTTGTAGGGTTAACAGTAAGGAGTGTGAACTCTACACACTCTCATGCCTGTGAATAATGCGTACAGCAGAGCTGCTAAAGGGCCACACCTCCCACTGTAAATCCCTCTGTCCCCAGCCTCGCGCTGTTCAATAAATCATCCAGTCTTTCATGTTGCCCTGGAATAAGAAATCCCAAATAACTTCAGATGTTCGAGAGTCATACATGGAACTTAGCATATTAATTCTGTGTCAGACCACAACTTACAAGTGACTTATTACAGCAAGTGGGGCGGGCGGGGTGCAGATTTAAAGAAGACGAGGAAGGGGTGGTGCAGAGACTCCGACGAGTGGAAGATTTTCTTTCTTTCTTTCTTTAATTTTTTTTTTTTTGAGAACACATAGGAGGCAGCAGTGCTGAAGAGTTTTAGCGGAGGTCACAAGGTTATTATATAAAGCTCTCCTCCTCCTGCAGGGAATCTTTAAAGTCATGCTTGCAGCCCGAGAGAAGTGGCATTGCGCAAGTGAAGGGCACGTGTCTAATTTATGCTTACAGATTCATTGGGGTTTTATTTAGCCATTGCGAGACTTCAGTTAATTAATTTGGTCAGCCAACGTTTATAAACTACATGAATGACATCAATTAATCTCTAATGAAAATAGATACAAGACCCCAAATAGGAGGAGGGGGGGGATGTGAATGGAATTTTTTGGGCAGGCTTCATCAAAACCGTAACATGGCAACAAATTCCCGTTCTATCTTGTTAAAAAAAAAAAACAGCCTTAATTTGCGAGGCTCATGTCTGACTCGGTACTTAGAAGTACATGGTCAAATAATTCAATCTGAAGTCGGACACGAAGCGCTGCCAAATCAGAATCTAATTTGGAGAGCGGATCTTCATCCTGGCTGAAACATGCAGAGAAACCCAATCCAGGGATTAGCGCTGGACTTTAGAACTCTAAATTTGGCTTGTTGCCTTTCCCTTAGCCGGACAAATACCCTGTTCAGCTCGTTTTTGAACACACAACTTACTTTTTCAATCTCAGTAAACACCTGCTTACCACAGATTAGGGGCTCTTGGTTAACCAAATTGTTGCAATTATATGTGTTAATCTTCTTGGGACAATGTGGTTAGTATGTAATCCCTTCTCCACACCCACACACACACACACACACACACACGTGCACACACTTAACACTTACACAGAAAAGCATTTTATAAATAGACTGGCTGTCCTGCTAAATCTTCTAAAATACAAAAGTAGTTAATCATCGAAGTGTGGATTGTACTCTTCCAAGTTACACAGAAAGTATTATGCGGTCCCGTTTAAATCCAGGATTATTCTTCTTTTACCCCCATTCTGTGCTTTTTGATATGTCTAGATGTGGGATTGCTTCCGTGTCTGATCCATATGATTTTGTGTTCAGCCTACTCCATGCAGAGTCTTGTTCTTTAGGTATTAAGGAGCTTGCATGCGTAAGTCCGGACATGTTTTAAACTCAGTTGTGGGTGATGTTTTGTAGATGTTTGATTTCCTTTTTTTTCCCTGAACAATACAGGTGACTACCCCCTGCCGCCCCCACCAGTCCTGGACACCACTGGCCTGTCCTCACCAGCATCCTTTCCTCCTCCACCCCCAGTGGACGAGAGCGCCTTTGGCTTTCAGGTAAGGCAGCTTTGGAACAACCAATCGGTCTGGAACAACTGAGCTTCACCTATGTCCTTTATAACCCAGTTCTGGCAGTGCTCTAACTGGCGTGTGGCCCAGTTCTTTATCTGCTTAATTTGACCTCACTTTTGGAGACTGTGAGGCCACATAGTAGCCTGACACCTATTGACTCACTTCCCACAGTGGAGGTGCTCCGGTCACACTCTGCCTTTGCAAACTCTCTAACGGCAGGCTTTCTTTCCGTAATTAGATTTTCCCGTGGCATTTACTTTTTGTAAAGCTGATTGCAGATATGACCCTGAGGTTATTTTACTATATATTACTGTCATTTCCATTTATCTCTGTGTTTACCATTAAACAAGGCTCCTTCTCAATTACTGGCTCAGTTTGTGGTGCTACCTACTCGATTAAATACATGAAATAAATCTACTGTCAGGTATAAAATAGTCAGAATACACCTAAGTACAGTTAGTCCACTGTTTTTTTTCTTTTTATTAAAATGACTGTGCCCTTTGCACACTCAGTGATGTTTAGAATTTCTCATGCCCAGGATTTGGTAAGTGAGCACAAATGAACCATTGAACTGCAGAGTTAGATTGTTCCAGGATACTGACTTAAATCATCACATTGAACAAAATATTTCATAGCTTTACTGTGTTGATTTTTTACCAAATTACAGTCTGCTGAAAGTCACATGCACCGATTATGCACCGTAACATTGGCCTTAACATCATAAAACCACCTGCTTAGTATTGCGTAGGTCTGCCTCGTGCTGCTAAAACAGGGCTTGGACTGCAGAAGACCTCTGAAGATATGCACCAAGACATTAGCAGCAAAGTCCCATAAATTGTGAGGTTGGGCCTCCATAGATTGAACTAGCTTGTCCAGAACATCTTCAATCAGATTGACATCTGGGGAAATTTGTGATCAAGTCAACACCTTTGTCAACAACTCTTTGTCATGTTCCTCAAAACAGTTTTTGCAGTGAGAACGGGTGCATTACGCTGCTGGAAGAGGTGGTACATCTAAAAAAACATCCATAGGAATGCCAGGACCCAGGGAACATTTCCCAGCAGAACATTGCCCAGAGCATCACAATGCCTCTGCAGACCTGTCTTTTTTTCCTGTAGTGCATCATGGTACCACCGTTTCCCGAAATAAGCAATGCACGTCATGTTGTCAGCTGAGTGTTTCTTCAGACCAGGCCACCTTCATCCCATTGCTCCATGGCTCTGATGCGCTACCCATTGTAGGTGCTTTTTGTGGTGGCATGGGCACTCTGACCGGTGTGCGGCTACACAGTTCCATGCACATAAAGCTCCTGTATTTTCTGACACCTTTCTATCATAGGCAGCATTTTGTGCACATAGCCTCTCTTTTTCTACCTATTTGCTTCTGGTAAAGTAATTTAGTGAAGTTTTATTGTCTTTTGCCTGCAGCATGGCAAAGAGTGCACTTGAGGAAAGAACTTTGCCCTTTGTATATCATTCCCACAGACTAGCTCTATATAGGAGGAAGTCGGTCCTGAGAATCTGGGAGTTTGTTGGTTTAGCCTTATAGACGTAATGTACAGCAGACATTGTTTTGTGCTGCTTATTAAGAAAGTCATGTGCGGTTACAAGTAAAGGACTGTTTTAATCTTTTCTGAGTGAAAGAAGTCCAGGGCCTCTTACAAAACAGAAATTCAGCTATATTCTCTGGAGTGCTCAAAATAACAGTTTGGCAAAAAATCTTACTAACAATTTTCCATTTACCCTTAATATAGTCAGGCAGCAAAGACTGGAAAGTCCCATTTTTTCTGTTTTGTTTAGAGTGGAGCTGTGAGCTAACAAAGGTAACAAACACTAAAAGCGAATGGTCAGCAGTAGAAATGCTGAGCTAGGATCAGTTTTTTATGACAACGATCTGATCCAAGATGCATCCTATTAATGGCTTCTTCATTTATGGGCTACACAGTAGCATTGAAGTTGTTTATTTTTATAGGTCCCAGTTAGTTACGCTGTGTCCTTAATTTTATTAAAACAATTTGGGTGACTGTTGACTTCTACTGTTTGTTAGCTACATTACCTCATAGCTCCAGGGCTAAACTTAGGAAGCAAAATTTGGACACCAACCATGTCTTGGCTAATCAATAACGTCTGGTTTACAAATGGAAAATTAGATTTTTTGCCAAACCATTCCTTTTACTTTACAGTATAAAGCTCAGATTGCAAGATGTGCAGTAAGAGATAATGACTCCAAAAAGAGAATACAACAAGCTCTGCAGGGCAGCTCTTCTACTATTCTACTCCTCTTCTGCCACTCCCCAAAGACCAGTTCCTTTTAACTCCTGCTTCCGATCACAGTGGAGCTTGCAGACGCACACATATGTGTATTTTTGCAAAAAACAACAGTGATGAACCACCAGAGCTGCCGCTTTCCCTCGTTACATTTCTCTACATCTTTCATGAATGAAAAAAGGAATGTTGAATTATTTCTGTGCTTAAGCAGAACTAACTAGAGGAAGAGGGCAGAGTGCGCCAGCAAACATGAATAATCAAACGACACCACAACCTGAATTCTTTTGTTTTCCCGTAATTTAATGCAATGTGGCGAGGAGTGCAGGGATATGCAAATAGCAGGCTTTACACACTGCTCGCGGAGAGCGTCCGCTCCTCGCTGGGCCCCTTCTGCTTTGTGGGCTTAACTTCATCATTCTCAGCCTTCCCTTGAGCAGTGACCGCTCCATAAAGTCAGCTACCCGGTCAGCATTTGAAAAGAATGACTTACATAACCTGAGGAAGTGCTTCATTAGTTTGTTCTGCCTTTTCTTTAATAAGCCTCTGTTCAAACATTGGACTGACTTTTTGGCCCTCCTGCTGGAATGAAGCTAATTCCTCCAACATCTTAATTATGTCCTCCACTCAGTGCCAGAGACCCTTTTGCACTGTGCTGGGCAACAGGTTTCTGTGTGCCTCTGCGTGTGTCTATTCTGCAACACTGCTCTTAAATGGGCTGCAAATTGTTCTGTATTGACCTGTTAGTGGTGTAACCATGAATCATACCCACATGTACCTCAGTTTCCATAGGAACGTGCCCTCGTATCAGAAAAGTTTGAGTCTTTTCCCTTTGCGCCTCTAAACTGCGTCCGTTTGCATCATTAAGACTAATGGCACACAGGGAGTTTACTGTATCGTTCAAATGACCTTAATGCGTGGTAAAATCCTGGGCATATTTACAGATTGAGATTGCACGGCGTGCCTTGTGCATCGTCTCCGCTATTTTCATTCTCTCCTCCTGTCTTAATTTGTTTTCCTTTCGTTTCGTATTTCTTCCGCTGTCCAGATTAGTGAGTGTGACCCATGCATTAGAGCCGCACACAAAAGCCATTCACACAGCTTCCCCGGCGCTCGTTAGGCCTGTTAAAACAGGGCGTGCCTGCTTGCTTTTAGTTCATTTAAGACTCTGCCATTAGTGCAGGCTTTGTTTGCCGTCTCCCCTCATTGCCTGGGATGTTTTCAGCAGCGGTGCGGCTCCAAATAGAGGCGGGTTGGGGCCGTAATGGATTGTGACAGGGAATCCGAACAGATAACATTAGAGCGAGAGGCAGTCACTGATCCGGCCTGTGAGCTTCAGGCCCACGGGCTATCCCAGGACGACTAATCTCATCCACTCTACTCTACTGTCTCCTTCTCTTCTCTCCTGTTTTTTCTCTTCTCTCCTCTGCTCTTCTATTCTTCTTTCCTCATCTCCTCACCCTCTGTCATCTCCTCTCGTTTTTCTGTGTCTTCTCCTCTTTTTCCTCTGTCATCTCTTCTCCTTTTTTCCTGTCTCCTCACCTCTCCTCTTCACTTTTCCCTGTTTTCTCTCCTTTCCTTTTCCTGTGTCCGCTCCTCTCCTCTCCTTTTTTCTCTGTCCTCTCTTCTTCTCCCTATCTCCTCTCTCTCTTCTTTTCTTTGTCCTCTCTTCTCCCTATCTCCTCTCCTCTTTTCTTTGTCCTCTCTTCTCCCTCTCTCCTATCCTCTTTTTCCTGTGACCTCTGTTCTCTTCCTTGTCTCCTCTTGTCTCCTCTCGTTTCCTCTCCTCTTTTCCCTGTGCATAGTTTGCAATATAGTTTCGTTTACTAAAAATACAGTCCTCACTGCTACTGAGAGAAATTCCCAGGAACTTTGGGGAGCGCAGCTCAGCTTCCTACTGTAATCCGCTACCTCTCATTATTTTGTACTGACTCGCCTCCTGTTGTTTGGTTAGGGGTCTATTAAAAGTTTCCTCAGGAAGTAGCTATGAGACAAAACAAGTTTTTTGTATTTCCCCTGTTTTGCATTTTTGGTTTGGTTTCTATCCAAAATTGTTGCAGACTTGGCCAATTGATCTTGAGGCTTAAGATGGAGTGTCCCTTTACAACTTCTCTACCTTCCTGATGAACACAGCAGTCTCAGCCCTACTTTACTCATACCGTACTGAAATGAGAGCACTGATATGGAAAAACGAATTACTTTGACGTCATTGCAGAACACCTAGCATCTGAAAAACACCTAGCATTTGATGCCATATTATGTATATGCATAAATAAAAGGATCTAATGGGGATGTTTTTATTTGGCTTACAATATCTGATCACTTTAAATAGACAACAGGAAAGACTCTCTGACCATGAATATTGTAAAATATCAGTATCAGCATATAGCGGTTTTATATAGCGGCAAACCCTCTACAAGAAATTAAAAAATAAACATTACTCAGAAAATTATCAAACAAGACAAGCGCTATGTAAATTCTCTCTTTAGAATTACCCTGGTCTTGTATAAGTTCTCCAGGGAAAACTAAAGCTAAAGCTTTGAAAGGAGCTCCTTTCTTATTGACAGAGAAATGACACCCATCCACAGAAAGCAAGGCTCCAAAATAGTGTCCTCCATCTATGAGGCAAGTGTCCCTTTGATAAAGAAAGAGAATGGTGTCAACACACCTTCCCTGATACACTGCCTCCATTGCTTTGATGAGACTTTCGTTTGTCTGTCTCAAACGCACTGGTATGACAAGCCTGGGCAGAAAGGCCAGCAACCAGTAATTGCATATCTATTGCTCATCCACAGCCCTCTGCCCTTGAGTGCACTTCAACTGACCTATTTCTGTCCTCACTTCAGACTCATTTGGACATCATGATGATTTCAAGCTTCAGTTATCGGAATATTGTAATTTTTCTTTTTTTGTTTATAGAATTGAATATTAGGTGTCTTTAGAGGCTAAAACTGTCAGAAATCCTCTGCTTGACTTGGGTCCAAGAACACAAGCATGTTCCTTTAACAATGCAATTTGAACATCTGTTTAAAATACAGGGTCAGTCCAACCTAGAATAAATTCCTTCGCACTTTTTCCTGAAGCTAATGAAATCAATTCCAAATCAAAGCTTCCTGTCAGACATTCAGTTGACGTCAACTGACACTAATACATCATTTAGGCCTTTTAACTCAAGCCTCTCTATTGGCTCGTTCACTGTAGTATTCATTCTGTCTTCTTTCTCCAATGTCCCTCCCCCCATCGTTTCTGTCTTTATTTTTTGTGCAATGTTTGAAAGCGACCTCTTATTTCTGGTCATATTCCTGTGTAGAAGTCATGATGTTCAGATTTGGTCACACCATGGTTAGTTTTAGTCTTATTCTACTTATTTAAGTATCACATCGGGTTAAAACAAGAGGATAAAGGTGTCTGGAATGAAGAATGACATTTTTCCTCCCTGGTTTCTCAACACTAGAGTTTAATTTCAGACACTTGTCTAAGGCCAAGGTGAAAGTACAGCTGTGAGTTACACACTGAAATCTAATGCAGCCTGAATTATGCACCGTTCACAGTGGCACATTCCTTTGTAAGAGCATTTTTAAACTAGCGGTTTGTTTCCGTTCTCTGTTGGGAAAACACACCCCTTTAAAGCAGCGCTTTGTATCTGTTGTAGATAAAAGGGCCTGAAAAGACTCTGGAGGAGAGACGCTCCAGCCTGGATGCTGAGATTGACTCGTTAACCAGTATCCTGGCCGATTTGGAAAGCAGCTCCCCATACAAGCCCCGCACGCCGCAGGTAACACACTCCACACACTACTTTCACATTATCAGAGCTCTATAGTAACTAGTAGGTCCAAACTGATTTATCCAACATTTGGGGACATGTAGCATTTGCACATTTGCAAAAAACCGTCACAATATATTTGTTTGTTTCTAATAACTACATCTTTGCCAATTTAAAGGAACAACTTTCAAAAGCCCTCTTTCGGAGGCTCTCACCCTCCGCTGTCTACCCGATCTTCAAATCATTATATAGGCATACACATGAATGAACATGAAGCAGTGCCTAAGCAAAATAGAAATAATGGTTAATGAACAGCTGATTTATTTCAATAAGATTTTTAAAAAGATTAAAAATATTACCTGTGAAACTTCGAAAGTCAAAGTGTTCCCAGACTTTTGACTAGTGATTTATTAATGAGACTCTGTAATTCTACTTGGTATTCAGGCTGTGAAATCCATGACCCATTATTTGGGTCCTAAGTTCTCTGTAGGCCTCACCACTAACACTGTCTGAAACCTGAAGTCCCTGTTGAGAATTCTGTTCTATCCAAATGGAAGACAGACAGCCTGTCAGTCAGCCAGCCAGTTGATCAGTCAAATCTTTAATGCAAACTGCGGGCTTGTCGAGTTGAACACATAAAGGTAAAAAGCAACTCTTTTTATTTTGTGTGTACAAGTCGTATATAAGTGTACCAGTCATTTCTCATTTTTGGAAAGTGTTATAAGTCTAAAATTGCAATGACCCATATCATTAATAGATGCTAAATGATGTTAAGAGCAGACTACTCAAGTTGAAGCCCAGGGCACTTTGCTAAATAGTTTCACACATTGAATGTAGGCCATTGCATTCTGAGTCAGTGCCATTGCATTTGGAACAACCAGCTATCACCTGTTAGATGGAGAAAGAATGGAGCTTTCTCTGAAAACCCAGTTGCTTTTTTTTTTTTTTTTATCCCTGATACAACCTGTTCTTATTTGTGTCTGTGGTCTTTTTAATTAGCTACTCTCTAGAGTCCTCAGAAATATAAAGCAGACATTGCTGCTGATCAGTAATGAGTATGTGAGGTTCAGACATACAGCCCTTAATAGTTTTGAATTTGTAAAGGAACACAATGTGACATATTCAGTGCTCTAAATACTGTTCTAAAAATCAAAATCTTATGAACTAAACCATGTTTATAAACATCTACCAGTTTGATATTGATTGGTAGAAGAATTGTATTTAGAAGACAAATTAATGATCTATTTATTGAGTATTTTATCAGTTTATCTAATTTCTCATTCTGCCCTGCACTTATTGATGTGGTTTAGGACACAGTACTGCGTCACTGGCTGCCCACTGCTTCATTTGGTGAATGGGTTAAATGCAGAGAAAAAAATTCACACAGTTCACACTGTCTCCTTTGCTGTGGTACTTCACTTTATTCACAAGGCAGTCATAAAGAGGACTGATCTTGGATCAGTTTTCTCTGCATTTATCATGGTAAAAGTCTCAAAAATTAATTCTAGATTAGCACTCCTACTCATAAGGTGATTTGTGAAAACAGACCCTGTTGTTTTTAAACAGTTACCTGCAGTGTTAGACTACACAGTGAACATTTGTTTATTTTTATAACTCGCATTAAGTTGAATCCCAAACCACCTCTGCACCACCTTAATACGGAGCTGGGTGCAGTATGAAGTTTTGAGAATGTAACTACAGAAAAGATTTGGGTGACTGTTGACTTCTAGTGTTTGTTATTAAGATTAGCCCTATAGCTCCCGTTAAGTAACGGATTTAGACTCTAAACATACAAAGTGGAAAACTCTATGTTCGGGTGTTTGACAAAGCATTCATTAAAAGACATTTGCTTCAGGATGTCTGTAGCAGAGACTAAAAGTTATGCATTGTTTGCCCACAAAGCGCTGTTGTAGAGCCCCAAGTGGAGCTCTTCAGGGAATAGAAAGCAGTCAAGAGGTCAAGTATCAGTCACTGAGCAACTTGCTCTTGCTTTCAAGACTTTGACTTTTGCTATGGCAAATGGAGACTGCAGCTAATGATACAGCTTTTTCTAAAAAACTTCTACCTTCAGCCAGGAGAGCTTATTTGCAGCAGCAAGATGTACTGTAAACACAACCCTCACACACACAAAACCACTCAGATACACGCTCTCCCTGACTCTCCACTCAGACACAAACCCACGCACATACACAGAAACACATTTTTAGCGGTTGTCCACCCACTAGCTTCTGAAATGGCAGGTAAATCATTTCTAAATAAAACATAGTGTAAGTGCAGATCTTTGTAAAAATGCCTCATGAGTGCTACAAGTTAGAGGAGGGATTCTGAAAGCTTTTGTCAGTAGGACTTGAAAAATTGATGCACACCTGTACAGGCCAGGGAGGGAAAGCAGTATATTAGTAGATGATCAGCCATGCCTGAGCAGTTTCTGCTGTTGAGGTCTGACCTCAGGTCCAGCTCCAGTCACTCCGCATTATCCTTCTGCCAGTCCTTAACGCTGTTTACACTGTAGCACATCACAGGCTCTGCTGCCGCCACCGCACTTCTCTCATCTAGCCAGGTCTACGATAGCAGCAGAAGAATTGCTCTGGAAAGAGGTTGAGCAATGTCCTTGGCTACTGCTGTTCAAAAAAAGAAACTGATGCGGTGCTTTAGAAATGTGTTTTTGTACTTCTAAACACCTTCCTGGATGATACAGACACAGCAGAACTGAAGAGGCTTAGTAAAATAACTTTAGTCTGGTCAGGATTTTCTGCTACGTTGTGACAAATTGGCTCATTTGGTAAGTAAGCTGTCATGACTCAGAAAATCATTGTTAGTTTTTGTTTGTTTTCCTGTGGTTACCAGCCACTTAAAACTCAGGCATCAGAAACACACACACACACACACACACAAACACACACATTCCTGCTGATGCTGATTCTGGCTGATTAACTTGTGTTGACTGGCATTTTATTCATCCAGCTGCTCTGTCCACAATGTAGTAGGGAATTTTTCCACCCACTTGGGAGGAAAAAGAGTTTCTCTCTCTCTCTCTCTCTCTCTCTCTCTCTCTGTCTGTCTTATTTTACCCATCTCTCTACCCTTTTCTACCTCTCTCTTCTTACCTCCATCTCTGTGTTGTTCTTTGTCCCTTTCTTTTTCTTTTTCTCTCTTCCTCTTGCTCAGTCACTTTATCTCTTTCTTCTCTCACATCTTTTTTTTTCTTTTTGTCTCTTTGTTTCTGCATCTGTCCTTTTCTCTCCCTTACTCACTCTCTCTTTCTCAGTGTTCTCTCTCTCCCACCACTGTCTCTCTCTCTCTCACTGTCTACCTCGCTCTTTCTCTCGCCATTTCTCTTATATTTTCCTCTTTTTTTATACTACACCTTTCTTTTTTCACCTCTTTTCTATCTCTGTTATTCTGTCCCTTCATTCCTTTTTTACTCTCTCCCTCTAACTCTCTGTCTCCATCTTTCTCTTTCTCTCTCTCTCTGTCTCCATCTATCTCTTTCTGTCTCTCTTCTACCCTTTCTTCCTCTCACTGCAGTTTTCTCTCTCCCTCTCTCCTCCTCTGGAACAGCCGCTGGAGCTAATCTCACACTAGTATAAGCAGAGAGTAACAGGCAGGTTCAGTTTTGCTCCCCAGTCGATAGAACTCGACTCTAAGCGTCTTGGATGGTAACTGTGGTGCCGTCGGAATAGACCAGCTCCGCGGTTTGTAGACGCTAGAGTGCAGAGGAAAGCTGCCGAGTTTGTTTTGTGACTGGCTGATAAACTTGTTAGCAGCTAGTGGCAGTGCTCAGCCCCACCCCTGACGGCTTCACACACATCAAAACAATTTTGTTTGCTTTACTGGGTATCCTCCATGGCATAACAGGAGGTAATGAAATGTAATCATTATATAAGTCCCAGTTGCTTCCTCCTCACTCCAATCCATCCGAGAGGAAATTTCGAGGTTGACACAGATTATCAAGTTTTCTCCATCTCTTGGTGATGTTGAATTATCTCATAGTTTCTAACATACTTCAGAAGTTTTAATGTGTGTTTGGATTCAATGATTCAATTTTTTTGCAAAGTTTAGGCAGAGTCCTTGAAATCCGATGATTTTAATGAAGCAATGAGGAGTGAAAAGACACCTCTGAAATTCAGAGAGAGCGTCCTAAGAAAAATGCTCCTGGAATTGGTCCTTAAAAGAAAATGGCAGGGCAGGGTTTGTTTGTCAAGATTGTCAGCTTTTAAGTGGTTCTTTTCTTTCACGAATATAAAATGTAGTGCCATTGCTCACCTACTTGCTATCATATGTGATTGGTGGTTGTTTGTTGTTTTTCATCAGCTAGCCAGTCAATGTCAAGGATAACATGCAGCTTTGGTTCTGTGTCAATAAGAGGCATCGTCCTTGAAAAGAGCAGCAAGTGCTTATTGTGCATGCAAATTATTCCACATGTGAAATGGCACAATCAGAAGCTCATCTCTTTAAGGGAGAGAAAATTAAACTCTTAGACGTTTGTTGATATATCCGCTGAATTTAAAGCACAAGGCTTAAGTGAACTAAAGCACCCGAGTGGTCGGATGGCCCTCCCTCTTTTGAAAGGATCTCCCAAAACATTATGCCGTTTCCTTTGTTTGATGCATGTGTGAGTTTCAGAAGACATGTTTTTTGTTTTTTTAGTTGCTGAAGATCACACATTTGTTAGCCACCTTGTTGCTCAGTTCATGCTGGTGGCCCTTCTCCTTCCCACAGCGGTTCAAACATGGTTCATGAGTGCAAACACGGCTTGTGCGCAGCAGAGCGATGTCCGTATGCATTACTTCTGTTGGGGGAGAGTTAACAAGGAGTCTAGATGAGTGTCAAAACACAGCCTTCAAAAAGGCTCATTCCATTAGTGTTAACGCTGAAGCTAGGAGGGGACATGCATGACTCCTCCTTATGTAGCGGATACTCTGTAGCGTAAATATGCTAACACTCCTACCTAGGGGAATGTGAGAAGGCTTGTAGCCCTGCCCCAGGCCTTCCCCAGGTTTATTTTCTGTTTTGGGTAGAGAAAAAAAAAACTAAGAAACAAACAAGAAATAGTTAAAATAATCAAACTGAGTGTTTCAGCAGAGATTTGGTGGACTGGAATGACCTCTGGACTTAAAAAGAGCCAATAGACAATTAAAGCCAGGTGCCTCTGGGCCCATCTGAACCTTTTAGAGAAGTACGACCAAAACAAACTCATGAACGCTGCAGTTTGAGAGACGGCTGCTTCTGTGCGCAAACTTTAATGACTGGCCTGAGTTTAGAAATCCCAAAAGTGACAAGACCCCCGTGACCTCTCTTAGGAGCCTGAAAATTTAATCTAGCTTACCCAGTGAGGCTGAAAATGCAATGGCAACATTGGCGCATTTAATGAAGCACAGCAACACTGATAGGGCAGGAGTTCACATTAGGATGCTGGACTAAAAAAAAAGCTGCGTCGAAAGCAGTGAGCTTGTGGCGCTAATAAGTGCTTCTCCCTCTCTCTTCTTCTCTTTCCTTTGACATTAAAGGCCCTAGCAATAACAAAAGATGTGCTGCCACTTCCAGGTTTGCCTCCTCTAGAAAGACTTGATGAGACTTGATTATATCAAATGCTGAGTAGCTCCTTCTATCTATTATGAGATGAACTTGTTATATTGAAATGCCTGTTTGACTTGCTCACTCAAGTGTGTTGGCCCACTCTGTAGTTAGGCAGTACGCTCTGCCCTGATTTTTCTCTGGGCCTTCCTGAGTACAGAAGCATCACTCCTGCCATTCAAATCAGGACTGACAACACCTTTTATTACTAACTAATATGGAGCCATTTTGGTTGCATGTTTGGGCTCATTGTCTCACTCCATTCAGTTTCACATCAGTTCTTCACTGATTTCTCCTGGTGCATCACTCTGTTAATGTGCCACATCTTCCTTATGTGGTGTGCAGAGGTGCGGCCCTGTATCATGATTGTTTCACTTCCATCTTTAACTTTTTTTATGGTGTTCTTGGAGTCATTTTCTCAAACCATCTTTATCCACACACAAGGAGCTGAATTATTGTTCAGAGTTCTGTTTAGGTTTTGTGTGACCAGAGAACCAGAATGTTCTGAAAGATTTCAAATTTTCAAAATGCCTGTGTGCAAATATAAAACACACCTCTGTTGTTCTTTTTTAGCAGAAGCATTCTGAATGAGGTGTAGAACCAGAGATGATTGAGATGTTTAGATAATTCTCTGTGTAACTGTTTTTCCTGCATCATATAAATTGTAAGTCTTTGTTAGTGACCGCTGGCTTCTCTTTTGCCTTCTTTGTCATCACACTGGAAACTTGCGTGGTGCAGCTGTATGGACATAATTGTGATTCCTTGAACTTTTCCCTTTCATATTATCCGCGTCTGGGGGGGGGGGTAGCTCAATGGGTAGGATACTTGCCTCGGGACCAAGAGGTCATGGGTTCGAATCCTACCAGCATACCACCACTGGGTCCCTGAGCAAGACCCTTAACCCCAAATTGCTCCAGGGAGACTGCCCCCTATAGTTAGGGAATGGAAGTCACTTTGGATAAAAGCGTCTGCTAAATGTAGAGGCCGCTGTTTTAGTTATTGGGGACTTTTATTTTGAATTTTTGAGTGTATGTTTGTGTCTTTAGTCACAGTCAGCTGTCTTGTGATTAGTTTTAGTGATTGGGTTTTTTGATTGGTTCTTGTCTGAGTGTGTTCTGTATTTACGTTCTTTGAGTTCCTGTTATTGTTGCTGGTCAACCCTCACGTTCCTGCTCCTTATGTCTCTTTGGTGTAGTTATGTTTTGTGTTAAAAGGCCCTCGAGCCTGTTTGGTTTTTGTTTATCTCCTTCAATTGAACCTGCTCTTTGCGCCTCGCTTTCACTCCCCTTGCACGCCTGAGGTGACAAAGTGTTATATTACATTAAGGGTTTTATAACCCTACAGTAACAGAGGGGGCTATATTTAGCAAAATAACTCAATAAAAAGACTGTTTAAAAAGCAATATGAGTTTCTGCATTAAACTTTGATATTTAATGACAAGTAGGGCAGGCAAAAATTCACAACTTGATCACTAATGTTAAAATAAAAACACATTTCAAGCCCTCTGTTACTGATCAGATGGCAAAACACATCAGCACATTTTTATTAATTACTTCATAATTAACTGTGTGTATTCACATTTATAATAAGAGTAAACAGGAACAAATAGGATTTTTGATCACATAACAAAAAACATACAATTTTTAACACCCAATAGTTATTACTAGATTGTTCAATTACAATGTTATAAAATTCACCAATTCTACAGTCCATGGTAAAGGCAGACCTCATTAAATTGGACAGTATACACCAGTATTTCACAAGAATGTTCACAAGAAGGATTCTGATAAATCATACAGGGAATAAATGTGCACATCAAGACTTTTCCATTGAGAGAAGGAACCGAACCAATGTTTGGCACCTTAAGAGTGTAGGACCATTGACTCTTCATAGACTCTTCATTGCAGGAGTGATGCCCAAAACAAATGATGGTAATGAGTAGGGCTGAAACGATTATTCGAGTAATTCGAATAATTCGATTACAAAAAATGATCGAGGCAAAATCTTTGCCTCGA
>JBBPCY010000109.1:10977833-11000201 GCA_037974405.1 Brachyalestes nurse
ACTTTCATGTACACGCACTCCCCTCACACACACACACACACACACACACACACACACACACACACATATATATATATATATATACACACACACACACACAAAGAAAAACAGCAACACACTTTATTGGCTTCCCAGCCGCACACATCAAGCTGAATAATTATTTCCTCCGAATCGAACGTTTTTATATTCTCTCTTCGTCAGTGCAAACTTCTAATAGCAGAAATTCCTTGATCTTGCCTCTTTAATTATTATCAGTGCCTTCTTCGTTCTTTCCCGCAGTTCTCCGTCATCGCCCGCTTGCTTTTCAGACGTGACTGTTGTGTTTTTTTTTTACTCTGCCGTTTTAATTAGAGCTGAAACAACATGACCCATTTTATTCGCAGGGAAATGTATACTTTCTCTGCGTGTGTGCGGCTCAGAAGGTGGCCTTGAGCTGCTTTCTGCCTGAGATACACTTTACTCTCTGTGTTCCACGACACAAAAAACTGGACGACCCTGCACAGATGTGTTTGTTTTTTGGGTTTTTTTCCCCCCACAGCTTATGCGCAGTTGACACTGTGAATAATGACCAAGCTGATGCTGCCTCTCTCAAACTCTCTCTTTCTTATTCTCTCACTCTCTGTGTCTCTCTGAGAGGACAGAAGCAGCCGTGTTGGCAAGTTAGAGTGTGGCTAGGTCCAGTCTATTGGGCTTTTTTGATTAATACATTAACACACATTTGATTAATCTGGGAGTAAAACAAATATTCATATTCAGTGCACTTTGTGTTGACGACCCTCTACTCACCCTCTCCTTCAGATACAGTTCCACAGCGACTGATATGGTCGGCCCCTGACGGTGAGCTTTACACACACACTCTAACAAACAGATTTCCACTTTCTGCTAGTGTCCTGTAGGCTTGATGTGGGGTTGGTTCCTTACTTAACAGAGTTTAGATCTACTGGAGTACCTTGACATAACAGAGACAACACGTTTTGGTTGAGCAAAGTTCTAACATGCCATCTATCTATTATTTGATTTGTTAAGTCTGCAAGTGAAATACAGTAGGGACTATAAAGCTGGAACCCTATAGATTTTCTAAATGTTCAGTATTTCTGCACAAACATAGTCTAAAACATTATCAGATTTTCATACACAGATAGAGAGAACCCAGTTAAGCAAATGAGATGAAATACTGTGCTTGGTCATTTATTTATTAAAGAAAATGATCCAGTATTACATACATGTGAGTTGCAAAAGTAGGTAAACCTCTAGATTAAAAGTTTATTTGAAGAAAAAGTAGAGCGTTTTTAATCAGTGGGATGACAATCATGTGTGAGTGCACCTGTCCAAGTCAGTCCTTTACAGCACATTTTTGTGGATGTGTGCCAAGAGTTATTGATGCTTATCAGGCTGGACATGGTTACAAAACACTGCATTCCAGTATAAGAACCTCCTGTGAAACATAATGGTCACATGATATTTTAGGTCTGTTCTGCTGTATATGGACCACTGATAGAGCAGTGAATTCTGAATCATACCAGCAAACGCTAAAAGAAAAGGTCTGGACATGAGTCCTCAAACTAAATCTCGAGAGAATGTGGATCAAAAGGTTGACCCCAAATAAACAAATGATCTACCAAAGATTGGTTCAATTACTTGGCTATGACCTAGTCAAAGTCCTGACTTCAGCACAATAGGAATATTGTGTAACGACCTGAAGTGAACAGTTCGTGTGAGGAAACAACATTGATTCTGTGTGGAAAAATTGGCTAAAATTCCTCCACGCTGATGTGCAGGACTTATAAAAGATTTACCAGAATTTCCAGCACAAGGGGCTTTCTCCAGATACTGAAAGCACTTACAGATATGTTGGTCATTATTGGCTAGCTGGTAGCCTAGTGGTTAGGGCGTTTGCTCCTACCTTCAGAAAGTTGTGGGTTCAAATCCCAAGACCGCCAGTGACACCTCTGAGGTTCCCTTGAGCAAGATACCCCCTCCCCCACTGACTGTTCCCCGGGCGCTGTGCTCCTGACTGCCCGCTGCTACACTTGGTGACTGGGTTAACTGCAGAGAAAGAATTTTGTGCTGTTCATGTATGACAGAATGGTCACTTTACTTTTTGTATATGTAATATTGTATCATGTTCCTCAATAAATAAATGCCAGAGTGAACCCTTATCCACAGTAAAACTCTTTCCACATTGTCCAGAACTGCCCGAGAGATGCGTTCTCACCTACAGGAAAAGCTCTGTTTGGTTTAGGCGAGGAGCTGTGCCTGGGTGAAGCACACATGAGGCAGAATATGAGAGCAATGTATGCTGTGGAATTCAGTGTTTTGTTTAGAGCATATTGAAGATGGTGGAGGAGGAGACTGGCTCATCCATAACTTGATACACACTTGAGTTGATAGTTTAGTTGGTGTCTTTGTGTCAATTATATTTCTGCGTTACACTTGGATGTTTGTTTTCCTTGGTTTCATACAAGTCACGTGATAGCATCATCAACTACCTGCTAATCTCAACACACTCTTACTTTTAGCCTTTTTTAAAGTCCTGAAAAGTTCTTTATGACCTATCAGTTCTTCTCTCTCTCTCTTTCTCTCTTTGTCTTTGTCTCTTTGTTGGTCTTCTTTCCTTTTCTCTTCCTTTCTTTCACAGCTGTATGACCTTGTATCCCCCCAGCCAGTCCCTTTTCCATCTGGGACTATCCTCTCGTTCCCTGGCACTGGTTTGGTGAAAGTGCCTGAGTCCCTTAAGCTGCTGTAATCATCCATTTAGCACAGCATCTTAATAACAGCAACAAATGCCTTAATCCCGCGTGAACCCACACAAATGGAGCGAGAGGGGGGGCGGCAGCACCCAGCCTTGTTTCTATTATTATTATTTTAATAAGCTGTCTTATGTCTGCCAGGGCTTTCCACCACCCCTCTCCTTCTACTTTCTCTCTCTCTCTCTCTCTCTGTATGAGCTCCAGTCAGGATGGCGAACTGCTCTCAGTGTCCATCTCTGTTTAATTCCCTAAGTGGGTTGTCTGCAGATAAAGCCAGTGTCCCGCTCATACACTTGTTGTACTGAGCGAATGCAGGTACTTAGTATTTTTCAGACAGTTTCAGACTGTGCGCTGTCCACTGAGTAGAACATATTGAAGAATACATTGAGGGAACACGGCTGGATCATTTGTAATGACAATCCTTTTCAAATATTTTTCATTTAACCTCTGATGGAAGGGCCTTTGGAAGAAAGTAATTTTGAGGTCATTAAAGAGGCTGACATGGGAATATCTTTACCACAGAAAAACTGACTTCAGATTTAAACTTTTTGAGAACATGTAAAACACATTTTTCCTTTGTAATTTTGCATTGAGACTACAAGTCTAATGTTGCTGAGAAACACTGGAAATCTTTTCTGTAAATACGTCCCTAAAATATCCCTCAACTCATTCAAACTACACCTGGCTATTCATTAAGTTTTCAATGTGGTTTAGAACACAGTATGATTTCAGAGCACCCATTGTTTAGTTTGCCTAACTTAATGAAGAATTGGATGTGGATTGTGGAAGTACAAAAATGTGTCCAAAAAATATTTGGGTTACTGACTGTTAGCTTCTAGGATTTGTTAACGAAGTTTGCTAAATAAGCAAAATGTAGATTTCAGACGTGCCTTTGCAGATTGGTTGAATCTGAGTGGAAAATTGTGTATGTTTGATTTTCACAGATCTATTCCTTTAGTGAATGCATTCAAAATGTAATGTAAACCACTTATTAGTCTACATTTTAAAACAAGAATGCTTAAAATGCTAATCATGAACACCCACCAGGAGTTTGTATGTAGTTTGCCATGTTTCCATACTGGGTAATGTTAGAGTAAATGAGCTGGTACCATTAAAGTATTGTATTTTGATACTTAAGCCTATCATTACTATAGCAGTTACTGTGGCCATTCTCTATTGATTAATCTATCGATTGTTTTACTAAGTGGTCTATTAATCTAAATGACTGATTTTCAGAAAGAATTGCAGTCCTTCTTTTGCTGGCATTCGTTTTCTGAGAGCAGGAGAGGAAGGGAAGAGAAAACATTTCATATTTAACATTCATAGGTAATATTCACAGTAATATTCCCAGCTCCTTGAACTTATTCCTTTTATTAGATTGATCCCAGTTATTCACATTTGGCATTCCTAACACAAAGAAACACTTAAAATGACAGAAATAAAATTATTTAATAGTCCTCATTTCTCAGTGTTCTCAATGGCCACAACACTTATGCTGTCTTTTCTGGTGGCCTGTGCCGTCCATCATCCAGAATGGTGCCGGTATTTTTCCTCTTCAGCTACTTGTTCATAGCACTAGTGAACAAACCACTAAAATGACATAGGGATGTCGAAGAAGATAAAACCCTTGCTATGATGATTTGAAGCGTTTTAGAAATGCAAAAGGGAATTTAATTTTTTTGAATGCCTCAGGATGTTGCTGTAAATGCGTTTTCAGCATCAGTGTGATTGATTATGTTGACCAATCGCAGCAGCCCTTACCTAACCAATCTTAAGGTTAATAAGTAATAAAACTGTAGTTAGAGAGGTCAAAATAATATGAAGAATGTCAAATGGTGAAGGCTTGCTGGTATTTCCTTAGTTAACGTCTGAAATAAGAAAAACAATTCATAGTCATATACTTTGATGGCAGAAGGAGCCAAGCTGCATGCAGAAAGGAAAGGAATCTGACAGTGTGTTGTTTTTTAGGTTGCATGTTTGTAGGTTGTGACTAAAGAATTTCTCTGCTTCAGAGCTGCTGCGGCTGGATAATTGTTAGTACGACGGCTTTCTCGTACAGAGAGAGAGAAAGAAAAAGGAACAAGTGTGTGAAAAAGCACAGTGAAAGAGGCTATAGGGGAATCAACTGTTTTTCTTTGTTCAGTGAAACAGAGCTTCATTTTCAGCGAACAAATCACGAATTATTCTCTGCTCTCTCACACACACGGAGACACACATCTACACACGCATATGCATACACATACACACACACTTCTAGTTCCTCTGTTTGGAGTTGTTTTTAGAGATGATGAGTGGAGGAGAGAGGTGGTGAGTGAGAGAGGGAGAGGTAGACTGGAAGATGAAGAGATGTTGAGTAGTGTTCTGCGTGTTGTCCTGCTGCGAGTGCCCCCTGTGACGGGTCAGCTGGTGAGCGAGCAGCGGCGCGTCTCAGAGCGGCTGACAGGATGCCGATACTCAGCAGGAGACACATGCTTTACTGACCCTGAGCGTATGTCCTGTCTGCAGACCAACCTGCACCTCTACAGCTCTGCTACACACACACAGTCAACATCCCCCCCCCACACCACCACCCAGTAATTTTAGGCTGCAACAGTCATTAATCAGTCTTTTAGTCGTTGACAACATCAATTATGGAAAAAAGTTGAACCTAATAACAGAAATGCTCTTTAATCTTTAAACACTTAATGGTGACTCCAGATCTCTGTTTCTTAGCCCTACTGCTTAAAATGGGAAATATAAGTAAATAATTAAGACGTTAGAGTCTTGAAATGCTCAGTCCTGGAGAAGCTTACTGAGGATTGTTCGCAATGGTAGTGACAGTACATGTGAAGCATTTAGGGCTGATAGAAAGTTACTACATGAAAAGGTTGTGACTCTCAGGCCTGATACCTGAGACATTTTTATGCAGTTTTGTGAAAAGGTTGTGGGTAAAACATATTTTACCATTATTGACACTACAGTGAGCAGGTTGTTTAAAGTAGTAAACTCAGTTACTGGATTTGCCTTGTGATCCCTGAATCTTGTCACTACCACTGAAAAGATATCCAAGTCTGTAAGCTTGTCCACAATGCACCATTTAAACCCTGAATGACTTTATTTGCAGCTGAAGTACAAAGAAATTTTAAACCTTTGGGTCATTCTAAATTTTCAAAAGCATACAAACGTATGACTGGCGGTGTCATGTTTATTTAAAGTTGTGGGGAGGTATTTGTGCGTCGGTGGGCTCTCCAGTGCTGTAATCGATTGTACAACCGAGCCCTTTGCAAACTGCAAAAGCAGTTTTTGTGCATGTTTACCCTGCAGCTAGTCATTAATGATGTACAAGGATGATTACGTAGTGTGTGTTCTGTACATGTACACTCTAAGCTTAATTAAAAAATAAGTTGCAGTTGGATTTAGTTTTCTTTCTTTCCTTCTGTATTTTTGTTGCCTAAGGAAGCATCCGCGCTCCATGGTTAAAGACTCTTACCTGCTTTTTTGCTAAATGTGCTATTGCCATTCCAGCATGAGGCTGATAAAGGGCATTGCTCCAGTACACACGGATAACACACATCCATTTGGGAAAACAGGAGAGAGCCCCTGTAGGGGAGCAGCTCTGTGAGGAATTGACTTTATGCTTGTAGAAAAGGCTAAACTCGCTGTTTAGAGTGACTAAATGTAGCTGAGTTGCATTTAGAATGTAATGACAGAATGAATAACTTTCAAGTCTTCTTAATAGCCAAGATGTAGGATTTATATTAAAATCCTACATACTGGTATTGATGAAAGGTGTAAAGACACACTAATATATACATACATACACACAAACTCTATACAAATACAGTATATACAGTCTATATATATATAGAGTGAGTGTGTGTGTGTGTGTCTTTACACCCTTCATCAATGATCAGGATCACCAGTGAGCATAAATGAAGTGCAGTGGCTGTTATGTACAGTTAGATTAGAAGTGCTGAAGTCGTGTGCACTTGTAAAATACATAGACCTTTTAAGCGATGAGTGAAAGCTTAGAGCAAGTATGCAGGAAGATTTGCACGTTTGCTAATAGGAGCATTTCGTCTTCTGTTCCGCAGCGATGGTGTTTCAGGCGTTATTTTTGCATGATGAAAACAGACCTCACCCTCACTCACTTTCTTTCTTTTTTTTTTCATGCTTTCCTTCTTTCAATCTCTCTTGATAACGAGCCTGCAACGCCCCCGATACGGCTCTGAGTGATATGTTTTGGGGGAAAGGAGTGGTTAAATATTCATTTATTCCTTTTTTTATTCATTTATTCCTAAGTTTTTCTTTTTTCTTTTTCTTTTTTTTCAGGAACAGAACTTTAAAACCAAACACCACCCTTTCTTTGTGACTCGGAAATATCTAAATTGTTTGGCAGTTGTGAAAGTTTCGCTCTCGTTCTTTTTTGAAATACCAGTTTTGCTAAAAAGGCCACTTTAGGGTCATTTATATTGCATATCACAGGTTTCCAACTCAAGAGATCTCTAGCATATAGACATCTCACTAGCCTTGTTTCAATGTGAAACAGAACTCAAAACAAATGAAAACATAACGTAGAGGCGAAGGGTGGATCTGTGATGGTCCTCAGGTCTGTTGGTCTGAAAGAATGGAAGGAACGTGTGTAATTTGTTTCCATAAATGGTTATCGTATCTCCACTCTCCATTTATCTCATGTTGAGATATCCTGTCCAAAGACCAGCACTAAAACTGCCAGACCACTGTCTCCGTGAAGGGTGCATTCCTCGCTGCTGTGTGAATTGTGTGTGTGTGGATGTATTTGTGTGCAGAGGCTGTATTTAACGTGGATGTCGATGTGGAAGTGTTTGTCTGTGTGGTCACCTGTGGATCCACGCCTGGCACTTGCTAATGGTCACTCCTGTCATGGGTTTCGGATGGAAATATCTTGACAGACAGTCTGTCTGTCTGTCTGTCCACTGTGTCCACTGTCATTCTCACTTTGTGCTTGACAAATTGTTGTAAGGAGGTTAAATAGAAACTGATCTCATAAACAAGTTCATGTAAGCTTGGATTCTATCTCCATACATCAAGCTCCATATGTAACACTCTTTATCTTAAATGCTGACTCATACCATTCACATGGCTATACATTTAGATTGCAATTAAGTATTGATTGCATCCAAATCACATTATCCCTCTCATAATGATCAATGTATGTACATTGTGTTTGCGTACACATTATTCACGATGTGTTCTGATATCCGAGGATGGATGAAACTGAACTGCAAGCTGTCTGATTGGTGTGTCTTTACAAGTTGACACATAATCCTTTAACTGAATCTCAGTCTCAGAGGAGATTAACTAGGAACAGTTTCTGGACATATAGAGTTTGTCACTGTGGACTGCCATTATATATGGTACTTTATCACTAAAAAGAGTCAATCATATTTTCCAAACTTTTTTTTACTTCTGTTAAATGAATGCCAATGTGAGACGAACATTCATCCATCTGTATAATAGTTCTTGCATTATCATTCCCATTCACATCAGCCTTTTTATGTGTGAGAAGTTGTTTGAAGGCTGAGTTCTCAGGAGTGATGGCGTTTCATCAAATACCTATGAGATGAGCTGGAGAGGTGCTTGTGAGCCAGAAGTAATCATCAACATCACTACCTGATGTCAGTAATCCTTTTGTGACTGAATGCACTCAAATCACCATTCACAACACAAGTAGTGTAGTGTTGAGTCAGTGGAGTGAAATCAGTACACAGTCAGTTCTGCACCAAGTGTCGTCGGTCCTAGGGTTAATGATGGTTGTGTGTATATACTTGTGTGAGGGTTTTTGAGTATGATTTGGTATGAGAGTACTTTTATGTGTGTGTATGTGTACTTGTATGTGAAAGAGTGTCCCTGGTGTGTTTTTCAGGGACCGGGTCAGTCCACAGCTCGGCCCGAGGAGGAACTTGACAGGCTGACCAAGAAGATGTTGTACGACATGAACCACCCACCATCAGAGGAGTACTTTGGTCAGTGACCCTCACACTTCTCAGAGCATACACACACCAGGACACAGAAATGGCATCCACTGATGATCTTGTTTGAATGACACCTGTAAAGGGGAGGGCTTTGTGTGTGTGTGTGTGTGTGTGTGTGTGTGTGTGTATATATATATATTAGGGCTGTAACGATATACGATACAAAACCGAATTCGCGACACTCCACGAACCCGTGTCGCAGTGTGAGGAGGGTGAATCGCAACACACCCCTTCCCCTTTAACTCCTTCCCGTATACAGAAAACATACGTTTTTCGCCGTAATAGGAGGATTTTCAGGTCAGTTTCTTTTTTTGAACCAATAGAGCATAGAAGCATGGACTGACTCTTTGTTTGCTGAATTGATTCGCTGTGAGTACATGTAAGGTATGACACTGGGCCTAAAAGTGTCTATAAGCTGGCTGGGTTGTGATCTATATATATATATATATATAATGATGCTTCACAAACCCATTTTCTCATTATCATTAGGGTAGCCCTGTTAACCCTTTTCCTACAACATGCAACAACAAAAACCCAAGTAAGCACATTAGACGACCCCTTAGAGCTCAAACCAGTACATGAGTCATGCACTACATGTTTGTTTGTGTGTGTTGGAGAGAGAATAAAAAAGTGGGTCACTCTCCTGTGCATAGATCACTGTGTCACTGTATCAAATGCTTACACACGTGTTTCTGCAGAAGGTCATTGCTCCGTGTTCTATGGCAAAAAAAAAAACTGCTGACGTTTTTGTAATGACTCATGCCACTTTTGTACTGGTATTCACATCCTCCATTGAACTCTTTTATTCCTACTTCTATCTCTCTTTTTTTCTTCTCTTTTTACTTGTGTGGGTGTGTTATTGAATTATTATTAGGTATGTGAAATAAGGATGTAGATGCAAGGTTATTCTGCATGTCTCAGGCTTTGGCCTGCCTCATTTGCATGGATGGATGGGAAAGAGGCTTCTTCTTTCCCTTTTGAGAAACAGGTGCATTTGTCACTTTGCAGAAGTGAACTTAACCCTGACAAATGTGGTGAACTGTGCGTGTGTGTTAGCGTAATCACTTTCACCCGTGTGTCCATTATAGTGTTTTCCATTAAAAGCTAAAAAAGACCTGCCGCTTTTTTCCCCGTCAGTGTTTTATGCTCAGGGTAAGGACTCATTGCAGCACTGTCTTTTGTTCACACAGTAAATTGTGTTCTCTTCTGAGTGCCATCAATTCTTGTTCTGTTCTTTTCGAGTCCTTACATAACTTACTGGAACAAGGCAGACCAATCAAGGCCTTGGTGCAAAAATGCTCGGTGCAATAACCTTTTTTATGACATCCTGTTGTCTCCTTGCAATACACAGTCATATTACTGCCAGGGAGGTCTAAAATGTGGCTGTACTTTTCAGATCTATATTATAACTCTGACAAAAGCCATAAATGGGAAACCGTCAAGTCTGGCAGTATTTCAAATTTAGTAAATGATATGACAACATTGTTTTTGACTAAATGGAAATAAACGTAAGTTTCCTATTTAATAAAGCCTGACTGAATGAAATGATTCATAGTATTCTGCTTAATCTAAATAAATACAAGTATCAGATAAGTAAATTTAAAGAATGATACAAATAAAATCAGATACTAACTTCAAAGTAGTGATCATTATTTTTTGTTCTGACTAAATTCTTCATAAAACTAGGAGGTAAGAAATAAAGAGTAAATATCGTGTCTACCTTTCAACTCATATCAAAGATTCATGTAACTGCTACAATAAAAATAGCATATAAACACAATTAAAGCACTTTTAGAAGTGTTTATGTCTGAAGAAAACATCCAGTTTTGCAATTCATAGACATCTTAAAATATGTTCCATCAAAATTACTGAAGAAAAAAATGCATAATTCAACTGAAAGACCTCTAAAACAGACAGACCCTAATTGCATTGTATGGCTAATGTGAAAAAAGACTGGTAAAACACAACCAGATACTCACCTCTGAGGAGACAAATGTAGTGTATATACACAGAAAAAAATAATGTTGTTTTTTGTGATCTTGACCATTGATCTTGGCCTGAAACAGACATTATAACTTCATGCTTAACTGAACACAATAAAAAAAACAGTGTGCACGTTCCTGTTTTTCTCCAAACCTCACATTTTCTTGCGGTCATGCTACAGTTTCTGATTAAATTTGCTAGTATAATGACATCTAAATTGGTATAAGACTGTGAAAACACCAAAAGCCACCAACAAATCAGTTTGAGATCCATTATGTGATTGTCCTCTCATCCATGTATTATTTTGATTAGTATTAATAAAGCCTTTCATGCTTGATACACAAATGAGGATATGCACTTATGTAAAATAACTACATTTTCTTTTCACATTAGCTGTACACCCACCTATCCAGACACCACTACCCACTAGTTAAATGTGCAGTTAAAGACGTTCAACAGTGCGTTTATTAACATGGTAAGGATTAGTGATGTGTGCTGTTCGATGCGGATGTGCAGATGTTCACTTCTCATGGAGTCGTAGGCTTAGAGCTGGGCTGCACAACAGGGTCCATGTGCCACATGTTCCCTGCAGGTTCAGTTGATTTGGTAACACCAGAAAGTTGCCTCTAATACACATTTTAATTTTATTGTAGCTTCTTCTTTTTTCTAGCTTAGCCTTATCAACATAAATCCAGGAAATAAACAACGTTTTCATTTGTTGTTTCCCACTATCAGTAGGCTTTCTCTGAACTGTAACACTGATAATGCATATAGTTTGTAGCTGGCAAGACAAATTGCGTAAAACAGGCAATGATAAAGTGATAAATACATTTACGAACTGTGTGGAATTTACACATTGTTCTACTTATGCCAAATGAATGAGCCAAGATCATGATGTTTGGTGTCCAAAATGTATCTTTATAGTTTTGTACTGCCAACTTGGTAGGCGCCCAAATTCACCCCAGAATTCTCTAAAATCCAGATCTTCTACTTGGCTTGTGAGATTGAGGGATGTTTTGGTGATGTGTTTTTATGGAAAGGTTTTGGACTGTTGGGTGACTGGTTTTGATAGCAATGCAACCTGAGTGTGTATGTGTGTGACTGGCTAGCTTTAGAAGTTAATGTTTGCCATTGGGTCTGGGCAGAGGTAGGCCGCCGTGGTTCCCTTTGGCTGGGGCATGTGTCAGCACTGTCTGCCCTGGAGTGGCCCGGGCTGCACCGGCCACAACCGCACGCGGCCAGTGTTTGCAAACTCGCTCTTGTTGGCCCGAGGGGGCCTGTGAGCAGCCTGGCCTGTAAATGGGTCAGATGTAAAGCCGGGTCACTGAGGCAAGCCTGGCCACTGCGAACGTCTGAGCACAGCACTCTGGCCATGGTGCGAGGGATGAGAGAAGAGAGGAGAAAGGCTTCAGTGGGATTACAACTGAAAAGGAAAAAAGAAAGAAAAGGTGTGAGATATGAGTGCTGTAGGCAAGAGGTTAAGCACAGACAGGAGCGCAGAGCACTGAAGCAGAAGCAGAGCACTCCAATCGCAGTCTCCCCTTTGGATGCTCCATTTCTCTTTCCTCTTTCCTTTTTTTTTCTGCATTGAAGAAAACGTCTTTATCCGAAACCCTAGAAATGGACTAGACAAAAAAATGAGGTAGATCTCCTTTAGCTGTAAGTGCACACTGCTCCTGCCTACTCATCTCACTGAGCCCATACTTGAAGAATACATCAAATCCAAGCAAGACCTGAGTATGTAAGCATCACACACAGCTAAAGTGGTAGAAGACATTGCAGATAGAGAGTGAGTGTGACCTGTCCGGCACTGGAACGTGCTGTAATGTGTGTACATGGCCTGTCAAAAGTTTGGGAGCTCTTTTTTCTACTCGGATTTTCTACCTTTTTAATGAAATCATAAAATACACATTTGCTAAAAATTTGGGATGCTCAGCTTTGTGTTCTTGAAAGTACCTTTTTGGCATGAAGAACAGCTTTTGCCTGAATAACATTTTATTTTCCAGACTATTGTTAAAAGCACATATTGAAACTCTTTTGCTCCAAAGGTGGTTTAAATTCCTGAAAAGTTTGAGTGCTAAGTGCGAACATCACAACAAGGATAAAAGGCACAGGCTTTGGCATTAGATACTTTGTCTGTTAGAAAAGATGGCAAGAACGTAGCATGGTCATTTATTTAAAAACGTTGATCATTTTAACATTCTTTTTAAAATCATTTTAAATTATTATATTTCATTTTCCTGCCATTCTCAAACAAGAAGATTCTCCGTTAGCGACCAAAAAGTGGAATTAGAGAGTTACATCTCATAGACATGCCCCTCTCTCACTTTGTTGAAAACATCTCTTTCCCCTTAGACCCCTAACTCTCCACAGCAGAAAATCCCCCAGAGCGTAAGAAAGTCTATAATTACAATACATCACATTACATGTTCAAGGCTTTTTTTTTTTAAGACAACGTTGGGGGAAGGGAGGATGACTGTTGAAGCTGAACCCCAAGGCTAATAATTAGGCAGATGAATCAGAGCCAAGGCCATGATCTCTCTCTGCTGGACTCTGTCTTTGTCCTCCTCTAACGAACTTTTATTGGCGTTGCTAATGGCTTTGATGAGGTTCTAATCAAACAGAGCCATTGTAGCCTCCACTGCTGGAGCGCAGGGTTTGCGTTCTCTTGAGGCAGCCATGATTCCCGCAGTCCTCTGATGGTAGGAGAGAAGACTACAACTCTGCGGTTGTATGAAGTGCAAAGCAAGACAAAGACAAATTAGAGCTATTGCTTAAAAATATTTTACCATGTACGATGTGGTCAATCCCCAACAGAGCTCAGGGTTTGTGTGATCTGGTATTTGTTAGTTATGTAATCATACCTGACGTATGCATGTTTTGTATAAACAATGTCAAGACAACCCCCCCCTCCCAGTTTTGGGCATAGGACATGCAAGTGCAGTCACAATGTTTCTAAAGAGCAAAAGCGGGACAGATAGATGAATAATGCAGCACCTCAGGTGCACTGTATCATTCATAAATAAGTAAACTTGCCATCAAACTTTCTAAAGTATCTGATTAATTAATATTTTCAGCTCAATATATTTTGTAATAACTTTTGAGTCATTTGAACTTATCTGAGGAACTTATCAGAGAGGCTGCCAAGAGTTGAAATTCTGTAGGCGAGCAGCTTTTTCGACTGTTTTGAAATTTCCATAATTCCCATATTCGCTTTTACCACTCCAAATGCACAAGGACGTCTTTGAAAGGTCTTGAAAGATGCACGACTGACGGTCAAGCGGAACTTTTTGCAACGTCTAGAGACAAGCCGTGCTTTTGTCTGCCTGCGCTGTGAGGAAGAGAAGGGAATCGCCACCTTCTTCTCTGCATAATGTCAGCTGGAGGTGCGCTTATAATTTATGAGACATTTCATGATGAAATGTTGATGAAGAATCTTGGAAGAGATTAGGAGTTTCTGTGTAGCTACTGTACTGGGCCAGGACCCAGAGTGTGGGACCAGGCGAGGTAAATAGGTCAGGAAAAGTTGAGCCGTGTCTACGCATTCACATACAGATGTCAGTGTTTCTGTAAAAGAAATCTCAGGCTGTGTTAATGTATTAATCACCGTTGCTGTCAGTAGGGTTTGAGCATTGTCCTAGATATTCTGGTTGAGTGCATTTGCATTTTACTTACTCACCCTTAGCCAACTCTCAAGAGCTTGCTTTTATATTCCTTCCTACTTGTGTGTGTCAGAGTAAAGCGGGCGGTGTGCCGTGTTAAAACGCTGTAACCCCAGAGTGGGTTAGGCGGGTCAGGCCTTTGTGTGTTACCATTAAAAAAAAAACAGAAGAGAGCATCCGCCCTGGGAACCTTTAATGCACCGGGCGATGTGACAGTTTCTGTGGAAATGCTTTCATCTAAGCCCTGAATTTGTAATCCTGTGGAGAGGGCATCCTGCCGTCAACTTTAGGCTTCTCTCCAGGTCTTGCTCTCTGTTTCACTTAAATAGCACCTCACACAAAAATGCTGTTAAAAAAAATACAAAGCTCTTCGCAGTGTGATCAAGCCACTGGCCCAGTTGTACACATTTATGTTACATTTGAATGTTACTACTGTTGAAAAGAAATGAAATGAATGTGTCTTAGTAAAGGTTCAGTAGGAATCGAGGAGGGCATTTTTGGTCAGGACAGTTTCCAAAGGCTCATGGACATCATGGTACTCCAAGTCTTTTGGTCTTCAGACCGATGAGTCTATAGACTGACAGTGTTGAGCTCTAAATAAACGCATTCAGTGGCCAGAGCGATATCGCTGGAGACTCTTTAGGCCAACAGTGTGTCATAATTGCGACATAAACAAACAGCCACAGATGTTTAGTGGAGGTTTCACCCTTAAATTGGCTTGTGCAAAAGAAGCTCGACAACCAAAATGAAACGATAGACAGAGCTTAGTGAGGATAGTTTTAGCTTGGTGCAAACAAAAAAGTTTTGTTTGGCTGAATAGATACAGAGGCTTTTAAAAATAAAGGGACAAAGGGATCTTTGGAATGATGCAATAGAAAAAGCATTTGTGGTTCTTTTGTTTGAATGAAACTGGTTTTGTGCATGAGCTGTTTGGATTTGAGGAACCTTTTTAAAATTTAAAGAACCTAATTTAAAGGTTCTATAAATTCTATATTCTGTAAAGGTTTGTCCTAGAACTGCATGTATAAGCCAGGAATGTTACAGCTGTCTTTGTTTTAATTAAACGTCCTAATATTTGTACATATTGTAGAATATCCTGAATGTATTTTATAGTACTCAAAATATGCAAAGGCCTTTTTTTAAAGAAAACTACGGTTTAAAGACTGTAGCTGAACCAAACTAATCACACCAAACTCACACAAAACCACTTTTTCTATTTACTGGGAGAAACCAATAGCAAAAGCACATAGAGGTACAATAGATTTTGAATGTAATCCATTCAGATTTCAGATTTGAAATGTTAACCAGCATGCACCAGTAAATTCTGAAACAGAAATAAAATGTTTGATATTCTCTCAGAGACACGAAACTGCATTAGGAAACATGAAATTAGAGACTTTGTCCATCATACTCCATTTTTATGTGTTAACTGTCCACTCCAGCTGTCACAAAATCTGTTTCTGGAATCTTGACTGCATTAGGGGCAGATCTTGTGTAATGTAACCCTTGCTTTACAGAAGGGTTATATAAGCGAGGGATTGCTTAAATGCACTCTTCCACCATGACTTTTCCCAAAATGCCTGTTTTGCTGTGAGCCATTAATGGCTAAAACGTTAGTACTGAGAATTCTGAAGAGAACCTCTGCATTTAAAAACAAGTTTTATTTGAATGCGTAGCCCCTACTGCTGATTTTCTGTGCATGCATCGAGCATAGACTGAGATTCAGTGTGATTTTCCAATGGAGAATCCTCCTTGCCTCCTTGATGCTCCTTAATTTAGTCCAAGATTAAGGTTCCTAGAGTTGTAAATGCACCTTGGTGCATTGAGTCAGAGATACAGAAGTGATCTCAGTTGGTTTTGGGTTCCCACTAGACAGTTTTGTCTGGTTGCACTCTAATCTGTTGCTCAGAGAATAATTACTCTCTGTGTGGAGAGGTGGGAGTTGGGTTATTTATCTGCCACCAAATGAGTTCGGTGTTCTGTCAGTTATCTAGAAAGAAACCTCTGGTGGATCGTCGCCTGAGGTTGTTTCATCTTGCATTTTGAAATTACACTTGCAGATTAACATGGCTTCTACAAAACACAGGATTTGGTACAATGATTGCTTATTTATTTATTTAACATATACAGTGCTACTGCGTCTTGTTAGGGATGACATGTAATTAAAAGTAGTGGGACACTTTAAGCTTTATTAGGCATTTAAGTGCTGATTGTTAGTGTTTTGGATGAATACACAGGATTTCCCTCATGGTGCTGTGCTGGCTCACTGGTCTAAGTTTATTCAGTAATTATGAGCTTTAGTCCTCCCTCTCCAGCCAGATGCCGGCTCTGCTGCTTTCTAGTCTCTGAATGTCATGCCAGCATGGTCTGCTTGTAGGTCTCTCTCTCTCTCTCTCTCTGCTGATGGAGGCCTGTTTTTCCCTCGTGATGGTTCGTGTGAGGTGACCTTGCCCCTCTGTAGCCGACTGTGCCTCGTTCAGACAGCTCCACTCAGGCTTGCAAGATCAGCTGCCATACAAGCCCAGCCGAAGCAGCTCGCGGCGCACACTGACTCATGTTGCTAGATTTCATTCGTGAGTGAGCGTTTGACCCCAGGAAAGGCCCATTCATACACACAAAAACACACACAGTGCACTGTACTGTCGAACAAAAACCTCATATCTCTGAAACTTTAGCCCACTTTGTAAGACTATGCAGCACCTATTATATGTAACGTCTATAAATAAAACTCACGTACAGGAAAAGCTTCAAAAGAGCTTTTCAGAAATTCTACTGATCCATTTATGTGTGATAGTGATAATATGCACCCATGTACAGCCATGCTGTTTCTACAACCGCCTGTATTTGTGCTTAGCTGCCCGCCAGCATATTGTTTCTGTCGACCTGCTTCCAAAAGTTATACCTAAACCCCCTCACCCCACCCCACCTTACCAAACTCACTGCGTCCTGTCCTGCAGCCGAGATGGCCTAAGCTTGAATGTTGTGTTTACTAGCATGCTCCTCCCCATCACCCCTAACATGCCTTTCCCCCTCCAGCAGTCATACAGTCAGAGGCCACTGTGCCTCATCATTATCTGCTGCCACTAGAGTGAGATTACAGAGAAGTTATGGGTAAAAGACTGCACCGTACTAATCATGGCAGTCGGCTCCGTCATGAGCCCTGCAGCTGCACAGGGCCACGAGATCGAGGCCAGATGCACACAAAATAAAACACAGGAGGGAGCGAACGAGAGAGGAAGGAAGATAAAGGAGCTTGAGCTGAAACTAGGGATTCTAGAAATGCAGTGCCTGGCAGCTATAGCCCTAACACTACATCCCATCTCTGCTGTTAAATGCTCAGTGACCTGTAATGTTTGTTTATGTCCATAATTAAGCGTAAAGAATTTAACATGACTTTGTACCTTTTTTGTCTCCTCTCAGAACCTGTCAAAACATATTAATGTTTTTTTTTTTTTTCTCTCAGTTTGTGCATGTGTGAGTGTGTGTATCAGGGGAAACATTGCTCGGTAATAAACTTGTGAATCAGAGCAGCATAATTCGCTGCAGAGGAGTTTGCAATTGCGACAGATGTTTTTTTTGAATTGTTTTCTTTTTTTGTGTGTTCTGGTTGGCGCAGTTTGTTGTTACTGTTGTTGTTCCTGAAAACCAAGATAAACGCCATCTGTGAGAGCACACCACTTTCTATCGCCTTAGCGCCACTATTTTGGTCTCTCGCAAACGCGCCATTGTTTACACCACAAAACATTCCTTTCTGAAGGAGCAAACTTCTATCAAGCCCAGAATATGTTGTGGGCTCCGCATATTTGTTTACATGTGTATGGTCGTGATGGGCTTTGTTTTCTAATACTGCGAATGCTGAAGAGCCTGTGTTCTCCTTATAAAGAAATGCATCCTTCGCTTCTTACCGAGTCTAAAAAGTTTGGCCTTCCACAAATCTAAAAGTTCCTTGCGCTGCGCCTTTACACGCGTGATGTTTGATTTCCGGCATCGCAAGATCAAAATTGCCACTGCGCTTGCTTGCATGCGCCTGTGACTGTGTGTATGTGTGTGTGTGTGTGTGTGTGTGTGTGTGTGTGTGTGTGTGTGTGCGTGCGCATGTGTGTGTTCTCGTCTGGCTTTCAAGCGCCCCATGTATCTCAGTGTGAAAAAACAAAGAACGGTGCGAGTATGAATCCGAACCTCGCTGCCACTCAAACCGTCTGCCATCGCCAAACAGCGGCCTGGGCCTGCCACCGCAAATACATTACACATCAATTATTTATGGAACACAGCGGAGAAGGCTTTAATCTTCCTCTTTTATCCAATTAAACTGCCTAACCACCATAAGCCTCCTCCAGCTCGCGAGCTTTGCGCACAGCCTCTTTCTTCTTTTCCCTCACACCCCCCTCACCACCACCATTTTTTTTTCTTTCTCCCCCTTTTTTATTTTGACTTTGGATATGAGAGCGAGTGGAGGCTTCTGAGGGACGGCGGAGAAAGAGAAGAAGAAGAAGAAGAGAGGCTGTATAAAGTGTAAATGAACTCCTCCTCTCCCACTCCTTCTGCTTACAAAGGAGCTATTTGAAGTTTTAATATGAAGACTTGCCTTCCATTCCCCCAGCACGGGACACGAGGGGGAAAGCTCTTTCATGAGCTGTTGATGCCCAGCGCTGGGTGGAGGGGGGGGGGTGGGGGTGTGCTGGAGAAGCCTCTGCTGGGCCGATAGAGCTGTACATGTGCTAACTTACATTATTCACAAACCTGGTTCCAGCCTTTGTCACAGACTTATTTATGTCATCAACTGGAATTATTAATGCGGGACAAATCTTCATTTCATCTAAGAATACAAAATGCGTGCGAAAGAGGTACAGATAAATTCACAAACTGAATGAGCTTTAGAATTACATACGAACGCAACACATTATAATAAGTACTTGCCAGTATTTGCAGTTTGTAGTTGCTATTAGTCATGAGGTGCTCTGAAGTAAAATAACAAAGCATCTATAAATTTGTTGAAATATATCATTCTTATACATAATTATGTGCATCAGTACTGCAACTGTTTGAACACATCCAGTCAAATAGTTTTGCTGATTTTCCGAGACGTGTTGTACAAGAAACTAATTCAAATGCTGCATTAATACACACACACACACACACACACACACACACACACAACATATATGTTTGATAACTTGCATAAATTCAGCCAATAAATAACTGTATTTTGTCTAAGTGGGCAGGGGCACCAAACTTGTGCATATGACTGTTTATACATTACATTGCAAAAGTCTTATGCACCTGAAAAAAATGAGAGAAAATATTTATCATTGTTATATTTATTTATGTTTACATTTATTTAAAAATATCACATGATTGAAATACCTTAGGAACCACTTAGAACATCTTAGCAACACCATAGCAACCACCTAGCAACAAAACCAGTTACCATAGCAACCTCACATTTTTTGCGGAAATGCATTCTAGTTTGTCATGTCGTTTTTGTTTTCATGTTGTGTTTCACTTGTTGCTGAGACAAACTATTTTTTTTGCTTGGTGCTGTGCCTAGCACTGTAAATAGCTCGACTAAAATGCACCAGCTTTATATAATAAACTTTATATAGGGGACCAGTTAACTAGAACTTCATTCTAAAATATTATAGTTATATTTTTTAATAATAATAATAATATATAATAATATATTTACCGCTATTGTACTTATGCCATTATTTAAATGCTAGTATTTCATTCCTACTTGTATTTAAGGGGTCATTATTGTTTGAATTGAGTGCGGACTGAGTAAATCACTGCAGTTAACTACGTTTTCAGATCAAGATGAGTCAGTTATTCCGCACTTGGTATGGCCACCTTTTTTGGGACAGCTGTAGGAATGTGACTTTCTCATCTGATCATATTTTACATAAGAGCATATTTGTGTGCATGTGTGTGTGTGTGTTACATTTCTTATGTAACGTATGTGGAGTGTGGCTTTGCCTGCACTCCATTTCCTCCATTGGGGCTGAGTCACAGAGAGAAATGTCAGTTGCAGTCCTGGGGCAAAGACCTGCTCCACACACACACACACACACACACACACACACACAGAACTGCTGAATAACCCACAACAGGTTCACGTCACACTTGGATTGATCACCTCTGCAGTTTCACTCCTGTTCAAGCCATATTTTCCATCTTTCCAGAACACCCTGAACGGGCAACACAAGCACAACAGGCAGTTTGATGTGTGTGTATATTAGAGAGATGCAATATATATTAGATACCATTAGATACCTCTTGCATACACACAAACACAGTGTACTTAATGACAGGTTAAATGAATATCACTGATTATCTCATATTGCCACCTGTCAAGAGATGGAATATACTAGGTAGCAATGAGCAAATGAGAAAAAGCATAAGGATCACAGTGACTTTGACAAGGCTCTAACGGTGATGGCTAGTTCACTGGGTCAGGGCATCTCCAATACAGTAGGTCTTGTAAAGTGTACCCTTTTTGCAGTAATTATTACCTACCAAATATGGTCCAAAGATCCCGATGTGCATCCCGATGTGTTTACACCTAGCCTTTTATGCGAAATTTGAAAGTGAACCAACCACAATAATTGCATGTTGCTGCATAAAGTAGATCACGTCACTGATAAATTGTTGCTATCTGAACAATTCTTCACTTTTTTCTTTTTTTCCCTTTTTTCACATAATTTGAAAACACATGACCGTACAATATGTGAAAATGTATTGATGAATGGACCAGTAGTAGTCCTTTTTTCACTCTCCTTAAAAGCTGCCACTTTAAAGATGCAAGGTTCTGTTCCAACAGTGAAAATATACAGCGGGTAAAATAAGTATTGTGCACGTCACCAATTTCCAAAGTAAATATATTTCTAAAGGTGCTATTAACATGAAATTCTCTGTCGGTAACAACCCATCTAATCCACACATGCAGAGAAATCAAACCATAGATGTCCATAAATCTAGTTATGTGTATATAGCACCCTTAGACATATATTTACTTAGAAAATTGGTGGTGTTCAATACTTACTTTACCTGCTGTATTAAGAAATAGATTTGCCTTTATACACAGCACACTCGGTACTCCCGTCTTTGCACTGTAAAATAAATGCTGGTCTATGACTGAAATGGAAATATATTCCCAATAATAGATATATAACAAAAAATTCCGAGGTGTACTTTATTTTCCTGCAGCAGCGTCCTATATATGAACTATAGCAAGATGTGTGTGTGTGTGTGTGTAAGTGTCCAGGTAAAGGTTTTGTTTTTTTGAGTAATATAACCTAATCAGTGTTTTCTGATTTGTTATTGTGGATAGATGTCTCAATTGAAATACATAGATATCCAAACTTATCTTTGTAATCATATAGCATACTTTGTTACTTAACTAACTCTTGCTTGCAAACACAATTTGTGTGTTTATGAAGTAAAATTAGTGAAACCATACTAAACATGCACTATGTAAGAATGATTTACTTCAAATGGCTCTCGGCTGAGGAGCTCTGCAGAAATCTGACCTTAACCTTCTTGCGTAATGTTTAGAGTAAAGAAAAACCATTGAATTCTGATGCCTCTTTTATAGCTTGACTGACACTGGTTTGAAGGCTGTGGAAATGTGTCAGCCTTTACTTATTACATAAACACACATAAACACACACACACACACACACACACACACACACCCACACCACCTGTTGTGGTCTGACCCTGAATCAGATCTTACTGCATTTGCTATTTCTTGTTCTCTCACTGTATACTCTTCTCTTTAGCCGTGCTTGTCTCTGTCCCTGCTTCACTTCTGTTTCCCAGCATCTCCGTCCCTCCCCTCCCTTAAGATCTCCTCTTCTCTTTCTCAGTCTCCATGCTGAGGTCCTCTGTATTCTCCTGCGGAGATTCCCCAAATCCTGGTGTATCTGTGTGTGTGTGTGTGTGTGTGTGTGTGTGTGTGTGTGTGTGTGTGTGTGTGTGTGT
>JBBPCY010000109.1:11014369-11038119 GCA_037974405.1 Brachyalestes nurse
ACAACCGTAACACCAAACACGTGAAATAATAATCCCAAAACTCAAAACAGGTGCAACCCAAGTGTCCCCAAACTAACATCCAAAACAAAGAGCTGCCACGCCCCCAGTCAAAATAAGAGTCCCTACGAACTGGGGGCGTGACAAGGGGCGTTTTCTTTGGTATGCGCTGCCATTTTCTGATGCACCGAATATTCGGCCACCGAAAATTATTTTTCAACGCGACTGAAACAGTGATGATGTAATCAACAACCATGTTACCTTGGTGTTAGCCGCTGCTAACCAGGCGTCGTTCGCTCGGCAGGTCCAAAAATGAGACGATACGGGGAGCTAGCTCTGTGCTTTCCTCCCTCAGAACGGGAGCATTTATTTTCTTTCTTTAAGAGGAGCATCCGAGTGGCAAAAAGCACTCGCGAACAGAGCAGCAATGAAAAGAAAAACTTTTCCACACTGAAAAACTACATCTCCCAGCATGCACGGTTCCTTAAAGCAACAGGCTCGGTCGCAAAACATCCCGATTGCCATGCAGAGTATGAAGCACAGAAGAGGCAAGACCTTTTTTTTTTAAAGGCAAGAAAGTTTTCCGGTAATTACAGTTATTATATGTCTTTGTTTTAATACACTATTTTGTTATAGGTATACAGAGAATGTTCTACCTTTCAGCAGTTTTTAAAGCACTTGCTCTGAATGCACTTCCTTCACAATATTAAAATGCACTTGAATTCAGTAGTTTAATAAGAGAAGATATTTAATTGTAGAATATTTCAGCTATCTTGCTTTTAGGCTAATCATGCACTCATGATTAGCCTAAAAGCAAGATAGCTGAAACAAATAGCAAGTAAATAGCAAGTAAAATATTTTATTTCAACTTTTATTTTATTTTGTCCATTGTATGAATGCTAAATAAATATTTTCGTAGTTTTGTAACAGATTAATTTTAATTTAATAATAATACGTTTTTTCGGTTTCGGTTTTCGGCCAAGTTTTTCCTCATTTTCGGTTTTCGGTTTCGGTGCATCCCTACTTGAAACATTAATATTGTAACTTTCTTGTAACCTTTAAATTGATTAGTTTGTAAATCACTATTTTGAATTATAGAATAAACAGTACACAAATTATTACTTTATTCTTTACTTTTTGTCAGCTTTCATTTTTCATCCTAGAATCCAATAATACTACTTCTCTTCACCCTTTATTGACGTTTCTGTTCTTTGATGCATCATGTTGATTGGCCAATTAGAAATTTTGTCATATGTTGCCCGATTTTCAATAGTAGCAGACAGTAGAGATTTCCTTCCATGGCTCAATGGTTTCATGCCAAATTTTTGCTGTCTATGAGAAGATGAGTAGGTCGCCAGACCTCAGTCTCTGTAAAAGAAAAAGTTTATTGAGTGCACTGTTGAGAGACGATGCAAAGATGGACCGCCACCACCTCTTATATCTGATCAAGAAATGAGATCTTGAAGCCTATAGGTTGTGAAGGTCAACACTGCCCTTGTGCTCATTGCATGTGTTGGTGTAACTTTGTCAAATGCTTGTCAGTCTTTGATCCATCTCTTGACGGAGGTCTAATTGTATTTGTCCTCATTTGTTGGCATGTTATTTTCCCTCCAACAGGCCAGCGACTTGAATCCTGGGGTTAGAACCTTAGAGGTTCTGTTTTTTGTTAGTTGAATGACACATCAAATGATTTTGCCTCATTACATCTTTTTTGACATTTCGTCATGGAGTGCAAGTGAAGAGATTACCATAAAATAACACTAAATTGAGGCACCTGAGCTTTGTAAGCCAGAATGATAGAGTATTCTGGATAGAGTATAGAATCCACAATATAGCTTCATGTGATGCACGTAACCACTGGTTGAGGTGGGGCTCCATACCTTGTAATTAAAACAGATTAGTTTACCTTTTTATTACTTACACACGTCATCCATAATATGGTCTCATGCCCTCATTCACATTGTTCCTGTCATAATCTGTCTTAATACATTTAGCAAATGCATTCAGCAGCCTGGCTCTTAAAAGCCCATCTCCTCTTATCTGACTAAATGAATGTTTTTTTTTTATTGTCACCAGTAAATGGGTTAAACAGGCTGTTAACCCATTTTTTTGTACCATGGCTTTAAGACTGATATATGCATGACCCCCATTCTTACTGGCTGCCTTGTACTGTGCCTCTTTCAAAAAGTAGCTGCTATAACTTCACTGCTATAGACCGAATAGGAGGATGTATGTAGATATTAGTTTTTATGACATCACAAAAGCTAAATTCAAAATGGGCTATTTTTGCAAGTTTATGTATTAGGACTGTATTAACGGTGAGTGAGCGGTACCATTTAAATCCTGAACTGTGTTTATAAGCTGCATTAAACTCTTTTATTTTAAAAAGGCTAGGTGATATGAGCCCTTTAATATGTAGTGGTCCTGTGGCTCCTATTGCCTGCTGCAACTGTAGAAGGAGAAACGGTGCAGAGCGGATTCTTTATTGGTGTTGAGGGGAGAGCTCATTCACACAGTTTTCGCACTGGCGCACTCTCTTTGATGTTGCCAGTGACTTCACACGGTGCTATTTGTCATGGTGTTAATTTTCTGGAGCGCCTCTTGGAGATGGTGGCTCAGGGAACTGTTGATATAAATTCTGGTGACAGGGCAATATCTTGGCCTCCTGTTTACAGAGGAGCTATGAATAGTGCTTGAAAGCTTTTCCCTGGGATCAGAACGGTGGGTCTTAAAAGAACTTAGAAAGAGTGGTTTCGCGGGATGTTGGTGTAATGCCTGGAAATCGATCTCATATTACTGATGCCGCAGTGGGGGCCATCATTAAGATGTGCTGCAGTCTGTGAATTCGGTGTAGCTGTGCGTCCGGCTAAATCACTGCACACCTCATGAAACCGTGTAGGTCAGGCTCCAAGCTGTCCGGGGACGTTATCCCCAAATAGCATAGCAGTGAAGCCCTCAGCAGTGGGCGCTGTGCCATCTGCATTCAGAGCTGGTGGCAGTGGATGTCCTCCGCAGCGCAGCGCCCTCGGCCTTCCAGACAGGATGTCAGTCACAGGCCCCACCCACAGCTAGGCCGTCAGACACGGCCGTCATTGCTCTGGAGGAAGGTGATGGCATAGCACTCTCGGCACTTTGCAGAACAGCTCACAGTCGTAGATTAATCAGCTACCGAGCAAAGTGAATTGAATATGCCACTCGTTTTCAGTCTAGTGTGTTTTGTTTGTAGATTACTGATGATGCACACAAAACCATTTCTCCAAATACTGTAAATAGTTAAGAAAAAAACAACAACTAAAGGACCTGATTTTCAGGGCTATAAAAATCCACTTCTGTGGTGACTCAGCAGCATCTTTTTAAATGTTTGGAATCACTTTAATTCATGATAATGAAATTCAGCAAAGTATATGGCATAATGATTTCTAGGGCTTTTAAAAAATGTAAGTATCTACAAAACACAAGCTGACGGACTGTTTTTTTCTCTCTCCAGTGTTCTGCTGTTAAAGAGCGGTTTCTTCAATCATGTTTTAATGTTCGGGGTATTTTAAAAAAATATATATTTTTGAATCACACCGGAACAATGAACTAGAATCAAATCAAATAGTGATAGAACAGTGACGGAATATGATTGGACGTATTGAATTATTTCCTAAAGAATCATAATCAAATGGTCAGAAAAGCTATGTTCCCGTCATTCTCAGACCTACATGAACGGAAAAGGCCAATTGTTACACTTTTGTTGGAGCACAAGTTATCAGTGGCAGCCATGCACATTTGAAACAGCGCACAAAGTTCATTTGATAGCAACTGTTTGTCTCATGGTACAGGTTTTAAAAAAAAGGCCTAAGATAAAGTCCTAGTAGAATAAGAGAGGGATTTATTTTCAGCTGGTTTGCCGTTCTTTCTATGCCTTCTGATTGGATTGGATGCTGCTTCCCACCTAGCCTTCAGCTTTGCCTGATGCAGGCAGTCAGCGCTGAGGCTGGTAGGCGCTGGCACTCCAGTCTGGAGCTGCTCCTCCATATGGCCCCTTTTCTGGCGGTACGCACTCTCTGCTAAACAGACAGGTGAGCCCACCCTCTGCGTTTTGCTGGATGTCAGAAACACAGCGGCAGCAGTACCTACATTCCAGGCTTTCCGCCCTCTCCTGTTATGAAATATTTATATTTGTCTGCATTAGCTTGCAGAGCTTCTAATTGAGTTCTGTATATTCAGACATGATTAACTCGCTGGCATTCCTCAAAGGAGAGACCCAATTAGACAGAGCTTGTGCGAATCGAGTTGCAACTCTCATCAGCCGCTTGTAGGAAATGTGGGGCGTGCACATGTGTTGTGCTTGTAGCGCAGGTTTTATTGTTTTGGTGGTACTTGGTCTGGACTGTCTCTCTCTGACCGGTGCCAGACATCTGCTTGTATGTTTATTTTTGTTCTTTTTGGGGTTTTTTGTTGATCTGTTCATGTTTTCATTAGGATGTATCAAACAGCTCAATCAAAAGACATTGATTAGATGTGGATACACAGTCAAATATGGTCTTCAAATCTAAGTTTGAAGACCCCCAGCGCAATTGTATGTTTTGTAGATTTTCCAGGTGAAAGTAAGTTAAAATGTCCTTAACAGAGAGCAATCTTAAAAATCTTTTTTTCCCTATTTTTAAAGCACACTTTTGCACTGTTGCACAGTCCACATTTCATTCCCCCCCCCTCCCCCCCCATATATTTCATTTTCACCAATAAACAATATTTGTGCATTAAAGCGCACTTAAATGTGCACTCTGTAGAGGATATGATCTTATTTTCATACTTACTTAAAAATAAGAGTGCCCAGTCATTTGTATACAACTGTACATAAAAACATGAAAGGTTGTAGATGTGCATGGAAAGCAGAAGGTTTTAATTAACTTTAGGCCTCTGATTTCTAAGTACTTCTCTCTCACACACAGAAAAACATGAGCTGACCCCGAGCTGACCTGCTGGAGTGTCGCCCCTAGTCAGAGCTTCTAAGAGAGCTAGTGCCTGAGTGTGTGTCACTTTGGCTCTGGAATAAGAGAAGTATGCAGAGAAGTGTCCACAGGGTCACATTCTGCTGCTGTGCTGATTTCCAGGCAGGAGAAAGAGAGGAGATTAATTAGTCCTCTTTAATTTGATTTAGTTCAGTGCGGTGTGTGTGCGTAAAAATGATTTGTACCCATAGTTTGTGATAGTATTTTTAAATGTGACACTCCTGTCTCGTTTTTGTCGGTTCCGCCTTATCAGATAAAATAGCATATTGTGACATTGTACATCAAGACAATATCTCCTCATGTTTGAGATATTACCCCCACGAACCATCTGTTTACAAGCACATACGTGATTTAGAAGGAATACCTCTGCTTGTTTCTATGAGCTACTAGGGAAAACAAAATGCTTTTGTCATGACTGGCAATAACTGTAACTTCTAGAGGTTAAGGGTTAACAGGCAAGGCCTCAAAATGAAAAAACAGAGATCAGAGCTTCTGGCACTGTGCCAGTCCAATCCACTCTCGCCCCCAGTAGCCCCCAGTAGCCCCATCTCTGTTTCTCTATTCCAGTGGCCCCAGAGCTGCACTCAGTAAGCTTCCCAGAGTGCCTTCCAGGCTCATCCTGGCTCTGAGCCTCTCTCTTTCCCCACTGCTGATACCACCAGCACACTCCCACAGCTCCAGCCTGTCTCCTACCCATAATGCCTTCTCTCAAGGTCACTCTGTGATTGATCCCTAGAGTGGACTTTAGCCCGCTTATTCTCTGAACCCCTCTTCCTCTCTCTCTTTCTCTTTTTCCAGCTTCTTCTCTTTCTTTTTCCTTTCTTTTCTCTGTCTGGGGTTTTGCACACACACACATGTATGCACACACGCACACACACACACACACACACACACACGGACAGCCAGCCCTCCCTCCACTTTTATTCCTCTGTTCGTGTCCACCTTTCAAGCAACCTCAGCAGGCCAGGGTTTCGGCCTTGGGCAGAAGGACGCCTCCTTCTTCCGTTTGGCTGCGGGCGGAGGAGCTGAGGGAGGAGACGGAAAGCTATAACAGCTTCTTTAACAGCAAACAGCAGGTGTGAGCAAAGTTCTTCAGCAAGAGATTAACCTTTACACAGCAGCCCCAAGACCTCTGACCTTTTCGTCGCTGTTAAGATGCGCCAAGTTCACAGCAGATGCTTCTGCCTCCGTTCGCTGTTTTTAAACTTAATAGTGATAGTACCGGCCAGATAAATACACCTAACCCAAACATATTAGACTGTATTAGAATGGCAGATAGTGTCCGTGCAGAATTCTTATTGAAGGAAGTTTCCACTGTGTTGTCTGGCGTAAAGGTAAACAGGCTAGTGAGACACGCATTTAAAAGCATGCAGATGTTTGAATATTTCCTGCAACAATAAATCTATGCCATGCAGCCAACTAAGCATCATGCAAAATTGATGCAACCTGGTATCAAAGGAGACATTCAGCAAGCATATTTTGCTTAAGTACACATCAAGTGCAGTCCTGTGGCAGCTTGTGCACACATAATAGGGGGGAAGAGAGAAGTTCCTCCATAAAATATCAATGAAATCTGCACTTTTTCCACACACACATGCACACATACAGCACATTCTTTTCGTTTAGTCTTAACATTTGCTCAGCACCGTCCAGAACAGTATTAAATTATATTGCGGCTGACATTATCTGTTGTATTATTTTGTTATTTAAATATAGCTCTTTCACATTATGTGAACATTTCATGATGACCGGAATTGAGAGACTCATGTCACATTAACCGTTGGCATTAAATCTACATATATTTTTTCTCTTATCTCCTTTGAAACTATCGATTATTAGACCCGAGGTTTGTTATAGCCGCAGTGATGATGCATACACACTGAATCTATACTGAATCTGCATCGCCTGCTTGACTTCGTTGTAAGTCTGTAAGCCTGAGTGTGTTTGACACTTTGCTGCCCTGAGATCAGTGGGCCTCTATCTGTTTGTCCCGGGATCCCTCTGTCCACGGGGACGGCTCAGATGAAACACTGCTGAACATTTCAGCTCCCTGCTGGCTCAGGACGCGACACTGATTGAAGCTTCGGCGGAAGGTAGCATACTCGACACTAGGCTGTGCACAGAGAGAACCTCCGACACGAAAAGAGAGAGCCAGCGAACGAGTGAGCACTTTGTCAGGAAATTGAAAAAGCAGTGAGAGAGAGAGGAGGCCACAATTGACTTTAGCACACTCCACTCGGCCCTCAGTTCAGCAAGAGGCAGTCTGACCTAAATTCACTTTACCTCATCTGCCTAGACGTTTGTTTAGCCTTCTGGGCAAACACTTAGAGAAATGTATGAGGCAGAAGAGGAAAAAAAAGGGAAAAAAATGCAATACATGTGCTTGAATACATCACATTTTAGAGGCCGGAGAGGCTGACGCACAGACGGCTAGTGCCCTCTAGTGGCAGCGACACTCATCTGCTGTGTCTGCTCCAGTAATTCCATTGGAAGTATTTTATGGGGATTTTCCTAAACCATCTTTGAAAGTTATTGCCGGCCAGTAAATCCACGGCGTGTAAATCAAAACTGCTTTGACGTCATGGTGAGACGCTTCTTCAGAAAATCAGAGGAGCAGGGCCGGGCTCTGAAATGGCATCTCTACAGATGAGATGAGTGATTGAGCCAGACTGGAGTGTTGGGGAGTTCAGATGTTGAGCGTAGCGCACAGATGCTCAGAAATCTGCAGTACATGTTTGTTTGTGGGCTCCTGTTTACCATCAGCTCACAAACACAGTCTAATGGACATCATCCAGGTGAACCGGTTAACCGTTTGGCTGCTTCCCTCGCGGCTAGCACTCAGATTATACGCACATAAACACTCACACTTTTCCCCTCGCTTTGGAGTGACTGAGGAGTTGAGGCAAAACCTCGAGGGCTCAAAGCAGAAAGCTCATTAAAAGCTTTATTCCTTTTCCAGGATTTGTGGAGGGTTGTAATATGGGCATTGTTTGTACACAAGCGTTGCTGTGGGAGAAGAACACTGATTTGTCTTTTGCTCTCGGAAGAAAAAATGAGATATGAAGACCTGGTGTACTGTTTTATTTTATTTTTTTAATGATTATTATTTTTTCCCACAAAACACAGCCCCTTTTCTAGGGTATCAGTGACACATAAACCCATGGCTGTTGGAAATCTCTGTAGTTGTTTTTATTTAAAAAGTCCTTTTAAAAGATGCCTGAGTCTGACTCTTGAACAGCGGTGCCCAGCAAAGGCTCTAGGAATGCTTTCTAGCACCGTCTGTCTATATAATAACACTGTATGTCCACTTGTAGACACCTGCTCATTCAACCTTTCTTCTGAAATGAAAGATATTAATAGGGAGTCTGTCTTCCTTTGCTGCAGTGCAACATCACTAATGCAACTCCAACTCATTCCAGAGGTTGTGTGTAGCACCCCATCACTCCAGAGAAGAAGTTCTACTGTTCCACTGGGGGACTTTATGCCCTGTTTGGAATTGGGCATTGTGACCTTCGGCTCATGTGCAGGTGCTCCGGAGCATCCCATTCTGTTGGCAGTGTTTTTCTCTGGAGGCCTCATAGCACAGATCAGCTGCATGACAAAGCACAGTCATGCCACACACACACACACACACACATTCACATGCAACCTGCTGTTTGGAAACAGAGAGAGGGACAGTGCCAGGCAGAACAGCTGCCACCTACCTTCTGCGCCAACAGAGACATGCTGAGGCTGTTGAACTTAGAAGAGAGAAACCCAGGAAATGTCTCTGCATCACACACGCGCACACACACACACACACACACACAGACACACACACACACACACAAATCTTTCGAAGAGCGAGGCGTCTATAATTGATAACCCATAGATAATTTCACTATCGTCTGCTGTAATTGCGCGAGCGGTCAGAAAGGAAAAGGAGATTGTTATCTATTAAATATGGCAACAACAAATCCAGGGCTGTGGGTGGACATTAAGCATCGGGGGAGAGGTTGTCAGCGGGCCGGCTGCCCAGTGTCCGCGGCTCGGGAAAAGGCCGCAGTCATCAGAAAGTAGATATATTTACTGTCCTGCCTCCAGCACAAGGAGGGAGCGAGTGAAAGATTACTTTGTTTACAACTGAGAGAGCAGCTAATCACGCTGGCTGCCTTTCATGCTTTCATTTTCAAGATATACTCCATATCTGACTCTCGGAGACAGTTCAGGGTGAATGATAAGACTGATATTCATTAACAGAACTTCAGACCTCACAGAGCAATGTGAAACATGCATCAGCAACATTTGCGAATTAATTGTTAGACTTCCGTTCTGCTGTGAACTCACTTGCAGATGTTATGGACAGTTCTGTAACCCCCTCCCCGCTTTCTCTCTCTCTCTTCCTTCTGTTTCTTTTGCAATTTCTCCCTCTATCCCAATCTTTCTTTATCTCCCTTTTTCCTCTCCATTTTCCTCACTCGTCCTCTCTCTATCTTTTATTCTCTTTCACTCTCTGCACTTTCTATCTGTCCTCTCTTTTGCTCTATACTTGTTTCTCTCTCCCCTTCTCTCTCTCTCTCTCTCTCTCTCTCTTTCCATCTCTCTTTCTCGCCTCTCTCTTGAACACGTATAGACACACATCCATATTTCACACATTAAGGTCAATCTCCTGTCACCTCTTTCTCCTTTCATTTTTCATTTTTTTCCATTATTCTTTTTTTTTTTGGTACATGCTGGTCTTGCTCTTACATAACTGTTCCCATTCAAACCCAGCCGTGTTTGACCCTGGCTCCGCCGCCTCAGCCACAGGTTTGGAACAGCTGCACGGAAAAGGTCATGCATCCTCTCCAAGTTTTTCCATGGATATTTAGAGGCGCAATGGAGGATTTCTGAACATACCACTCTCACATCCCGCTCTATCCAGAGAATCCAGCTGGACACACTGTTTACTGACTCTCTCTAATGTCATAATACTTTAAGACATTTTAACGATACCAATATGTGTATTTATTTCTCACAAGGTGACACACAAGACTGTTTGATGGATTTACAATGGATATAAAACCCTGAGTACCGTTTTATTTTCAGCTTTTTCAAGAACAAACTGTTTGCAAAAAAACACAAGCAAAAAACAGTGTGTAATGTGTTGCTGTAAACAGTGTCTATAATTGAACCAACTGTCTTTTTGTGATACATGCAGGTGGTCATTGCTCTGAAAGTACTGATAATAGTTTAGAAAAGCATAGTGTAATTTATCATGATAATGAAAACTTACCATATCTCCAGCCCCAAACAAACTGTTGGATCCAGTGGTAGTGCTCCCAGAGGTTGTAGAAACCTGCTTATCTAGTGTTTCCTCCTGTGTCAAGGGAATTAATAAGGTTAATAGGGTATTAACGTGGAGTTTGGACACCCCCTCATGCTGCTTTAAAGCCTTACTGTTTTGGCATGGATTTAGCCTTGATGTTGGAACATTGCTGCGAGGAATTGATTGCATTCAACCAGGAGAGCATTAGTGAGGTCAGGTACGGATGTCAGTGATTAGTGTTGTATCACTTCATTGCACTCCAACCCATCTCAGGCTTTGAATGGAGTTCCAGAGAACACAGTTCCACTGCACTGGGAATGGTGACTTTAGGCTCATGTGATCCTACCCCAGAGTGTTCTATTGACAAGGCTTTTCTATGAAGATTAATATGGAGAGACAAACTGCGAAGATCTTTTTCAGCAATGTGCACATCTTAATATATCTAAATTCATTCATTAGAAGGAGTGTCTGGATACTTTAAGACATATAGGGTCGGTTTCCCGGACAGGGGTTAAACCTAGTCCTGGGATACGTAGTGCTGTGAATAGAGATTTTCCATTGAAAAGGAAAGGGTAGTCCAAGACTAGGCTTAATCCCAGTCTGGGAAATCGACCCATAGTGTTTCTTAGTAACAGCCTAATACTTTTTCACATTAATCTATCAGCAGTTCATCTATAATTCTAAAATCCTGTTTTGTTAAGTGTTAGATGTTTTGTGTGTTTCTGTGTTTGCGTGACTCCAGAACACCTTGGAGACCTGTAACATCTGCAGTAAGCCCATCATGGAACGTATCCTGCGTGCGACGGGGAAAGCTTACCACCCTCATTGCTTTACCTGCGTGGTGTGTCACCGGAGCCTGGATGGCATCCCCTTCACTGTGGACGCCTCCAACCACATCCACTGCATCGAGGACTTCCACAAGTAACTCACCTCTTACACAGACACACAATCATGTCTTAACAAGGCTTTGTGCTTTCACTCAACAAACACCTTGTCTCTAAAATCTTTAACTTTGTTGAAGAAGATAAAGTAACATTTATAACTTCAACTCATTTCGGATCATTCATCTCTGTCCAAACTGTATTAAATGTGAAGGCTTTCTTTTTTAATGGTATATTAAAAAGAAAAGAAGAAAATCTAGGATTTACGTGCCAATGATAATATATTTCTGTCATGGGGGATCACTGTTAAAAACGTTCATACTTGCAGGCCAGATTTTGGACCTTTTTCTTTTTGTATCCTCAGTTTACAAAACCTCAAGCAATGAAATGTTAGTGTTGTGTTTGCTCATATGTCACGAGACATTATTTTTTATTTATCTGAGGTCATACAGATCATGCTGTCAGCAACTGTCGGATCATAACTTTAAGGACGCTGATGAACCCCAGGCACCTGTGTTGACAGCGCGTGCTGAAAATCTACATAGTTCAAAGACTGAGTTGAGCTGGCCTTCAGTAAAGTAGCCCAGGGTACCTTAAAAGAGACAACCGAGAAATACAGAAAACCAGAAACACAATTTCTCCATGGGAAAAAAAGGTGTCTGTTGAGGAACTGAAAGGTTTCGGATGGAAGCCGTTAGTTGTGTGAATGTGGCTGGAACAGAAATGCCTTTGTGTCGAGGAACAGCCTGTTTTCTCTGTCACACTTGTGGCCTGTCTGAACCACTGTATGCTCTACTTCCCGATTCTGAACATTTATTGGAATAACCCAGTGAAGAAGTTTCATCACCTGCCTGGACCAGAAGGCCTGGCTTTGTCTTCACATCCTCACTCTTTTTCTCTGGCCATGTCTCTGTTCCTTTTGTACCTTCCCTCCCAAATATACAAGACAAAACAGTATTCAACTCAGTGGCTTGAATAATTGCTTTATTAAGCCACAAAGGTTTGTGTGAATTAAGGTCATCTGACTTCACAGAAGCTCTTTAGCGAAAAGGAGCAAAATGCCAGCTCTTGAGTAGCACATGTGAATTAATGTACTGTAACATTACTGTAATTGTAAGACATTCATTGCTGCCATTTCACTCTGTTTCACCTGCACTAATACAGCTGCAATTAAATGTATTGCCTGGTAGAGTTTGCGCTCAGCTGCTCTGTTTCTGTCTCTTTACAGGAAGTTTGCTCCTCGTTGCTCTGTGTGTTCAGAGCCCATAATGCCTGCTCCTGGCCAGGAGGAGACTGTGCGTATTGTGGCCCTGGACAGGGACTTCCATGTGCAGTGTTACCGCTGTGAGGTGTGTGTTTGTGTACACATATATACATAAATAAGTGACTCTATATTCATCAGTTTCAGTGGGGTAACCTTTTACTCTGAGCTCTTTTTACTTGGGGCAGTCAGTGGCCTAGTGCTTAGGGAGTTGCCCCTGCGATCAAAAGGTTGTGGGTTCGAATCCCATGGCTGCTAATGTCATCACTGAGCAAGGTGCTGTCCCCACACACTGCTCCCCGGGCGCCCCTTCATTGGTGGCAGGCCACTGCTTCTTTTGGTAAATGGGTTAAATGCAGAGAAAGAATTTCACACTGTTCACACTGTGTGCTGTGCTGTGATTTGTTCACGTGTGATTATAAGGGGCCACTTTAATTGAATGCAGACATATAAAGTGTGGATTTAGTACACAATCCATCTGTGTGCTCTGGTGAAAGCCTAAACATTATACAAAATATTAAAAGTAAATAACAGACTTCTGCCCATTTTAATACACAGTAACAGTTAATTTGCTGAATGCAAAAAATTGGAAAAATCAAAAACCTGTGTTCTGTGCAAGAATTCAGTTTGTAATTTTTTTTCCAACATGTCAAAAATAGAAATTGTGTTCTAAAATGTAGGGTTTTTTAACCCTGATTTGTTATCTTATTTTCAAACATGTAATTTGACCAGACGTGGTCTTTTGCATACACTGACATCACATGAAACAAATACACTCGTCGTCATACTTTGCTGATAATTCTATTATTAAATTATTTATCATGCATCTTTTTACCCAGTACCTATTATACATTACTCAGTAACTGCTATAAAGGGATATTAGGGCTGGCACAATGTGACACAAGCAGGTCTGCTCACTACATGCTGTAGTGACATTAGAAACACAGTTGTGAACCCAATTATGTGACGTGGTTAATGATAACCTTGCATTGTTTTAGTCAATATGATTTAAGTTCATGTGAATATCTTAATTCATCCAAACACACACCAGAAATGCTCAGACGGAGAAAAACAATTGTGAAACTAGCAGCTTTTGTGAAACTAGCAGCTTGTGTGAATATGGCAGCCTTCTGAGATTTAACAGTTTTGCTAATTTCACAATAACGACCAATTTATTGTGTGTTTATTTATGTGCAACCAATTTATTGATGTGTAGCCAGAGTGAAAAATTAAAGTCTGTGTGTGTTTTGTAGGATTGTGGCTGTCTTCTCTCTGAGGGGGATAATCAAGGTTGCTACCCACTGGATGGTCATGTTCTCTGCAAGAACTGCAACACCAGCCGCATCCAGGCCCTCACTGCCAAGGCCACCACTGACCTCTGAGTGCCTTATGCACACACATACACACACACACACACACACACACACACACACACACACACTTTCACATACCTGCACACATACATGCACATATATACCTCCACTTCATCAGACACAATGCAGACTTAAGTCTCACACATTTATACTATGAAATCTAATGCTAATACACACATACACACACTCACACACACACACACACACACAAACAAACATGTGCAGTACATTAGAAAATTGCATAAGTTTGTTGCTGTTAAACTGAGTGTTTTTTCTTTGGGAACTCACACATATTCTTAGAAAGCAGTAAAAACTCTGTTATATTATGAAACCTATAACAGTAATTGCCAACACATTCACACACAGTGCATAATTTGAAGCTGCATTGCACTTCTGTCAGACTAAAAGCATTTTGCTTTGGGATATATCCTTGGAAAACCTTTCACATTTCAAGTCAGTTTTTCAGGGCCTAATCCGACTATGCTAATATATCAGAGCAATAGTTAAAGAAGCCTTAAAGATACAATGAGTAGATATTTTCATGCAAATGTAAACAAATGATAAGTAAAGGATTGTATAATGATAGGTGATGTTTGTACTGAGAAAATGGTACTTAGTGTACTTTTAACAAATGTACGTTTTTGTCTCAGCATCTGTGTCATCCCATTAGTAAGGGCAGGTTTTTTTTTATTCTAGCCTCATCAGACATGCTAGTTTTTCTATTCTTTATTTGTAGTCCTGATCAGCACAAAAGAGTGCCACAGTGTTCTTGGAACAATACCATAGAAAAACTACTTTTGGCATATGTTAGTGTGAAGAACCTTTTATAAACAGGTGAGAGTGAGAGAGACTTCTTATGGAGCCAGAAGTGGTGCGTCTATGGCAGCTGCAAAGAACTCGTTTTAGCCTTTGTCGAGTTTACCTATTGCTCTAGAGAGCTTTGAAAACTTGTTGCAATGCAATACGATCTGAAAAAGGGATCCTTATCCACTGTCACTTATTCAACAGGATTTTCAGACAATCAGAATGATGGCCTTGCTTTTTTATTAACGTTATGTCATGGCTGTATGTGTGTTTTCAGCATGATATACTTGGTAATGGAGCCACATGCATATGTATATGTATGCACACGGATATACTCACACAAACATGATTGCACACACTTAGGGTATTATAACATGAAGCTCTCGTTTCCTCCTATGGCCTTATGTAATATGCACGACTCTTGGTCGGATAAAGAAGTATGCAAACGGAAAACACAACGTCTTAAAGCTTCGGTTTCAGCTGCATCTAAACCAAAACAGGAGGCGAGGGTGAACGGCATAGTTGCAAAATAGTCTCCAGGCATGTAGAAGGAAGACAGAAATCGGAGTAATGTAATGCAACAGTAATTTAAAACAATTAGAAAGCATTTGAAGTTTTTAATTCAAACAGGCGTGCTGCATGTGAGGCATCGAGCACTGCTTCCCAGCGCTTCCCAGAACATTCCAGGAGATGAAACAAGACCTCAGAGAGCTCAGTTTACATTCTTGGATATTGTGTGTTTATTGTTATATGCTTTTTGCAGTTAATGGAGAGGTTTATTGTATGGAATAGGACTGTGAATGACCCAACAGAAGCTCTCTTTCCGGCTCAGACGTGTATAACCAAAGCCTGAGTAAGCCGCAGTTCGCTGCTGCTTCGTCCTTTTTATTCAACATACTGCTTTTTTTTCATTCAGCACAATTCTTGTATTTATGTGTATATCATGAAAAAGAGGCACGCAATACAACTCGCTTCTTAGTGCAAAGACACTGCAGCGCTGTTCTCCATGCGCAGCTGTCCTTCCTTGAAAATGTGGAGTTACGTTGTTGCTACATTCCTCAGAGTGAGAAACACTGAAATGATATCAGCCTTGACGTGATGGTGTGACAATCATACACGAAAGCTGAAACGCAATTCAGAAGAAGTCTTAAGAGATTATAACCAGCATCCATTAAAGATAAAGCAGGAGTTGCTTTTGTGCTTTCTGGAACGAGCATTATTTCAGATGTTTTCAAATTGTGAAATTATGTAACGTTAGACCTTAGAGAGGGAAATAGAAAAGAAAGTATTATAACATTTAGGAGAATAACTCATAGGGGTAGGATTTATTTCTTAGCTTTGTAAAAGAACAATAACAATATGCAATTTCCTTTTTTAATGTTGCATTGACACTTTATATAGAACAATATGCAGACCTTTTGCCTTTTTTTATATACTCGGCAGGTAATATTTGAATTGATGGGGAGATTAAGTCAGCGGTTGGGAATTGGCAATGACTAATATTGGTGAGAAAATGGGAGGGGGGTACTTTTCTTTTTCAAGGAAAGCTCTGTCCATTTTTGGTGCTGAATTTCTTTTTCTGCTCACTACATTTTGTCAGAATCTTGTTTTGAGTGTTGTTTTGAAATGCAGAGGTGTTTATACCTGATACTCTTTTGCTAAACAGTAATACTGCTTTCAGACTTGTTTCTTTTCTTTTTTTTTAACTTTTGATTAATTAGAAACAGCCAAGCATTTTTAAAGATTTGCTCATACTTTAAAGCCTGTAAAAAAATGTTGGGAGTAAAATGTATAATTAAATTGCTTATCACAATCAGGGTGCTCTGTCAGTTATTCCTAGAAAGCACCATAAATGAGCTAAAACGTGTTTATTCTTCACTAGTTACCTGTGTCAAACATTCTTGTTTGTTCTTTTTGTTGGAGATGATAGTCCTCGCAGGGCCATTCAAAAACAGTGACGTCCATCATTGAGTGAGGGATGGATGCTTATGGTAAGATTATAAGATGTATGCCCCCAACGAAGCATCTACAGATTATTTTACTTCAAAGTGAGTTCAGAGAAATTTATTGATGTCAAAGCCATTGCTCAGATTTTAGGACCTTTCATTCTTAATTTGCTGACACGGGTATTTTGTCAACTCCTTTTAATTTGCGAATATTCATCCCCACACTGTCTGTATTACTTCCTATTGCTTTAATAAACCTTTCTGCCTATAAGATGTTTGTTGTTGGTTGGTTATATTGATTATTTGTTAAATTCAGTTTTCTATACAAAGCACTTTACACAACTAATGTTGTCACGAAGCAGCTTTACAGATTCCAGGTCTGAGGCCCTCGTGAGCCAAAGGTGACAGAGGCAAGGAAAAAGTCAATCAATTCGGAGGAAGAACCAAGACTCATAAGGGGGACCCGTCGTCCTCTGGTGGACCCAGAGAATAAGGGAGAATAAAAGAGATGACCATATGAAGACAACTAACTATGAGGCTTTCACTTACAGACTTAAACACGGCTGCACAGTTTTTAGTGCAGTTACAGTCAGTAGTTTTGTTGGAAGAATTGTGAGAAGTCTCCAGTCCACAGCAACAGGAACTGAGATGTGTCAAATGTGTTACATTTATTAATGATATTCCACACACTGGTGGACTATTAAAGCATTTAACTCATGCTCAGAAAGACCGTCCCATAGAGGCGTGGGAGCAAGGTTCACAATGTTTCAAAAGCACCACCATCAATTCCGATCTCAGTCCATTCCCTCTTTATACATGTTGGCAGGTTGCCCAGGTAACAGAAACCTCTCTTCATCTCACCATCTCATGCTCTACAGTCTTAATGGTTCCTCAACAAATGCAGAAGATGCTCTCAGTGCTTCATTCAGAACCCACTCAGCTGCCCCAGAGGTTACTTGCTTGTCTATTAAAAATGATTTTTCAGCGATCAGCGAGTTCATATTCATTTCCTCTGGCATTCTCCAGAGAATACCACTCACTCACTGACTCCTGGAAACAGATTGTTTATCACTGTAGGATAGTGTTTTCCTTCTCTGATAGTTTTCCCCCTGGCTTTATCCGAACACCCAGGCATGCCGCTGGAATCAGCCTGATGGAGTTCTTAAAATAATTTAAGAGCTCCCAGAAAGGACCTTTTACTGGCGCCTTCTGAGACCCTTGATTTAATCCTTTCAATTTGTCATCTATACTCATGCTCTAAGAGCGGGCAGTAAGTCACTGGCCATTTTATTATTCTCTCCAGATTGCTAAACTGGAGCAGCAATCCAAAATGTAGAGCCGAGGAAAACGATCCCAGAGGACAGAGCTGAAACATTCCTCGTTAATAATTGATCAAGAGAAATGAACAGCACAAAACAGCGTAACATTCACAGACTTGTTTGTTTTCAGCATTTGGCAGCCTGAAATCACAACCGTGAAGCTGTTTCAGATGTCAAATTGGGAAAATAAAGGAGAATGACATGCTTTTGTGAAACCACCCAACATCCCGGTCGACCACAGGAATCACCAAAACAAGACCAAAAAAAAGCTTTATTGGTTTATTTCTTTACTGTGATTCATGAGTTTGTCTTAATGGTAATATTTTAACTAATTTCTTGTTCAAGTATATTGATCTACTGCAGAAAATAATATAAAAGTAGGGTATACTATAGTGTTACACAGAAAAGTGTGGTTTGTCCAACTATATTTTCATTGCTGTTGTAAGAAAATCTTTCTCCAGATGTTCTTATCTTTAATATACATAATGCGATTTTATTCAGAGTAAATTGGAACATTGCTATTGGCACAATATTCACGGTATATAAGACAGGTGTTTTTAAAATATGAGTCATGATGCGATAGTGATGATTTGCTTGGTTTGCTGAATTTATATTCAGTTTATTTAGGGTTTAGGTTCAGGGTCCAGATTCACAAAAGCTCTCCTAGAAAAGGCTTAGGAAGGATTTTACAGTAAACACTAAATTTAATAAAAATGTTATTAAATATAGTTTTTTTTAATAAGAAGTGATTTCATGCAGTAATTATTATATTTTTGGCTTCTGTTTGTTTATAAGTTTGACAGCTTGACATAAATGATGTGAGCAACATTTTCGGTTTAAATTATTTGTGTTAATTTGCCCAGTGCCTCTTGACAGCAAAATGGAAAAAACAAACCAAATTTTAATGAATAAACCATGATAGTGGAGGACCATGATAGCCACCAGTTAAACAGTCATTGTTGGTATATTTTAATTGTTACATTTTTGTGAGTCATTGTTATAAGTATTTCATATTTCTTCAATACCACCACTTTTTCTTAGAATTTCTTTAAATGGGAATTTTTCTAAAAAAAAATGTCTGCATATTTAAATTAACGTAAACAAAGTTTTGTGACAAGGTTTTGACTTCAACGGTATTTTTGAATACATTCATGTAAAGCAAATTAGATTGTCCTCAAAGAAAAATCCGATTTACCAGATACTTTATCATTCTCAACCTCACATTCCAAAATGTATGCATTCCAAATTGGATAGTAAATAAAATGACTATATTTGCATTGTAGACATTGTGATCCCTGGTTCCTGTTAGCAACACTATAAAAAAATCAGTAAATTTCTCTGCAATTACTTTAATAACTCAAACGCTGAGAAATTGTGAATTCAAAAATAATGAAATTCAAAATTCTTTTAAGTATTTTTATGACTTAAGATGGACGTTTAAGAAGATTTGGTGTCCTGAGACTCTTTTGTAACACTGGGCCCAGATCTTTGGAGAATGGCTCTGGATTGACAGAATAGTGTCGAAAAGTCAATCAAATGAACAGTGGATTGTTATACAATTCTTGTAAGCACACTTCATTTTGCTGCTCTTCTCTGAGCGAGTACCTCTTTTCTAAGTGTGTATATGAGCAGACGTTCTCTCCATAAGCTCAGAGCTAGAAGAAGCTTTGCGCTGTGTGTGTCCGCCAACATCCCACCAAGGGCCACGGCTTACTCCGCTAATCTGCTGTTTACAAACAAATTGATGAGTGCGGGTCCCTCAGGCTGACACGATGTGACAGTGTGGCCTATGATGCATTCGTGTGTGTGTGTGCGCGCCTGTGCATTTATAGGCGTGTGAACATCTATGAGCCAAGAGTTTCTCTCCGGGGGCCAGCGGTGGCATTTCTGAACGCCGGGCCCTAATACTTCGAATTAAAAGACTGAATTATTAACCATGAAGTGGGATAAGCATGAGAGGGCAGAAATGAGTGGTGATCGTGCATAATCCTGCCTGCCTCGCTCGCTCTTTCAAAAAGCGAAACCCTTGTTGGGTCAGATTTACATAACATTACAATGTGGGTCAATATTGTACTTCGCGTGGCTGTTGTTTGCTTTCAAGTGAATCCCCCTCGGTGCTGCTCTCGCATGGACAGGCGATTTCGCTGCTCTGTGGGTTCACCCAGGGATGGGATTTAATGACTGAGTCAGCGGAGACCTAAACATGCAAGTAAAAAGGAAATTTAAGCTGCCTTGGGGATCCAGGCATGTTGGCCATTTCTTATGTAAAACATTGGATACAGATGTCAGCAACGAGGGTGACATGAGTGACTGAGGAAAGCGACACTATAAAAATGTTACATTTCATTCATTTGACTCCTTTCTTATATCCCTGCTGTAAGACTATTCACATTAACAGCAACAGCAACACGGCATTACACCAAAATAAATAAAGCAAGAAGAAGAAGAATTGTCCAGAGAAAAGAGGAATGTTGGAGAGCTGGTCTTTTATGGAAGAGACTGAACTACAGACTTAAAGGAATTAAGTTCCACAGTACTAGATGTGTTCCTGTGATCGTGGTGCAGAACTCCATTCCTGGAGGGCCAGTCCGGCACAGGTTGGTGCTCAAACACTCTTGGTCCAGCTCTTCTGTCAATTGCCAGATTTAGATGGGGCATTTTAGTAAAGGAGCTACCAATCTGTGACACCGACCCTCCAGGACCAGAACTGTGGATAATGGCCACCTAGAACTATAAGAGGACAGATAGTTAAGAACAGCCTCTCATGGACCAGAGAAGAGAAGCAAGCTAGCCAGAAAGCCACAATTCTGCACCTGAGGACTGTAACATGGTCCCTATAATTCTATTCATTATAGACTCCTCAACAGTGGATTTCTCTCAAGGTGAAGCCCCTCAGAATGCTGACTGCACAGTGGTCCATGAATAAGGGCTGTAAGCAGGGTCAAAGGGGAAGAAAGGAAACAAACGCTTGCAAACTGTTTACTGTGCGAATGACGTGCAAAGACACTCAAGGAAATGTCAAAACATTCGGGCCAGTAGTACGGGCTGTCAGAGACACTTACTGTCACATCAAGCCCAGGGGAGTGAGTCATGCAGCGTCTTCTTTGCGATGCTCAAAAGCTGTGTGTGTATGTATGTTTATCTATATGCATTTGTGGCCTGTCCTACAGTCACCGATCATCAGGTCCGCAGAGGAACAATTATCACACAAAACACACTGGGAGGTCGGGGGTTGGGTTGGTGCGCAGGATGCAGAGTTCATGCATTCGTAATGCATCCTGCCAAAGCTACTTTTGCATTAAGGCAATGGAGCCATGCTCCAGCGATTAAAGACATGGAGAGGAGAAGCTGCGATTGGTTGGTCAGCAGTGTTGGGCAAGTTACTTTAATAAAGTAATTAAACTATTGATTACTGATTACTCCCTATAAAAGTAATCAAATTACTAATGTGATTACTTTATTTCAAAAGTAATTAGTTACATTACTAGTTTCTTCCCGACCCTCTAAAGACACTCTTAAATCAGCTCAAACACATCTTTAAGTCAACTCAAAAACACTTTATTATTAAGTGTTACAAACCTATGACAACTGACACAATGTTCTTGCCTTTAATCGAGATGAATTTAAAGTAAATGCTATATTTTCAGCTACTGAACGCGAACTTCTGATTCTCCGTGCGCTGTTTATTTTTGTTTGAGTTGCTGTCGCACGCAGGTCTCCCGTAGATGACGTCACGCGTGCCCCCGTCAGACAGACATCTGCCTGCCGCTGACACTGTTTACTGTAAACTTGATTTTATAAGTAACGCAACATTACTTCAATTGTAATGGTAATCTAATTACCCATTTTAAAATTATAACGCGTTAGATTACTGCATTACTAAAAAAATAATCAAATTACAGTAACGCGTTACTAAGTAACAACACTGGTGATGGTAGAGCCCAGACAGTCACGCTCTTTGATCTGTGCTCTTAACTAGAGTAGGATTCCCGCTGGAATCTTCATTCACACTTATGCACAAAGTAAGAGAGGTACTCAGGTGAGTCGAGGTGATGATGTAGCAGTGTGAGAGTGAACTCAGTGACTGAGCACTGGAGGAAGTCCCGCTTCCTGTTTATATAGTCAGTGACACGCTAATTTCCTGTGACTGTGGTCACCTGACAGCTCCTCTGGGCCATAGCCTTCCCAGTCAACTAGGTACTGAGTGCCAACCACCGCATTGTGAATCGAGAATCCGCTGAACGGTATAGGCAGGACCACCATCAATAATCTGGGGTGGAGGAGGATCCGGAGCTGCAGGAGTAAGGGGTGAAGTGACGAAAGGCTTGAGGCAGGAGGCATGGAACACAGGGTGGACCCAGAGAGAGACAGGCAGCTGGAAAAGCAATCCACGATAGTAAGGATGGTGTTTTTTCCTTCTGATTCTGGCAGACCCGTGACGAAATCCAGCGCGATGTGCGACCAGGGCCGACGAGGAACTGGGAGAGGTTGAAAATCACCAGAAGTTGGACTATTAGTGGTCTTCGCCCTGGCGCACACCGCGCATGCCTGGACAAACTCCTTAACATCCGCTACCATTGTAAAATGCGGCCGGGCTATTACACAAGCCTAATGGCATTACCAGCATTTCGTAGTGGCGGGTGGGAGTGATGAAGGCCGTCTTCCACTCATCGCCCTCCCTGATTTGATTAGGGCAGCACCAGAGAGGGCGTCCAGGCCGGTGTTAGCAAGCGGGAGTGGATGACGGTTCTTCACCGTGATTTTGTTCAGACCCCGATAGTCATCGCATGGCCAGAGCCCACCATCCTTCTTCTTTTTGAAGAAATACCCGGCGGCCACGGGAGAGGATGAAGGGCGAATGCCTAACTGTTCTTGAGCTGACAGAGAATATAGACAGCCATGGGCGGGAGTAGTGCCGGGAAGGAGCTGAATGATATGGTTCGGGGATGGCATTGGCATCAACGTCAGGGTCCGGGGGCTCCTCCGAGCACTTCCCAGCCGCCGCTGCGAGACAAAGCTATTGACAGGTCTAACCCCATTGGAGGATTTTCTGTTGACTCCAGGAGATGAGTGGCTCGTGCAGAAGGAGCCAAGGATAACCCAAAATGACATGACAGGAAGTGAGGTGAGTCGGGTGATGAGGAAGGATATTTTTTTGTGATGGTGGTCGATGGAAAAGGAGAGAGGGACAGTGCGTTGTGTGATGGGGCTATAATGAGGGGGTCAACCATCATTGACTGTTATTTTTAATAGCTGGAATAACACTTCAGTTTCCACACCCAACCTAACAGCAAATGAGAGCTCAATAAAATTGCCAGCTACCCCTGAATCTACAAAAGCAGTGACACTGACCTGTTTGTGGCTGAGTTGGATGTGGGCCTGAACCATAAAGCGGGAAACTGTTGGAACTGAGGAGAACTCTGGCTCAGGGAAGCACACCCTAACTGCATGGGTTCCCTGGCTCCAGAGTGGGCATCCGATGTGGAGATCTGGAGTAGTAGCCACGATCTTATAGGGCGCTGTTGTAGGTGGGTGGCAGGGTGCAAGGGGCTGACTTGGGACGGGAGCCCATGTGCTGATCTATGCGCATACAAAGCTGCATCAGCCCCTCCAGGGTTTTGGGCAGCTCCCGTCCAACCAGTTGATCTTTAATGTGGGTGTCCAGCCCCTCGTAAAAGGCCACCCGGAGTTGTAGAAGGAAATTTTGGGGTTCGAAGAGAAGAATGACGAAGCCTCTAAGTTCAGAAAAAATGGCGGCTTTATTGGCACAGACCCAACCAGCCGGGCAATCTCTGCAGAGAAGGCCCTGAGTGGCATTTGCAAACATCTTTTAAAGGCCAACTTTCATGCCCCCTCCCCTCATGCTATCAGCCCAGCCTACTCCC
>JBBPCY010000109.1:11038219-11052944 GCA_037974405.1 Brachyalestes nurse
AGAGCAGTTATTTAACCAGAGCAGTTATTTAACCAGAGCTGTTGGTTAACCAGAGCAGTTGGTTAACCAGAGCAGTTATTTAACCAGAGCTGTTGGTTAACCAGAGCAGTTGGTTAACCAGAGCTGTTGGTTAACCAGAGCAGTTATTTAACCAGAGCAGTTATTTAACCAGAGCTGTTGGTTAACCAGAGCAGTTGGTTAACCAGAGCAGTTGTTTAACCAGAGCAGTTATTTAACCAGAGCAGTTGGTTAACCAGAGCTGTTGGTTAACCAGAGCAGTTATTTAACCAGAGCTGTTGGTTAACCAGAGCAGTTGGTTTTTTCCTGCCTCCCACCTTTTCAACTAGTTTTCCCATATCATGACTCCATGGAATTGGTTCAGCAAAACCCTTTCTACTGTTTGGTCACTGGTGAGTTGATGTGGTTGAAATCAGCAATCTGTTATGTGCAGGAAATGGGATGTTTGCATTCTAGACAGTTGTCCTGCTTTATAGGCACAATTGTGACACTCTCCAGTGAAAGGTAATGGAGCAGCAGCAAATAGGCTGCTGATTTTATTCTGATGGCCACAAGGTCCTCTGTCATGGCCATAGGTGAGCTGGCCAGTTCCTGAGTCATTTCCTGATGTAGAAGTATACTCTGCTTCCAGTTCTCATCACATATAGTTTCCTATTGTCCATGTGCATGCAACACCATAGGTGTTGACCTTTCTTTGATCATTAAAGCCAATGACAACCACAACTAAAGGCAGCAATTCGTCACACTGTTGCTAAGTCAAATGCATGCTTGACTACCTAGGGACAGCTAGGTTTGAGTGCATTCCAATGGCTTGTCTTTTAAATGCATATACAGACACCATTCAAATACAGAACATCTTTTAATACCTTGCATAAAAAGACTCTTTGAGAGTTTTAATGAGTTCAGAACTAGCAGCAAGTGTGTGTGTGACAGAACCAATTGAGGTTGGGCAAGTATAAGTGGTGTCTTCCCAGAAGGGAGAATGACATTATGGGCTTGGTCATCTCTTATCACAATGGAACGGCAAAAGCACAGGCCTTTTTAAGGAGTGGAGAAAAGACAGTGTGCATATTATCTGCTAGGTTAAAAATAAATGTGGTGAGATAAAAGGACTCAGAGTGTGAACTGCTCTTTCTGTCCCTCTCTCTCTCTCTCTCTCTCTCTCTCTCTCTCTCTCTCTCAACTGTTTCTGAAACGGTATAAATACTCAGAGAGAACAAAGTAGCATTCATCTTAAAAAACTCCAGGACATCCTTTTTCTTCGCAAGTAAGTGATCAGTTTCCTGTTGTTTTAAATAGATACTAACATTGCTGAATAGTTTATAAAATATATGCTAAACTACACTTGTCTTAATATAAAAATAGTAATATGTCTAACAAATGTAATATAAAAAAATCTTTAGGATCCCTTAAAGATGTCAGATAATGAAGAAGTGGAGGAGTATGAGTGAGTTTGCCGGTACTTTTTACTGTTCTGCACAAATAACTGCTATTAGTCAACAATAATACTTCAAATGAGTGTTGCAGCAATACACATGCACAGAAATCACCACATAGAAATCATCTGTACATATCTACATTACAACACCAAAGTAAGTTCTCTTCAATAACTTCATATTGTCTAAGTGTAAAGAGCGACTAACAGATATGTTTTCTTTTTTCCCTTCAGGCTGCAAATGGGTATGTCTTCCGTTTCTATTTCTGTTCTTGAATACTTGCATGTCAAATACCTGGCCACTGTTAAATGGAAGGCCAGGCATATCAGTTATGTCAGATGTTGAGCAACAACAAATATGACATTTCTTAATTCATGTTGTTTCATTGGTTTCTTTTATTTTGCCCTGCCGTCTGCACAAACTGTGCTCTCCACATCATCCTAAAAGGTTAATGTAGCTTTTATCAAGGGGATATAAAACAGACGTAAATTTTAAGGTCTGCATAATTCTTGACAATGACTGATGATTAGTGTTATACCATCTTTGTGACCGAAAACATGTAGGCTACTGAAATGACATATACATTGGATGGATTTCTAATTTATTTTTCTTTAATCATGCTGTTTCTCTCATATGTTTTCATTTTAGTATGATTTGAAGTATTTTTATAAAAACAAAGGTCTTGTCTATTTAGAATGCTATTTGCTGAAGCCAGCTAAGGTTAAACCTTTGCTTTTCCACAGAGAAGGAGGACGCAATAGAGGAGGATGCACATGGGGAACAGGTGGCTGAGGAGGAAGGTAGCCTTATCTGAGCAATTTTGCTGCTAAATGCTATGTACAGCATGGCTGGAACAACAGACCTCAGTCCTGGTCTTGGAGGCACCACAGCTCTGCAGTGTGTTTTAGTTTATTTCCTGCTCCAACACAACTGATCCCGCTAATTATCTTGTTAAGCTGATGTGCGTGTCAGAGCAGGGAAACGCATTATAATGTACAGGACTGGGGTAATATACACTATATGGGCAAAGGTATTGGGACACACCTCTTAATTATTGAATTCAGGAGTTTCAATCGTACCTATTGCCACAGGTCTATTAAATCTACCATAACAAGAGATTTTAGACAACGCCATGCTTACAACTCTGTGGCCACACAGAGTCCTGACCTCAACCCCATCCAGCACCTTTGGGATGAACTGGAACGGAGATTGTGATCCAGACCTTCTCACCAACATCAGTGTCTGACCTCATAAATGCTACAGAATGAACGGACACAAATTCCCACAGAATACCTTCCAAGTAGAGTGGAAGCTGTTTTGCAAAGGGCAGACCAACTCTAAAGTCTAAGGATCTTAATGCAATGTCTTTAAAGTTCCTGTTGGTGTAACGGTCAGGCATCCCAATGCTTTTGTTCAGATAGTGTAGGATTAGCATTGGTAATACACTTGCAACATACATAAAAACATTTTGAATCTTTCTGGACATTTCTGCACCATTTTCTTTTACTGAATTCCTCATTACATGACTATAATAAGTGATTTCATTAGCATTTTAAATTAAAAAAAAGAGTATCATAAATGTTTGTTAAAACCAAACTGGTAGTGATGTGGCCTAACTTTAAATTGTCAGAGGTTGAAGAGGAGGAGGCAGCACCGATGGACGAAGATGGAGATGAGTTAAATGCTGAACAGCAGGGTGAGACATACCAGGCACATTATTACAGAAGAAGGCAGTTGGTTAAAATATGGATGAGATAGTTTGGAACATTCAGTTTTGCATTATGGGAGGTCCCACACTTCAGTAACAAGAACTATTCACCTTATTTCTAAAAGCATAGCCAGGAAAATCCAGCCGCATCATAACTGATCTCTGACAGGTGCAGGTTTAGGTTCCTGCTGTCTTTCTTGCCTAATAATATATATCTGAAACAGCCTAAAGTCATTCATAAAGTACTTCTCAATCTAACACTGTCACCCACACATAATTTTATTGTGTTTGCGTGAAATAATAATTAAAACAACATTCAAAAACTCAACCTTTATCAGGGTTGTCAGCACCATTATCCAGACATGACCCATTCGACAAAAGTATACACATCTCATGGAGGACTGTCTGCAATCAAAAGCTTATCCCACCCTCTCTGCCTTATCAGCATTCTATTTCAGTCACTCTGTTCCATATCTTTTTCCATACAGAAGATAAAGAGGAGGCTGAAGATGTAGAAGGTAATGGCTGTGTTTCCTATTTATATTATCTATTTGTCTTTTCTTGCTGAAGTTTTTTTGGTCCTATACAACAGGATCTATATATTTTAATGTATGGTCTTGCATAAAACATCAACATTCAGTCTAATTAATAAATAAATCAGCACATGGTTTCTAGTCCTGATCTTACAATTAAGATTTTTAAAATGGATTTAGGTATTTAGATGGATTTAGATTTTAATATATTACTAATAATTGTATTAATAACTTATCTGGATCAAACACCTTGATAAATACAGAAAGAGAATCCGTATCTTCTGCAGAGTTACCCTTTTTCCTAATGGAAGGGACCTGTTTTAACCTAAATGTCCTCTGTGTGTTTTATTTTCTCTTGAATCAGTAGAGGAGACCAAACCAAAATTAAAGTGAGTCCAAAATTATTACATTACGAACTTAACATTAAATATATTCTCGTTCTGTATTAACACTCATTGGCTTATTTATTTATTCTTATTTATGTTATTTTTCAGACCTTTTATGTTGCCAAATTTGGTGCCTCCAAAGATTCCAGATGGAGAGAGGGTTGACTTTGACGTGAGTGTTACAAAATAAGACATTAATTTTTTATGTCTTATTTAAAAAAAAAACATTTTAAGCAGTTTAGTGTACCACAGAGCTGACCTTTGAGATTCACTCTTTTTGCCCTGGATATCAGGATATCCACCGTAAGCGTATGGAGAAGGATCTAAACGAGCTGCAGACTCTCATTGAAGCCCATTTTGAAAGTCGCAAGAAAGAGGAAGAGGAGCTCATTAGTCTCAAAGACCGAATCGTGAGTCAATCCATTCCACTGTTGCCTAAACTGAATTTTTGATAGATCTCAGCTAGAATTTGGTATGCGCATCTGGGCCGCATCTCAGCCGAGAAATTCAGGCCATGGGGCACTGTTTTGCGCATTTCAGGCCGATGCCCATGGTTCCGAGGGTGGGGGGGGGGGGTGTTGTGCGCATCTCGGGCCGACGGCCGTGCACCGGACGGCCGCTTTGGACTTTTCCAGAACGTACAGATTGCCAGTCCGCCCCTGTCTGTTGGGCTGGCTCCGGGTCCATTGTGTAACTGACGCCACCAACATTAAACCCTTACATACAAGGGGGCTCTGGACAGGCTGTAGCCGACCTAGAAGGACTTTTTTCGTATCACTCATCATGGTTGAGGGACCTGGTTCTTGGTGAAAGCCCCCTCTTCTGACAACTTCCATGAAAATGACTAAGTCCAAATTCGGGTGAGTGGCATGAGGAGAACCAGGCGAGTAAGCCCGAAAAATGCTTCCCTGGCCGGCTACAGCCTCGTATGAAAAGAGCCATAAAACGACTACCGTAATGACACTAGTATCACTGAAAAGCTCAGCTTCTCTGCTTTCGGAAACGTTGGAATTTTTTTGATTGCGTGAAAGTTTATAGTTACGGTAATTTAAAAAATATATATTGAAAAACCTGTTGCGGAGACAGCTTCGGTTTAAAAGCCTAACATGGAACAGGAAAATAGCGCCGTGTAATCCATTTATTTCAACAAAGTAGGCTAACTGTAATCTGATTATCACCTATTTTAACGGAAACTGTAACGGAATACAGTTACTCATAATTTGTAATCTAATTACGTAACGCCGGTATTCCGTTACTCCCCAACACTGCTCACAGGGCTGCAAAGTGCACATCCAGTAATGTACCTAAATCCCATATTATATTAGTTATATACTGTTTTGGATCAGTTTGAGTCAAGTGCTTAATCTTTTTCACTGTGTGTCGCCGTGGTTCCACTGTCATGGTTGTTTCTGTATTACTGGTATGATTACTAACATCAGGATCTATTTTTCTCGCTCCCTCTACAGGGTGTAATGTAGAAAATGCCTGCAACACTCTGGGGATCTGTGCTGAGAGGACTGCCCTCGTCAAAGCCGTGTCCGAGGGACACTCCGCCTTCAAAGCCATTGCGATTGCCAGGTGTTCATTCATTCAGATTGTCAGTATATTTGTGGATGCTCCTAAAAGGGAATTTCACCAATATTTCCACCACTGCACAACCCTTTCTTAATGAAAGTACATGACTACACCTTACGGAGGTGTCAGTCTTATGCTTTAAAAATAATTTTATCTTGGATTAACACCTCATTCACTCATGGCCACATTTTAATGATCTCACTAAGCCATGGCCATCACTTAATGACCACTTCCTATATCATTCTCATGCTTTACTACCTTTACTGCCAACAATTAACCATCTCATTACCACATCTCATTTTTTTTGCCACGACTTAGTTATGTCTCCACCATGAACAGATTTTTCAGGCCTAAATCCTATCACAAAATAATCATAAAACATCGTATCAGGTACCAGACAGCACATTAATAAACATTAAATGTTTCTGCAAGAACATTAACAGGTTTTTGCGAGAAAGCTTCAAATATCTGGTTTCTGTCATTTTTGATTACGTTTTCTGTAGAACAAAGCAGATCAAAGGCATAGAACTGGGTAGGGACAAATATCCAGTGACTAATTGTTCCTAGCAAGAATTACAAATAAAAAAACCTCAGCTCTTTTCTGTCAGGAACGCAAGCCATTAGTTGCACAGTACACTGATACTCAAAGCACCACGATAGCCTGTCCTTGTGTTTATGATGTGGATATAGTTAACAGTATTTTAATGTTTAGATTGAAAAACTAATTTTTCTAGACGTTTTGAAAAGGTAACACCTGATTTAAATGTGAACTTCAAGGTTCCATTCATGTGTCTGATTAAAATGGTTACCTGGACGACAGTTCCAGCCTGTAGGACCCCCCATATGTACTATATGCATGTACTTTGACGTAAATGTATGAAAGATGTTAGGGGTGGCACTTTGGCTGGAGTAATGTTACCACTTTTGTGTCCCGACCAATGTCAAATCAAATCTACGCCCTTGGATCATTTTACAACCTATGACTTGGTTTACTCCTCAGTGACTCGATGAATTCCCCTTTAATGCTGAATTCTGCATCATTTAATTGTTAAAATGCTGCTGAAATGCATATCTTTCTAATTTTACTGTTATCTTCTTTCTCACAGCGACATGGTAGATCACTTTATCTCGCCCTGTGGTGGATGCAGACAGTTTATGAGAGAGGTTAGTCCTTAGTGTTAACTGCTCCTTCTTATCATGTGAGCCAATTGTGTATCAAGAAAGATACCCTATGCCAACAGAGCTGGAACTCTCAAAAACACTCACAGTGTCTTCCTTCTCTTGCAGTTTGGCTTGAAGTGGGATGTTTATTTATCTAAACCAGACGGGACGTTCATGAAGAAGACGGTGGAGGAACTCCTTCCAGAGTCCTTCGGCCCTGATGACCTGAGGAGAAAAAAGGCAGTTCCTGCTGAAAATTGCATTTAGACTATCCAATAAACATTCTATAAAAGCAGAGGAGACTGTGGAATACTGTTCAACTGTTGCAGATTTATATACTTATTACTCTACTTACATGTTATATTAAATGTGTTTTTTTGTGAGGAGGTAAAAGCAGTTCTGTATATGATCTCTAAGGGGCTTTGAATTAAAAAAAAATGTTTTGAATCCACACACAGAATGTCAATGTTTTGAATCTACACACAGCAAACTGTCCAGTATGTATGACAACACATATACAATCTATAATTACACACCTATACAATACTGACGCAATGAAGAAGTTGCACAATGAGCTCTGATTGACCTGAATCCTAAAATTTGATTCAATTCAATTTGATTCAATTAGTTATTCAATTAAGTCTGATTGGCTAGTACAAAGACGATCGCTGGTTAGCTGATTTGCTCTCTAGTTATGTAGAAAACCAATACAGAGGGAATATGTTCACCTCTCAAGATACCCTTGAGCAAGGTACTGTCCCCACACACTGCTCCCCGGGAATCCCTCATAGGTGGCGGACCCCTGCTTGACTTGGTGAATGGGTTAAAGGCAGAGAAATAATTTCACACTGCTCACACTTTTCGTTCAAGCGTGACTGTAAGGGCCCACTTTGCCAGTTATATATAAGTAATATGCACAAATCATTTTTATTTATAAATATTATATGTTTGAATAAATGTCCTCAAAATATTTTAGTTTAATATATTTTCCCTTTTCGTTGCACATTATAAGAGAAGAGAATTTTTCTAGTTGTTTAAAAACACGTGTCATGTGACCTCGGGCATTCTCTGTTCTAACCAATCAGAGTGAAGTAAACATATTCCTTCAGTTGTCAATGTCACTGTGGACGCACAGTGCAGTCGTGTTGTTTCTTTATGTGTAGATTTTGTAACTTTGGGTAAAAAAATGTCGGTCAAACATGCTCTCGGCCGGGGCCTGGAGCTGGGCAGGACTATTTTCCAGCTCGGTATCCTGAAGCCGGCCGGCCGGGTCGCTGCCAAGTTGAGAGGAGAGCGGCTGGGACTGGGCTCCGCAGCCCGGCCTGCTCAGCCCCGGAATCTCCTGCCCGCCCGGTACCGGTATTTCCGCACCTCACTCCGGGGTCTCGCCGCACAGCTCCAGGCGGCCGGCTTCAGGAGGAGGCTGGCCGGGGGAGGGTCTCCCAGGAACAGGGCCGTTTTCCTCGCCTTCGGTGTGGGTCTGGGTCTGATCGAGCAGCAGCTGGAGGACGACAGGAGGAGTGCAGCGACCTGCCAGGAGATCCAAGTAACTTACATTTGATTAGTTACATAAGAAGCTACAGCTAATAGACTTTAGTGTCATCTCAATAAAGCTAATAAGCTCTGCAAGACAGCATTTTATCACTGTTTACTACTGTACTAACGTTAAAATGTGCGAGTAATCCGTACTCGTAAGTAGGTTAAGCAGTTGTTAAATAGTTGTCAGGTTATTTAGATATTTCAAATAGGGTAACTAGCTTTTTACAGTGATACGAGATGACGTGTCTAGTGGACTGCTTTTAGTGGGTAAAAATGTGTCTTGAATGGTTAAAAACGGAACAAAGTAATTTGACATGTGGGGGATTACATGAAGACCTCAGATCATCAGAACACTAAGTAACTCACTTGGAGCTGTGATTGATCACCCTGTCAAAAACTATGTGATTGATTAAAGGCTCATTTGCATATTGTGGCCTTCTGCTATATCACTATCGCAGAGACAATATTCCAATAACACTAAACAGACAATATATCATGCACCCCTAATATATCTCAACAAGGCGTAACTATGTTTCTATGAATTTGACAGATAGCAAATCTTCAGTAAAGGCACTGTTATTTCATTGAATTAATTAAAGAAGAGGTAAAAGTAGCTACTAAAAATATAGTAAAGAGTGAGGTCAATAGCTCCCCAAGTGTTGAGCTCTCTGCAGAATTATAGTGAAACTGGTGGAGGAACTGAAACTTGTCAGGTGATGTTTTTTTTCATTGGGATCTTTGTTTGAAAATAAAAAGTTAAAGCTCAAAAATGACAAATGTGAGCAACAGTGTTGTGCAGGTGTTGTAACCAATTCGCCATAATTATATTAAATAGCAAAAAGGAATTAGGAGCTAAATGTCAAGCAGTGCAATCACACCAAGGACAAATTGATGTGTAAGTTACTATAAATAAGTTTAAATACTTATTTACTATAAAAAGTTTAAATCCAACTAAAGTAGTTTACATTTTTATCCATCTTTGCCAATGACACCAACATGTTTCTTAATTCATTCAATAGTTTAATTGCTTGAATTTTTCATTAATTTTTTTGCTGTCTCCCCATGAAGGCGGTGTTCAGGAAGAAGAAGTTCCAGAGCCCCCTAAAGCCGTTTACCTCTGGGTATAAGCTGGAGGACTATGTGATTGGTAAACAGATAGGAAAAGGCTGCAATGCTGCTGTCTATGAAGCTGCAGCTCCTTTTGCACCTTTCAGAGAGAGTACTACATGTTCCCTGGTGGAGCTGAAACCCAGTGGAGAAGAAAACAGCTCCACAGAGTCCCTAAGATTCCCCAGCACAGCCAACTACCCTCTAGCAGTGAAAATGATGTGGAATATTGGGGTAGGAAGTGAAGGCACATTGACTGTATTACACTGTATTGCAGCAATACTTTTTCGTATTTGATTTTATCTTGTGCTTTTGTTTAGTTGGTTATGAAGAAATCAGAACTGTCTACAATCTTAATGTATTTCGAATAACGTTAAAAAGGGTGTATTGCTCAAAAACATATTTTATGTTTATGTATTGCAGGCCGGTTCCTCTAGCGACGCGATCCTTAGCTCCATGTCCCAAGAACTGGTTCCTGCGACCCCTCAGGCTTTGAAGAAGGAAAAAGGAGAAATTGTCCTGAGTGGGTGAGTCCATTTAGACAGAGGTTATTCAAACTAAAACTTAAATATGTTTAATTGAGCATTCAAATAATATGTGTGGTTTGAAATAAATCAAAACAAGAAATGAAATAGTTTTTTTTTTTGCATGTATGTATGTATAGAAATATTTCACACACATTTGTAAGGTGGAAAGCTGTGTGACTTATTATTCTGTAGGTCAGATTGTAATATGTTAAATTATGCCAACACCATAAAGAATCACTAAACTAAAAGAAGTCAAGTCCAGATCATGTTTTATGCTAGCTAAGTACAATAAATTATAAACGTTTTCTTTTTTTATTCATGACTATAAAGTATTATGTGTTTATTTGAATAATATAATACATTAAACAATGTGGATATTTAAATAGCAAAAAATGGTTGAATAGCAATTAAATTCGGTATCTTTGTGCTTATGGTAGATTTGTGAGTGTTATTTAAACTCAGGATGTCTGAATTAATTTCAGTTTAATAGTTTCATCCGCACTTTATGGTTTGTCTACACTCAATCAGCATCCACATTCGAATAACGCTGTCTTCCTGGGGACCTGACTTCGTGTCTTACTACAATGTCTTTGTCCTGGCATGCACGATTGATGAAGAAAACTATATGCATCTACAAGCTGTGTCTGTTTATAAGGCCCCTGAAAACCTGGACACTAGAACTAGAGTGCGAGGAAATTGTTTCTGGTGTTTTTCTAGTGTGTTCAACATGCTGTGCTCTGTTTGCAGTCATTTTGGCAGTGTGCCCAAGAGAGTGACCGCTCACCCCAATGTGATTAGAGTGTACCGGGCTTTCACAGCTGACGTTCCACTGCTTACGGGCGCTAAAGAAGAATATCCTGCTGCACTGCCCAGCAGACTCGACCCTGCAGGCATGGGCAACAACCGCACACTCTTTCTGGTCATGAAGAAGTAAGGAACTAAAATGACCACTCTTTACTCACGTATGGATTGTTTTAAAATGGTCATATCATGTTATTTTTTCACCTGAAGTCCGCCTTAAAGTCAAATTTAATTTTTATAACCATTTTCCAACCTTATTTCCAATTAAACAGGCTTTATTTGTTACTGTTCTGATGATACACCCAGTGTTGGGCCTCATTCACAGGGTAGTTCTGGCTGAAACGAACTGACCAAACTGTTAAGTCTAGGCTTAAGTAGATCTTAAGATAAACACCAGTCACTCTTTCTAGGTGTCTGGTTGAAGCTGTTTTTGTACACCGGTTTTTGTACACCATGAACTGGAGAATGATACATTTTTAAACTTCAGCAATGACTACATAAAAAGCAAAGTAAATATGAAAATACTGTAGGCACCAGTTTTGGGCAAGTTACTTTAAAAATGTAATTAAACTACTGATTACTGATTACTCCCTTGAAAAGTAATCAAATTACTAATGTGATTACTTTATTTCAAAAGTAATTAGTTACATTACTAGTTTGATTACTAGTTACTTCCCGACCTTCTAAAGAAACTCTTAATTCAACTCAAACACACTCTTAATTCAACTCAAACACACTTTATTATTGAGTGTTACAAACCTACGACAACTGACATAATGTTCTTTTCTTTAACCGAGATGAATTTAAAGTAAAGGCTATATTTCCAGTTACTGAACGCGAACTTCTGACTCTCCCTGCTCTGTTTGTTTTCGTTTGAGCTGGTGTCACACGCAGGTCTCCCGTTGATGACGTCACGCGCGCGCCTGACATCAGCCTGCCGCTGACAGGTTACTGTGAACTTGATTTTATTAGTAACGCAACGTTACTTGAATTTTAACGGTAATTTTAACGAATTTTATCTAATTACCCATTTTAAAATTACTTATTAAGGCGTTACTGCCCAACACTGTTGGTCAGCTTGTGAATTGGTTTGTTATATTGTTGGGTCAGTAGAGATTTACCTGAGCCTACGTGTGTATTCCAAACTTAAATAAAACTCAAGTACATTCTGTCTTTCCTGACCTGCATGTCCAACCTCATTCTGTCCAGACCTGACCTGAACTAAACCTACAACTAACAATTTTCCTAATGACAATGACAATGACTGTTGACAATGACAGCCATTAAATTATTTATTTCTGTGTCAATGGGGAGGACAAATACACTGTGGAGTAAAACAAAGCAAATCGCACCATAGGCATGCATGAGCTAGTGGTTAATGAGTGGAGATCCCGAATTTTCTGTAGAAAAGAAAGTCTTTAAATTTGGTTGAGTAGGGCAGGGACAAGTGTTTGTCAAAATCACTTACAAGTGGGCAGTCCTTAAGAAACCTTAACATAGAAACTGTACACAACTCCAGCACAAGTATTTGTGAAAAAAATATCCCGACCAACATTTTCTATATAAAATATGTCTTGCATTCTGCGCTGCTCCAGTGACCGAGAGAGGCGATTAAAAGCTCTCCGACTTGCCTTGCACACTATTCTACTTGTTATAATTGTTTTTTTCAAGCTCAGTATGCTGCTGGAACAGTCATTGTTCACACTGAGATTTGAGGTACCACTCTTCCAGTCTCAAGGACGAAGCAGCGCTCACGGATATTATCCTCACATGCCCTAAGAGAGTGCGCACACTCACTCAGCGTTACTTTTTGAGACTTTGAGTGGCTGTAGTTTAGGCCTCAGTCACCCTACATGACTGTGTGTGACAAACTCATCAAGTACTACTCTTATTTCATTAGGTTTTGGTCAGAAAAATTTGATCTGATTTTCTTTTCTCTGTGGTATCTACTTATATATTGCTGAGCAAGCTCTTATATTCATTAGGCCTTCGCAAACTTCTGTTTTACATTAACCACTAACTAGCAGTGGTATCAAACAAACATGTTTAGATTTACAATGGGAAGGACCATTTGTTCAGTAGAAACATCACTCTAGGCATTCTGGAAGTCATGGATATATCACTGTGAGTTCTTATGAAGGTAACAGAGGCAGGACTCTTTATTGAAGGAGTCATTCTAGAAATGCTATGTACAAAGTAAATTATGTCTATTACAACCCCCAGATAAAACCCAAAATATGTTTTACAAGCTGTCAGATGTCTGTGTTTAAGGGCAAAATGTTCATATGCACAGAAGTGCATATAGCGCTGCCCAGAAGTTAGCATTACATTAGCATGCTTATCGTTTTTTTTTACCTTAATTTATATTAATTTTTTTTTAAAATAACCCTGAAAGCACAACTGGATGCATGCTATGAAACATCATAATTAACAAAAATATCCATATCTTTTAAATAACTGGTTTATAACATTTGAGCTTGTAATTTTTTTTTTGTGAAATCTGAACTTAATTAAGATGCCTTGCTTGTCCGTAAAAGGGGAAAACACTTACAGCATTTCTGTAGCTGTGGCTCTCCATAAATGTTCCAGAGAGCAAATGGCAGAAGCATCAGTGCGTAAAGAGATCCGATTTCTACTGTCCGCACATTGCTGTAATTCCCAGTGTTGTGACCACGGCTTAAAACTGTGTTCACAAAATGTTTCGCATGCGCAGGGAGGTTTTATTTTCATTCTCGATTTGTTGTTATTTATTTATATTATTTTTACGTAGCTGTGAGCTCCGATGTTCAGTGAGACATGAGTAAAAAGGTCAGTGGTATGACAGCAAAGCTGATTCGCTGCCCGAGGGGTGATATTTTAGTTCTGCTGTGGACAGAAAGGCTTAATTTACCCTTCGCTGTTGGCTTTGATTTTCCTCTCAGTGACTCTGTCCTCCAAAAAAAAAAGGAATGGCAATTAGCCGCACACAGCTAGCAGGCTGTTCATTAATCTGTTTAGAAAACAAAATGATGAGATTACATCGGGTAATTAAGCCCCCAGTTGTGCCATGAAGTGTGTTTATCTTTAGCATCGGCGGACCGAGCTGCTGGTTGGCACCGCCTGGTCATGTGGTCATCTCTGGCGCTCCATGCGTCCTGTAAGCTTAGCGAAAGGTCATGATGGCCAGTGGCAAACATTCATAGCCGCCGTTTATTCAAATCGTCAAACAAGCCTTACTGGAAGGCTGTTTAAATCAAACGTTTGCTCCAATTACTTTCTGTCATCTTGCCATATGACAAACTCTCAGTGTTGACTCTGATTCCAAATGATGGAATCTGTGGGGTCGTCTCCAAGGCTCAATTTCATACAATTTTCTCAATTTCCTATTACAAAAATCAGAACAAAGAGCAGAAGGTTTGATAATATAAAAATACAAAAAAATGATCAATATTAAACTTATATGCTGGCTGCTCATTGTTTTTTCAATGACACAAGATGTTAGTTTAATTGTATGAGGCAGTTCAGAGAGCTAATGGAACAAAAACAATTACCATAGTTACACTGTACGAGTTCATCACTCCCTCTTTGCGTGTGTAACCCTTTTGGTACTGACAATGTTCATTATAAGTGACTTTTTTGTTAAAGCTTTCCTTGGTTTTTCACTCTCTGCATTGTGCATTGTGGAGGGACGCATTTTTCAGACAGACTGTCTAGACAGTGACAGCAGAGTATTTCATGCTCTGTGTGTAAGCAGGTGCAGGCAAACTTGAACGCCACTGTGTGGAATCAAATCCAGAGCTTCCCAAATGCCTGGGGAAAAGTTGTAATCAACTCCCAGTTCTAGCAAAAACTACACTGCAAAAACTCCTGATCTAACCGGAATCTTATTTCTAGCCTAAAAAGTCTTCTTGATCTTGTTTTGAGAATAATATACTATATAAGAGCAGATTTGTAA
>JBBPCY010000109.1:11053988-11072838 GCA_037974405.1 Brachyalestes nurse
AAATAAGATAAAGAAGACTTTTTAGGCTAAAAATAAGATTGCAAGTCTTGGTTAGATCAGGAGTTTTTGCAGTGTAAAGATATTTTAGGACCAAGCATGTTTAGGCTGATCAACTTCATTTGGAATATTGGAAAAATGATGTAAAAGTACAGTTTTTGCTGATGACTTTAAAACCTCATGAGATACCCTGAGTGGGACAAGATGCTGATAGCTCAAAAGCCACATTTGTACACCTTTAAGCTCTCACTGCACACCCTGTTGCATCTGTTTTTCAGCTCTTTTGTATGGACAGCAAGGTACAGCCATGAACTCTGCTGTGCTGCCGTTTTGATGAATGACTCACATTTTTGGTGCACATGTGTACGTCTTTGGTTTGCCTGTAAGCATTTACTCTTGTTTGCTGCTTCAGGGGGGCTTTGGCTGCTCCCACCACACTGACGGCCATTAATCAATTATGATCTCTGCTTGTGCCCCTCATAAACATTCACAATCTCATGCTCTTGTAATTCAAGCAGGCAGTGCAGGTTGACGCCAGCATCCTATCAAAGCAATCACTCTTAGTTTTACGGCTCCCCTCGAACTTTACAACCTTTCCACAATATTCAGAACAGAGCCGCAAAAAAGGAATAGCCGACCACTTAAGGGAACGATTTTTAGCCTGTTTTTTTTTTCTCTGCCCCCGATTTCATGAGTGTTTCTATTTAAGGCAATTAGGAAGCTTAATGAACCACTTTTTTTATTTTGTGGTCCTGCGAATACTAAATGGTTTAGCTGGGATTGAATGTGCACAAATCACTGTAAGAGTGAAGTTTTCAGTGAGAGTTCAGTTAGAATGAGACACTGTAGGTTTGAATTAATTTTGAGTTTTCCTGAAGAGTCCCTCTTCATAGTTAAAAATTTCTTTCTGGGTTGAATTTGAGGTGAGTAACCTTCAACAGCACTCAGTTTCTTCACTTGGTCTCTTTTCACTCTAGTTTTTGCCACCAGCACTTGGCTCCCTTCCTAGCAGGGCATCTTGCCCTCATATATGAATTCTACATGACAAGATAAGCTGGATAAGAACATCCATGTAATCGATCTTTCATTTATTTCAGACAAAAGTGCTTGCCGTGCCTCTTTTCCAGGTGGTCACGCTAGGCCAGGAATGCAGGCTGCCCCTTTCTGACCTCTCTTCAAAGTGCAGGATTTGGAATGGCATAGATGCGCATTCTATTTCTGAAATGGAGGATGTGCATGTTATCCTCCCCTGCGTCTGCTCCTCAGCAAAACATGTTCCGCAGAGCAGGGTCTCTGTCCTAAGCTGACCTGTCCAAGACTGGTCGTGGCCTGGAACGTTTCTTTGCCCTTCAAAGCAACTTGGTGAACTTCCTTTCAGTGTTCAGCTATGCTACCAGCATTCACTTTGATCCCGTCGGATAAACGCATACCCAACATGAGCATAAAGTCTGCCCAGCTGCAGACTTGATCAAGTGAATTCTCACCCAAGCGCTTTTACCTCTCTCTCTGAGATACAGTCAGCTAAATGATTCCCAGCCTTTACAAACCACAGGAGTTTGCAGAGGTTCCTTGCTACCTCCCAGGATCAGTGTAGTCTCTGAGTAACCTTAACTCATAAGCCAGTTCTGACTGACGCCTGCTTTATATGCATCACAAGCCAGACCTTCAGATCCTCTTAAATCCACGGACTTTACCCCAGCAAAGCTCCAGAGGCCATTCTGTCCAACTCCAACTCAAGCTAATAGAGTTCTCATGAGTTTAAAAAGATCTTCAGCTCCACAACCTCCTGGCCTTCAAAAGCCAAGGTCTAGGTTTACTGTAATTTTTAATGACCCTCCCCCCATAAAGACCCAATTTATTAAGACCATAAATATTGAATGGCACAAATATGCTGAATAATTAACCATGGCTTCGTGTTGTGCATGCCTGGATTAAATGAACTTTCTGCTCAGTCACTCACTGTTGGGGAAGAGCACGCCTGCGTGAGGTTGTTGAAGGCCTCTGAAATATTCATCAGTTCCATGAAGTGCAATTAACTCAAGTTCTGGATCTATTATCTATAAGTAATCACATTATGCAAGGGCTTGAACACCCAGTGCAGATACAGTTCATGCAAAACCTGGTGCAGTTTTCTTCTTCCAGTTCTTTTCAAAGAATTCCTCATTCTCACCGCTGGTTTGTTCAATGACAAAGTTCTAGTATTCCACAATATTCACGGATCTCATGAACAAATTGTGTGATTAAATCTAGGTCAGGTTCCTGGAGACTCTTTATCCAATAACCTTAAATAACTCAAATCACTGGGAGAGATTATTTTAGGCCACATTACTATGGTATGAACTGGATTCATGCATGTATTGTTGGAAAACTGTTGGCTTTGATAATGCAAGACTTTAACAAAATAAATGTTTAACGCTATAAATAATTTAGGGCTTTCTTATGAAGTGCCACTTTTTTAAACACCCAGGACGCATCTATATATTTGTAATTTTAAAATGAGCATGGGGAAAGGAGAGAAAAGATAACATACCCATGTCGCGTGGATAACTCCCACAGCTGAGAGAAATAAAACAAGAATCCTTTGAAAATCCCTGGACTGAGGATTATTTGATCACGCATAATAAGTCCAGCCACAAACGGTATTAAAGCTTAAAATGCATATCCTTTGGATAGAGAACAAAGAGAGTCAAAACACTGGCATGATAAATTATTCACATCAAACTTGTCGAAGTTTCCTCCCACCCCATGTTTGAAAATGTGTTTCTCAAAAATGTTTTGCACCACTCAGGCTTCTGCTGTCCATTCCAGATTGTTTACAGATTGTTTACAGTCTCTTTTCATATGCACATCCACTGCATGCGAATATACAGTCAACTCCACGATTTATTGGCAGCCTTGGTAAAGATGGGTTTTAAAAAGGTCATGAAAATGTAATATAACCACATAGTTCCAAAAAAAAGACAAATCTAACCTTTAATTTAAAAGAAAGCAAAACCTCCTACTTAAAGACACACATCACAATAATTGGCACCCCTAGTAATTATTAACAAACTATAACTGAGGCATGTTCTCATTTGTATCTCACTTGTTCAGGTCCAAATTCGTAAAGGCCACTCTCACTGGAACTGGGTTCTGTGATCAGATTGTCTTCCATACTTCCATTCCATGCTGACCATAGATCTTCCAGCAGTAAAAAGAAAATTACTTTTACAGAAAAACAGGAACCCCACTGTTAAATATGGTGATTGATCAGCAATGCTTTGGGGCTGTTTTTCTCCAGAAGTCTGGGATCCTGCTTAGGATACGTGGCATCATGGACCCAATCTAGTAGGAGTACAAATTTAAATGAAAACTTGGCTGCTTCGGGCAAAAGCTAAAACTGGGGCATGGTTGGATCTTCCAGGAGGATATTGATCCAAAATATATGACGAAACAAAAATGGTCAATGAACTCATACCTCATACCTCTGACCTAAATCCTCCTGAAAACTTGTAGATTGAGCTGAAGAGTCCAAAAGAGAGATCTTTGTGTGCTGGAAGATGAGGAGAGACTCTCAGATTCTGTGCTCTGTATTCTCCAGTCTCATAAAGCATTATAAGAGTGTTGGCAAGTGTGAGAAGCACAAAGACTTTTCTTTTTTTATGTTTATCGCGGGTGCTAATAATTATGAAGCTAGCTGTATGACGAATTAATGTACAGAATAATTCACAACAAGATCACGATGGCTCACGCTAAACTGTTGACATATCTCAAGTGAAAGTCGGGAGTGTTAGTGTAATGTGCCATTAGTGTAATTGGTTCTAATGTGTCTGTATGTGTTTTGCATGAGAATTTGTCACATTATCACTGCATTCATTACATGCTAACTTTGATGAGTAATGCAGAATTCCCCTCTCTTACTGCTGTAGGACCCTCCAGCTTTCTCATGCGCTGAACATCAATGATCTTACCGACAATTTTGTCAGGGATTAACTGGTGCTGCTTAGGGGGATTGTTGGATTTGGCAGATTACTGACCTGTCGTTTGTAAATAAACAGTGGAATTCCGCCTTTGCAGATCATGACTCCTAATCGCCTGCGTGGATTAACAGAGGAGCCCACTGATTCATTAATTAATTAAAGGATGCTGAGTCAATTTTTTATCTCTCTGTTGAACAGAAGCTGAGAATGAGCACTGTGCAAAACTGCTGTGTACAGTGGATTGCCAAGCCGTTGCATCATTGAGGCACAAGGTACAGTTTGTGTACGGGTGGTCGTCCTAGTTTTCTGAAGTTTCAAACTTAAAAAAAAGGAAAAGAAAGTATATGAACAAACTTCCATTGTGCTCTGGGAGTTATTACAGTTTGAGTGATGTTATATTTTAATTGGCCCACATTTATACACACTAAATATTGGAAATGGAATATTTTAATTTTTCCTTAGTAAGGTTTGTCTGAAGCAAACCTATTTACTAGAATTAGTATGTGATATGATGTTTTGATGACTGGTCAGCTATTATATTATTTGGTAGTGTCAAAGACAAAAAACTCCCACAGGTATTACAGCCCAGGTGACAAAGGTGGGTGAGAAGCCAGAATGGGGATCTAGAGAGAACTGGTGAAATGTTTGAACACCCCCAATGAAATTGCATGCACAATTTATAGATTTTTTGGAATAAATATTTTTTGCAAAAAAAACACATACATGGTACTTTACAATCTGTATGGTGATCTAAAAATATTAAATGTAACATAACGCCTTATATCCTGTGTTTGTTTGAAAATGAACTCATTCATCCTGCTTTTGAATTGTTGACCCATAAATTCAGAGTTGATTTATAAAGTTTTATTAATGTATAAAGTTTTATTGCTGCAGTGTTCACATTAGAGGGCTTTACTTAATCTAAGTAAATGAACCTTTACTACACTCAGCCCTGCACGTCTTTCTGTGTTTTTTCGGTTCTTTTGCGAAGACGTGATGGGAGTTTGCGAGGTGAACATCTGGCTGGGGCAACCAGCCAGGAATTTACTCAAGAGGATTTTTTTTGTCAAATTTTTCATGAAAGTCTGCAGCCACTCTGTTTCTCAACTGCTCACAAACAAACCACACCCATCTCCTCTTTGGCTTCGAGGATTCTGTTATTATGCTATTCTATTATTATTTTTCTGCATTCTGTTTTAAGACGAGGCTGCCTGAGGCCTTTGTTACACCCCCATCTTTTAGATGTATAAATAAATCAGCTGTGTTTTATATGGACTTTGTTCTTCAAAGCTTAGAAAGCACTAGATTGCCTCCCTGCCTTTCTATTGTGAAATACAGTCCAAGGTGCATGCAAGATGGTGCTGAGAGAAAAACATTGCAACAAGCTGCTCCAAACCAAAGGCTGGCTGGCATGGCTCTGCGAAACTGTGCTGTCATTTAATCCATGTGAGGATCTTGTTAGCACAAGTGCCTTCACACAGAGGTCACAAAGTATAGCATTTAATCCCCGAGGGGCCTTTTCTGAAGCAATTAGCTTTTTATGGACCCGCAAGAACACTCAAAAGTCTATCTGTAAAAAAAGAAAAGGCTGCACACCACACTTCTTGGGACCCAACAGCAGCTGAAAGCTGCCCTTGATGGTGGAGATGACATGTGGTATGTTTATTTCAGCGAGGCATTTTGCTTTGTTGAGGTTTCTAGTTTTACAGTAGAGTCCTCAGGCACAAGGGTCAGTTCGGAAAGGGGGTGCAAGAAGCGGAGGCCTAGTGCCACTTCCCGGAGGATATCGCTGCTCAATTCTTTGCTCCATTTTCCCCTAACGGTGCCTTTCCCTCAATTTGACCAAGATTGCATTTTAAGTTGTGATCTCTTAAGCCATTTTGCTTGAGCCCAGTCAGAATAATTTGAATTCACTTTTCGGCACCGTTCTAGGCTGTTTCTCTCTGATAAAGCTTCTACCACTCCTGGTCTGTCTGTCAGTCAGTCACCCTTATAAGCAATATCTAGGTCAGACATGCTTCTCTTTTACACATGAGGTTCCTCATTTTTTTTTCAGCTTTCAAACGCTTACTGAAGGATTACCTTTCCCAGTCTGGCGTTAGCATGTGTCCATCTACACCCTTATAAATATACAAATTAAAATTAAAAGGTTCCAGAAAGGGTTCTTTGGGTTAATGCCATCAAAGAGACACTATTGGTTTCTTAAAGAACCATTTGATGTGTGGCTCTATAAAGAACAGTTTTTTTTTCTGTGAGTGTGAAGAACATTTTAAGATAAAAAAAAACCTCCCCATAAATATATGGTTCTCTACCAAAAGCAACCTGAAATCAAAGTGATTTTATCTGGGGGTGGAGCGGTCCTGGTCATATTAAGGGCAATCACTTCCCCATCCCACCATCCTCATCAGTCAATGAGTGAAACACTCAACTAGCTCAGAGACCCTTCATGATACAAGGTTTCACTTAGAAATATGTCCTGGAAGGAAAATTTGATTCACATTGACTTTTCCTAGAAATGTCCATCCATGCCCAGAGCCATTTAGAAACCTTTATTTTTAGGAGTGTCTGTTTATAAATTGCACTGTACAGTCTCACACTGTGAAACCTCTGAATTAGCTAAAGCTAATAGCACTGGCCAGATGACTTGTTCTACCATCTTAGCTCATCCAAAGAATTTATCCTCTTTCAGTTACTCCATTGTCATTGATTATTATTAAATTCTGCACAAATTTCAAAACTCTTTTTTTAATTAGATAACTAGGAAACTTTTGCAAAGCAGCTAAATGGGCTCAAAAACAAAAACTGTATTGTAACTCTACAGCAAAAAAATTCTGAATGTTCGGCCCTGGTTAGCATCAGGGTATAAACACATACAAACACCCAGAACACTGTTCTGTTTCAAATTCTGTTTTACACAGAAATCTCTGAAGGCCTGCTGTTTGCTGTAGGACAAAATGCTGCAATCATTTCCTTGGACTTTGCACAGCTCCTCATGCATCTTATATGACTGGGGTTTGTTGCACATGCTGGTTGGGGGATAGCCACATACTCGCTGCTTTTTACCTCATCCAGGCTTTTGCTTTGTGTATAATGTATCTATGCAAAAAACAAACAGTCTAGTTGGACCACTCACCAGAATCTATTAATATATGCATTAAGCTGTTGCAAATTTTGGTTTACGTTTGTTTTGGATTGATATACACTGATCAGTCATGACATTTAAACCACCTACATAATAATGTATAGGTCCCTCTTGTGCCACCGAAACACATCTGGCCTGTGGATTCCACAAGACTTCTGAAGGTGTGCTGTGGTATCTGGTGCCAAAATGTTAGCAACAGGTCTTTTAAGTCCCAAGGTTTCCCAGCAGAACATTGGCCAGAGCATCACACTGCATCCACTAACTTGCCTTCTTTCCTCTAGTGCCATCTCTCCCCCAGGTAAAAGACAAGCACAAGACCTTATGTTGTAAAAGAAAACAGGATTAATTGGACCAGGCTACCTTTTTCCATTGTTTCATGGTCCACTTTTGATGTTCACATAACCATTTTAGATGCTTTAGGTAGTTTACAGGGCTCAGCATGGGCACTCTGCTGAGTGTAATACACAGCAAACTGCAATGCACAGTGTTCTGGACCCTACCTATCATACCCAGCATTAACTTTGTCAGCAGTTTGTGCTACAGTGGCTCTTCTGTGGGATTGGACCAGACGGACAGTTGGGATTGGCTAGTCTTTGCTCGGCTCTTGCATCAGTTAGCCTTGGGCGCTCATGACCCTGTTGCTTGTTCAGCGGTTCTGTCTATGGACCACTGCATCCCAGGAACCTCCCACAAAACCTACCATTTTGGAGATGTTTGGATACAGGTGTCTAACCACTACAATTTGGCCCTTTTTAAAGTCACACAGATCGTTGCATTTGTTCGTTTGTCCTGTTTCCAACACATCTGTCTGTTCTATCACACCTCTAACCTACCTCTTGAAAGGTGCCATTGTAACAAATAAATCAATGTTTTTCATTTCACCTGTCAGTAGTTATAATGTTGAAGTGAATGCTATTGTATTTAAAAAAAAAACAAACAAAAAAAACGGTTCTTGTATACTGTCTTGCCTTATGTTGAAGCCATTTGGACACCAAATAAACACACAACACAAAGGGAAAACAGTTCAAAGAAGCTTAAGGCACATTCATAAATCGTCAAGATGTTTTTAATGACCTTTCTCAAAACATAATGTGGGCTCCTGACATGTGGCTGAATTCCATTCTTTATGCGTACACCACAAGGCCATTTTGAGGGTGTGAGGTTGTTTGGCTGTGTGACCTTCGTGCTGGTGATTGCTGATGGAATAACCTTCTCCTAAATCTGAAAATCTATTCTGCTTTAGGGGATCACTAAGAGTTGCAGTTGAGGTTTACCATGATGGAGCGTAAAGGCTTTGTTTCTATGGCATTATTGTTATTGTAAGTGCATGGAGCAGATGGTATGCTATTGCTTGTGTACACAGTTACCATGGGGCAACCCATCCTCCAGATGCTTGCTGAATCTGTTTCTTCTCAAATAAAGTTCTCATCCAAATTTAGACAGCCCCCCTCCTCCCCTCCCTTCCCCCTGATGACAAGAAATGTTTCAGTTTAAACCATTTGCTTCTAATTAAAGGCACAGGTAAGAAAAGCTTTGACTAAATATTGCAAGATGTATCCTGAAGGTGTATAGCAAAAGTAAGGCTTAGATAAACCGAAGAATCTTCATGGCCAGTTAATTGTGCAATGGCATATTTTTCATTAAATGTATAATAAATTTCATGATGTCAGTGTGCAGTTTTACAGCATGACATTAATATGTGATTTCTAAATAAAATCAGTAAAATAGGAATAGCCACAAATGCATCCTGTGCTAATGAGCCTCATGAGATGATTATTTTTCAAATAATACATTTAGCCTCATTATCGTGACCACGTTTCTGTGTCCTGAAGTCAGCACTCACTAGCAGAGAAAACAAATTGATTTTAGGAGTAAAGTCAGGCCCGTCTTGTAGAGGAGCAGTGCAGGTGAACGTGGCTATGAAAGAGAAAACGTGTTCCTGCACAAAATCACATCCCAGCATCTCCACGCTGAATTACCTTGACCTTTCAGTTGCTAGGGTGCACTGTTAATTCTAATATGTAACTATGACAACCTACTGGCTCTGACGCACTGGCCCAATCGATGGCACGTTGTTCTCCAATGTGCGCCACTCTAACCCGCCGCTCTCCGCCTCTGCTCGCTTTCTCTCTTTCATTCACTCTCCCTTGCTCGTCCTCACATTTCCAGTTAGTGCTAGATTGGCTTTCTCTCAGTGACGGGCATTAGCTCATCTCGCCATGTTCTCCACTGCTGTAAAGACACGGAGGATAAGAGGGAGAAGCTGTGTTTTTCATCTGGCACTGATGGGTCTTATTTACCCCTATGGCTTCTTCATGTTGCTGTCTAGGTCTGGTGTGCTCCAGTCTCTGTCTGTGAGAATGACCTAAACTTGCTCATACCTGAGGACAGAGCTCAAAAATGGATTGGAATAATAAAGTTAAAACTTTTTAGAACTTTTAACAAATAACACACAGGACACGGGCCAAACAATTCAGACTAAAAATGCCAGCCCATTATTGTATGTTTTTCCAAAATTGCAGAAAAAGAAAAGCAGCTGCCCACAATTGTAATTCACAAGCTTTCAGATTTAAGTGAGTTTACCACAAGTGACAAGTTAAAGTGAAATCCACAACAAACTAGCAATGCATTCTTTAGGTGGATACCATGTGAACATGGCCTGATGGCGCCTACATGCTTGAACCTGAAGCAGCATTAAAAAGGCATTTGCCTATATGCAAAAGATCAAACCATTTCAACATTTGCTGCAATCCATATAATCATAGAGGTAAGACAGCAAAGACATATGAGCATGGATGCATGGACAAAGACGGAAATCAGCTCCTGCTCCTGCTTCAACCATGTACACACCAAGATCTGCTTTTGCATTTACTGGTCTGTTCTTGGCTTGTATAGTACGTAGATACTTTGAACCATGTGTGGAGCATCTGGAAACCACTGAGGGGACCAAAAAAGACTGTAAAATATGAGGAGAGAAATGTGTAGTCAATCTGTCCAAAGCAGTCACACATTTAGGATAGAATGACCAGTAGAGACACATTTGCAACAAATTGCCCATTTATTACTCATTCAAAAAACACAGCACATCTCTATAATGCAGTCACTACAAAGGGAACCCTGCCCCCACGTTAAGTGGTGTAGCTGTTTATATTGGGTGTGCACGCGCCAAGCAACAGCAGCAGCATGCACAGAGTTTAGTTTCACTGTGTATTTTCCTGTCTGCCACTACAGATGTATGTATAAAAAGTAGTGGGTTCAGTAAGGCATGAAGATTAGTCGGTGGGATGCTGCCCCAATACATTACAGGTCTCCAATTCTGGATCTGGTGCTTCCTTGCTTTTAACATTTTAGTTATTTCCTGCGCCTTTCCCAGCTTCAGGAATTAATGAGCTAATTACAGGGGGTCCTCGAGTTACGACACAGATCAGTTCCTACGACAGTGATGTAACCCGAATTTGGGTTGAAACACATCCTAGCCTTACCGATCACTTACCGATCCTAACACAGTTGTAAAATCATAAACTTAGCCACAGAAGAAGGAAAATGACATAAATATACTGTATTTGTACACTGTTCCATAGTAACAGAAAAAAATCACAAAAAATGAGTGTAAAAACACTTGTGCACTTTTAACAGTCCAAAATAGTGTAGGTAAGCGTACTGGGGGACACCAGTTCCCTCCCTCATATGCCACGTTAGCATATTCTGCTAAACTAGTTATACTAGTTAGCATCGGATATTCAAAATGTCGTAACCCGAAGACCCACTGTAGTTGGATCAGGTATGTCAGAAAAGAAAAATACTAAAATGTGACACTATTGAACCTCTTGGCTTTCCTATTGCCTTCATAAGAAATGTTTATTTACCAAAGACCTTAGGTTTGGGTTCTGCAGCAGGGATTTGTTGTGGAAGGTCTTTACAAGTATATTGGTTAAACCATGTCCTGCAACCTTGACCCTTAAGGTTCTCTGAGTGAAGTCTGTGGAAACATTTTTCTCATTATATCCAGCCTGACTTCCAGTGTAAGAAGAGAGCGGCTATATCTAAATTATTCCTAACCTCTGGTTTCTCTTTCTTTCACTTCACTTCAAGTCATCTGCTCAGTGTTGCCATAAACTTGAAAATGGTTGGCTGGTCACACGCCAGCTTCTGTTTTGAAGTTTCAAGGACGTTATTAAAGAAGTGGCAAGTAAGTTACACATCACAGACACTTCTTAGTGACACGGCTGGGCACAGTGCTTGTCTCAGCCTTGTAACAAAAGCTTGGTGTTTTTCTAACCAATTCTAAACAAGCGACATTCATCACATGGACCAGATGGTCGTTTTACCACTTGTGACCACCGCTATGTGTGTAGCCGGGGACATGTGTAGAATACACCTATCACCATATTATGTGCCTCAGAATTAGTATTACATTATTCCTACTAAAGCATAATGCACAAACCTGACTAATGCATGCTACAGCTGTCAGAGAATAAAATGACAGTTTCTGTATGAGTAAGTCCTGAATTTTAGATGTTCAAATGAATCTTCTTCATTTTAATGGTGCAGTTTATCACACATTGAGGCAGTCGCATAGTTGTCTGTTTCCATGGAAAAGATGAAAGACAGTTTTCTGATAGGTATGAAGGCCCAAACAGGTACAAAACACTGTGCCAAAAATAGATCAACCGTCTGTTGACACTTTTTGAGCCCTTCATATTCAAATCAAATAAGCAAAATCGAATATTGGCAAAAGAAAGTGAAGTCTGTATGTTATAGAATGAAGAGGGATAGGTTTTAATACTAGTCCTTGATGAGGCCCTTTTGTGACAAAGCTTTAAAAGATCCTAATCGTTTCCCACCTTAGGGGTCATGCTGTCAACGTTTCAGAAACGCTGCGCTTAAGCGTTTGTGACACCTTTTATCCTCCAGACTAGAGCACATCCTGCGTGCTGTAAAAGGTTCACTAGGATGCGTTGCCCTCGTGAGAGCACATCAGATGTCAAGTCTTGTTGCTTTACTTATTCAAGTGACAAGTCAAACTTCATCAACATGGCTCGCGTTACATCCCTGCATCATTCCATCAGTCTGGCACTGTTTTTCCTCCGTCACCTTGTTTCCGTGCATAATGAGAGCAAAGATTTGTCACATCTGTCAGTAGCGTTCGTATTGTGCGTTCTAATCAGATTACACACTCAAGTCACTTCTCAGCCTTAGCTTGATGGAGTTAAATGGGCTTCTACTGCTCGCAATCAACCAGCAGCCACCAGTGCCTCCCTCCACGCCCCCTTAAACCTTCGCCCTGTTAAAGTTTAATGGTCCCTCTCGGGAGCAATCCTGATTTTCTATGTTGCGGCGGCTATTCGTATCCCATGCTGGTCATGCGTGTTTGGCATGCTCTTCGTCTTCACGGTAAATGATTCAGAAGGTACATGATCAAAGGCTTCTGAAGATGTACTGTGCGGTTCATGGTTTGCACGATGGAGCTTCTTTCGTGCTATCTCTCTGGCTCTGGGCTCACCCCCCCTCCCACCCTTCCCCTATTCTGTCCTGGCTAGAGTCCTAGCGGGGGAAAAAACCAAAGCTGTAGATTAAGCTCTACATCTTGGAACATGCTATTTCTCCAGCAGACGCAGAAACAGGGCAAGCGAGTGAGTGGAAGGAAAGATCGTCTTACACTTGAAAAAAAATCATTAACAATTAAGTGGCTAGAATATGCTGGGATTAGGCGGCACGGAATCGTCAATTTCAGCTGAAAGAGTAATGAGACCATCAGTGTAGCTGTCACTTCTCTTGTTTGGCAGCCGCTAGACTGGGAAAAGTTTGACAGGTGATTCTAACACCTAAAAGTGAGTGCACCAGACAGGCATAGCTTCTGACTTTCTGTAACAGCATCGCATGTGTTGTCAATTCTGTGTTTATTTGTGTTCAAACACGGACTTTCAACACTCCCCTGGCATCTAAGGCAGCAACGATGGCCAAAAATTTGTGGGCCTCTGCTGTGTGCGTGTGAAAGGGAAACTAAGTGGGCCAGAAGCCTTCAGAGAGGCTGACGAAGAGTCCGGCCAAGACCCTTGAGAATCGTGGAGGATTTGAGGCAAAGCATGCGGTCTTCAGCCAGGACAGCCCATCCAGTCCAAGGACGGGGAGGGTGTAATGAAGCAATGGAATCTGGCAGGCTGCTTGTGAGAATTAGCAAACCTTACATACTCAGTCACATGATGTGTGTGATAAAGGTCTGCATACAAGTAGCATGTTCATTGGCCTAAAAGTTTGGTCTGAACCAGAATGCAACCTGGTTCTAAACCTGACCCAAATCCAACCATAACCAGTGTTGATCTTGTGTTGAAATTACTGAAGATATCTTAGGCTTACTGAGGGTTTTTTTTTTAAATTGTGTTAATGTAATGAAATATAACACAAATGATGTTAAAAAGAAAATGGCTCTTAGTTTACTTTTCAGGTTGATTAGATAAAGTGATGACAGACATAGCATAGACACTTTTACACTGTCAGGAAAAGGCATGGCGTAGGTTTAGAGGCTCTGCTCTAAATTAAAATACCTTTTCCCAGTAATTGTGTAAAACTGACCCCTGGCACTCAGCTTCTGTATGGGTGTGAAAGAACACTGAAAACACATTGCATGGACAGAAGCTCAGCAATGCTAAATTAAGCCAGTGTGACCCAACCAGTGGGCTGTGGTGTTACAGTTAGGGGGCCACTGGCGGTCAGTTTGGTATTTTTTTACAACAGATGTTTTACAACATTTATTTAACCAACTAATTATAAAAAAATGACAAATACTGGATCATTTATAACAGTAACGTGTATTTATGTCAAGCTTGATGACAGGTCTGGCCAAATGCCTGCTAGTTAGACACTTCCGGCTGTTTTTTTGAGGACAGGCACAACATACATTTTTTAAAACCATTAATGTGCTGCTCAGTCATTCAGCAATGGCTTGCTGTGTGTAGGAAAAACTGTGACTAATTTAAAAATGACAAATTTAATTCTGACCACAACCACTCAGGGGCAAAGCAAAACTCTCCATTCCTGGTTACAGTGTCTGTCAGATCTGAACAACAGTCAGTCACTTAAATTTAAATTGCTACAAATTGTTTTTTAAGAGCTGTCTTATTATTAACAATGCAATTCCACATTGTCAAAATCATTAATCAACAAAACCCTATTTAACTCTGGATAAGTGTTACGTCCTGGCCTCCTGGTTCTTGCTTATAAAAAATGTATGTAAGTAAGTATGTCCAGTATGTTATATTCAGTATGTCAGATGTCAAGTAAGTTGTTTAAGGTGGGTATAATAAAAGTAGGGAGGAAGATTAAAGCAGCAACAAAACATGATCTCAACCTCAGCCAACAAATGTTTGACAAATTCTGTCATGAGCCCAATCTAAATAGTTGCCATGTTCAGACAAATATCTGTAGCTCTAATTAAGATTCAGTAGACTTACGCAGAACTGTATGATGGCCATTCAGAAACTCCATGCTTATTCTGGTCCAGGTCTTCCATGCCTTCTAGCCTCTCAGAAGGTTTCATGCTATGTGCTTTGCCTATTTGGTTCATTCATTTGTGCTGGCTGCTCACTTGTTTATATCAGAGGCGGATTCTGAGTAAGCTCGCTGGATGAGGCGCATAGAGAAAAGAGAAGGCCCTCGTGAAAGCCCAGCAGGAAGCGCCTTCAAAAACCCCTCACATCATCACTCCCATCCTGAAGCGGACTGACAGATGTACCACAGGCCTTGTTAAAAACAAGTAGGCCCATGCAACATGTCATACAAAACTACAACATAAAACAGTGCCGTGGGCTACAATATCAGCCAGCACACGCCAGTTCTCAAGCTACAGGTAGAGAACTGTCAGAGATGACTGCCGATTCAAAATAGCAAACGGGACAGTGCCTTTTCATCATCAAACTATACATGCCTCCATCCTTTCCTGTTTATTCACCGCGGTGTCTAACGGAGCATATTTATTTGTTCTTATGGGTCTGTCTCCTTCTAGGCCCCAAAGGAGTCACCTGCTCTATGTGGAGTTTTTGATCATCGTAATTTAAAACAGCCTTTGTTTTCTTCGTTCAGAATTGATGTTCCTTACGTTTCTGGGATGCCTGTGGTGGAATGTTTGTGATGTGAACTCAAAAGGCCTCTCTCTCCAGAGTTTTGGATGGTTCTTTGGCAGCCCATGACGTGTCGTCCAATAAGATGAGAGAGGTGCCTCAGGCTCAAAGCCCAGAGGAGAGAAGGGATTTAGGAAAGCAGCATAATTCTTACACACAGATGTGTGTGTGTGTGTGTGTGTGTGTGTGTGTGTGTATCTGTGTGTGTCTGTGTGTCTGTGTGTGTGTGTGTGCTGGCTTTAAGCTCATGTTTTCATTTTGGCTTCCAACATTTTTGGAAGCCATCTGCGCAAACATTTAGGGAACACCTCGCAAGAGCCTGTCAGAGAGAGACAGAGAACGAGAGCTGTTGCTGCTGGAGACGAGGAATGCACCCTCGAGTAAAGAACAAATACGAGGAAAGAGAAGAAACCGTACTGTATGTCTATGTATGTGTGCGTGTGTGTGTGTGTGTGTGTGTGTGTGTGTGAGTGAGAGAGAGAGAGAGAGAGCGTATGGCACTGCTGAGACATAAATCGTGTGGTTGTTTGTTTTCACTCCCCCGTCTGTGAGTGTGTGTGTGTGTGTGTGTGTCCTCTAGCGGTCCGCGTTGAGGGTTTCTGTGCTGTGTGTTGGCCAGGGCTCAGGGTACAGCCTGTACTCGGCCGCAGAGGAGGCTGAGTCATGACAACTTTAAACACTCAGGGCAACCAGCCACAGACACAACACACCAACTCTATCACTCTCTCACTACAACACATACTGTCTCTCTCTGTCTCTCTCTCTCTTTCTCTCTCCTGCATGTCTGAACATCAGATTATGTTTGAGGCATTTCTTCAAAAGTGTTGTGCGTCACACATTTGGCTGCAGGACTTTCCTCTTTCTACTCTATTCCTCTCTGCCTTTTTCTCTTTTGTCCCTTCTTTTTTTCTCTCTCTCTCTGTTCTGTGTTTCACACATCTGAACAGTATGTTTAGTGTATTTTCAGTGCTGAAAATTAGTCTGTATGGTGTTTATTGTTAGAATGAGTTTAGTGTGTATGGTGTTTAGTACTAGAATGAGTTGTGTGTGGTGTTTAGTACTGGAATGAGTTTAGTGTGTGTGATGTTTATTGTTAGAATGAGTTTAGTGTGTGTGATGTTTATTGTTAGAATGAGTTTAGTGTGTGTGGTGTTTATTGTTAGAATGAGTTTAGTATGTGTAGCGTTCATTGTGGGAATGAGTTTAGTGTGTGTAATGATGTGAGGGTTGGGGAAAGCTGGATGCAGTTGCATGATCCAAAACATTTAATGCCGAAGAAAAAAAAGGGGTCTGGGGCATACAATAACACAAGACACTACAAAAACACAAGATAGTTCAAGGGATGACAAGAACAGTATCATAGCAGAAACAAAGGGGGAAACAGAAATGTTTAACAAAAGCCAACATAACTACAAATTACCAACTTTACCAAATTTTTTGGGTTTTTTTTTACAGAAAGCAGCATGACAAACACAGACTGAAATACAAGAGCCATTAATACTATCCATAGAAATGAGAACAACTGGGGAAGGGAGGAGAACGGAACCAGACCGGAGAATGGGATGACAAGGGGGCAGGGCTAAGGCGGGGCTGTGACCAAAACTTTCTCACATGGAACAGACACATAAACAAAGGCACATGGAGAATGTCAATAACAACAGACCAAAAAACAGGGAGAAGACATTATAAAAAGGCAAAAAACATTACAGTGTGTTTAGTGTTTATTTTTTGGCATTATTTTAATCTGTGTAGTGTTTAGTAATGGAAGAAGCTTAATGTGTGTGTAGTGTTTATTTAGTGTGTGCAGTGTTTATTGTTGGTTGAGTTTAGTTTGTGTTGTGTTTAGTACTGGAATGTGTTTAGTGTTTATTGTGAGAATGTGTATAGTGCATGTAGTGTTTATTGTGGGAATGTGTTTAGTGTGTGTAGTGTTTATTGTGGGAATGTGTTTAGTGTGTGTAGTGTTTATTGTGGGAATGTGTTTAGTGCATGTAGTGTTTATTGTGGGAATGTGTTTAGTGCATGTAGTTTTTATTGTGGGAATATGTTTAGTCTGTGTAGTGTTTATTGTGGGAATATGTTTAGTCTGTGTAGTTTTTATTGTGGGAATATGTTTAGTCTGTGTAGTGTTTATTGTGGGAATGTGTTTAGTGTGTGTGTAGTGTTTATTGTTGGAATGTGTTTAGTGTGTGTGGTGTTTATTGTTGGAATGTGTTTAGTGCATGTAGTGTTTATTGTGGGAATGTGTTTAGTGTGTGTAGTGTTTATTGTGGGAATTTGTTTAGTCTGTGTAGTGTTTATTGCTGGAATGGGTTTAATGTGTGTAGAGTTTAGTACTGGAATGAGTTTAGTGTGTGTGGATTGTTTAGTACTGGAATGAGTTTAGTGTATCTAGTGTTTAGTACTGGAATGTGTTTAGTGTGTGTAGTGTTTATTGTTGGAATACGTTTTGTGTGTGTAGTGTTTAATACTTGCATGGGTTTAGTGTGTGGTGTTTAGTACTGGAATGAATTTAGTGTGTGTACCGTTTATTGTTGTCCCGTTTATTTGCCGGTATATGTTTAGTCTGTGCAGTGTTTATTGCTGCAATGAGTCAAGTGTCTGTAGTGTTTAGTACTAGAAGGAGTTTAATCTGGGTAGTGTTTAGTACTGGATTGAGTTTCATCTCATCTTTGTAATGTTTATTGATAGAATGAGTTTAGTGTGAATGGTGTTTGATTTTGAAATGAGGTCAGTTTGTGCTGTGATCAGAGGGTCTTGCTGAACATCAGATTTTTGGGAACCACTTTCGGGAATTCCTTATTATTCCTTATTAAATTTAAACAAATTCCTTCAGTTTTTCCTTTGCACCATTTTTTGCTGTTGCTGTTGTTTTCTGTAACATACATGTAAATGTGTGTGTGTGTGTGTGTATGTGTGTGTGTGTACGTGAAGTAGCCTTCACTAATATAGAATTCCAGATATATTAGAGTGTTTTTGATACAATTATTCCTCTCCTGTGACCTGTTTTAAGTGCAGAGCGCTGTTAGCCATTAGCATTGTGAGACTTCACTAAGTTGCCATGTTGATGGGTCTCTGAAAGGTTGCTGTTTATAAGCCCACATGTAGGTGGAGGTTCAGAGCTTTACTGTTTGTGATTATTTAAGTGTTTTTTTCTGTTGCTATGGGAACTGATTTTTTTCTACTCTTCTTCAGCATGAATGCTCTACTGAGGTGCCCTGGCAGAGGGTGAAATGTACAGGTATTAATGAGGGTTGTTGCTTAAATCAGGTGGGAAACGGGGACGGGTTAACAAAATGAAGAGACTTAGACATCTTACAGTCCACACAGAGATGCAGAGGTACAGAGTAACCACAGACATTTGGTTTTGACAGTTTGTTCATTCTCTCCCTCCCTTGCTCCCTCCCTCCTCTTTCTATTCATAAATTGAAAGCTGATGGTTCCATTTATGCCTTCTAGGCATTTAAAATTGTAGGAATAAATAAAAAGGTTAACACATCCTATCCAACTTGAGTCATTGTTTTTTTTTTAAAAAAAACACGTTTTTAAACATTTTTAACCAGTGATATTTTTTCTTTTACTCTACCATTTGTTATAGTATAATGGGGTTTTGTGTGTGTGTGTGGGGGGGGGGG
>JBBPCY010000109.1:11086485-11106955 GCA_037974405.1 Brachyalestes nurse
AAAGTATAACCAAACTTTTGAGCGTTTGTGCCGGTTAGGCACCATGTTTCCTGCTGGGAAAATGACGCTACGCAACGCGGTGACGTCATTCGAGGCGACTGGAATCGATTTGGGAATCGTTTGAAAAAATGTCAAACAATTCCAAGGAATTGAAACAGTGGGAACCGGTTCTCAACAAGAACCGGTTTTCGATTCCCATCCCTACCCCTTGGTCCAGAGGCAAGTATTTTACCCACTAGGCCACCACCACCCAACATGTTTCCCACTGGCTCCCTGACGTTATGTATTTGCATATTGTGTTACCTGTTTTTTCCTCCTTCCTTGTGATCTCTGCCTTCCATTCTGTGATGAATCATTTTTTAAAACCCTGATTAAGCCGGTGGTCTGGGGGTTAGGGAGTTCCACCTGCGACCGGAAGGTTGTGGATTTGAATTCCAGGACTGCCAGTTGGAACAATAAAGGTACCCTTAAGCAAGGCACCGTCCCCACACACTGCTCCCTGGCTGCTGTGGCAAGGGCACCCCGCTGCTTCATTTGGGTTAAATGCAGAGAAAGAATTTTACACTGTTCACACTGTTCTGTGTTGTGTTCATGTGTGACTATAAGGGGCCACTTGTCTTTTCTCTTTTTCTTTAACCATCTACTCTCATTGTTAGTTGCTGTAGGAGTGTGTTACCATGTGCTGGTTAGTACAGTAAGAGCTTAGGTAAAGTACAAAGATGCTTCTTATATTACCAGTAGTAGAATGTAACCAGACGAAAGTTGGTGTAATGCATGGAAATAAGCAGTCCTTTTACCTAGTTTGAATTCATTCAGATTTATTCAAATCATTTGTGTGTAACTCCTGAGTTTACAGAGGGCAGACATATTACTCAAGTATGTTAGATGTATTTTAGGGCTGCCATTCACAATGAAATGCAATTATTCTACATGCTTTTCTTAGAAAAGACGATGGTATAACTGTTATTCTAGGTTTATCGCTAGACTGTTCCCCTTTGGTTTGATCAATACATTACAAGTGATCTTATGGTGCTGCACAAGACTTAATGAGAAAATAGTAATATTGCATATTTATTATTAATGTTTTATTTTTCTCTTTATTTGACATATTTAGCACTTTGTCTTTAACTTCCCTCTGATGTTCGTTATGCTTTTATCTTATTAAAAAGCATTTTAAATTATCTTGTGTATGGAACGTTCTATATACATATAGCCTTACCTTGAATTACCTTACAAAGTGATGCATCAGTGGCTAGAGCATTGATAGGTCAATTATTTAGTACCTACTATGAAACTAATTTATAAGTTAAGATGATTTGAGAGAGAAACAAAGTCCACACATGGGTCAGTACAGTTTAGGGGGTAACCGCTGTATGACATATTGCCTAGTTAGCAACCTAATTTACTGCAATAGTTATTTCCTGGACATTGTTCCTAGAAGTGGTGACCGTATCTTATGGTGACACATGTTTAAAATATATTTTATTCTTTGTTGTGGCCAGAAATTCTGAGAAATATTGCAGCAAGAGCAGCACCCTGTCCACCTCCACCTCATTTCTCATTGCCAGTATGGATGACTACACACACCCACAGGGACACACACACACACACACACACAAAATGCTGAATCATGTCGTAATGCAATCTCATTCAGAAAAGCCTGTCTCAGCAGATTGCTGTATCTGTGCTTAGAGAGCAGCTCCTAAATCATGTGTCCAGGCGGAGCGGAGCGGGGAGTTGGGCTTGGTTGCATCATGCAGCCACTGTGAAGCGCACTGTTAAACAGGCACTACTTATGGTGCAGGGTCTCTTGTTGGATGAGTGTTACTGCCGTGCAGTCATAGGGTTTTCCAGCTGACCGCTCGACTGACCACCACACTTCCCATCGAGCATCATAGGCTGGGCAGGAATGTAGCACGCTCATCTGCCACGGTCACACTGCTTCAAACACACACACACACACACACACACACTCATTCATTTACAAACTTGCATAGTAGTTCAAAACGGCTTATACACACAAACCCCATCAGAGACATGCACTACACTGATAGAGTCAACTACACACACCTATAAAACATCCATGAGCATGTACCACAGTCAAAAAGTCCTCTTGCGCGCACACACACACACACACACACACACACACACACACACGTACACACGCACACACAAACACCTTCTGGAATATTTTCCAACCAGTGCAAACATACACCAGACACTGATACGGTCAACCATCCACACCCATAACTTAAGATTACACATAACCAAACATTCAGTTTCTACACCACACACACATATACATGTTGAAACACCTTCTCATGCTGAACAATCAGTTCAAACACTCGCCACTGATCCTGTTGACTACAGGCACACATGGATACACATTACAAACAAACGCTCTACTCCCACACACATACACACAAGTTTGGAATCAATGTTTCTAACGATATAAAACTGATTTGCTTGTCAGACAAGTGGGTAAAATGATTGTAATATTTTAGTTCTTTCAAATAATTGGTAGGGCACTAGGAACTGGGAATAAATGCTTTTAGACTTTTTGGAAAAAAAAAAAACACTTTTGGTTCTGTACAGAACCATTTTTGTAAGGGTCCTAAGAAGAGCCCTTAAACTGGTGAACAGCCCTTGCTTCATATATTTGGCCCTCAGTCTCTATGTACATACACACAGATGTTAAAGCTCCAGATGAGGTGGTGTTGTATAGCATCTGCAGATTCACCATCTGAGGATAAGCAAATATTGGCCCAACAAATATTAGTGTAGCAAGCCGTAATTGAATTACGCATTCTCTTCTTCATGGATAGAGAGATGAAGCTCTATTCTGTAGCACTGAGCTCTGGGGCCATTTGAGTGGCAAGTGTGCTCATTGATTTTTCAAGGGATCGGGATTGTTGCTATCAATATAGTAGCTATTTACAACACACACAATATGACAGCGGATTCAAATGCAAATGACAGCCTTTACAGAATTGCGCCCTTACAAGGGAGCGAAATCTGGAGGAGAATGTAGCAAAATTACACGCCTGTGTGACTGACAGCAAAGCCAGGACACAACAAGCCGTTGTTTTCTGTGCGGTGAGGCTGCAATGTGATCCTGTTCACTCATGCATTACTCACCCATCTGAGTGACACAATGAATCTAATACGAGTTATGAGTTCAAAACCAAGAAAAACTTAACAACTGCACTGGGCAGATGGAAGGTCACGGCACAGTGTGTTGTTCAGAGATCATTCAGCTGCACTGAGTCTTGCTCAGTGAGCTTTCAAGAGCTTTCTGATTCACTGGTTGGCAATGCAGGTCATGTTTCTTTGACTAAGCAGAATGTAAACTGCTGTCACTTATTTGACTCCTTGCATGTACTACGTTTGTTTATAGATATACATTTTTTTCCTAATGGCTTAAGGTTATATCCGTGGTTTACATCATGCAAGTAGAGACACAAACTCTGGATGCACTTCATGCATATGTTGTAAACAGTTTTGCCCACACACGAAGATTTTCATAACACACAATCAGACATCAGTGTATGAGAATTCTGTTTTGCTTTTGTGGTTTCTGTCACTGTTATCTATAAAATGGACAAAAGTATGTTTTATAGCTAAAACTGTAGTACTGGTGATGCCTGAACTGTGCCTTGTACCTTTTTTGTAACTTGTTTGTAACTGTTGTTGTCCATATTTAGAGGAAATCATATGTAATGCAGATATGCTGATATATGAGTTTCAGTTACTTGGCCTTCTGTTACAATGGTCTTGTAGCTCCAAACTAAAACTAATTTTAGACACTAACTGTGCACCAACTTAGTGTATAATATGTTAAATACACTAAGCAAAAGTACATTCCAAACTCAGCCATACCTTAATCTATTCTGAAATATTCATATTAGATTACCTTCTTACTGTTGGGGCTTTATATGCAAACCTGCTTGAAGTTTAGAAATGTTTCACACATTAAGTTTGTTGATTTGTGGTGCTATATTTCATAGGACCCCCATCGTAACATCTAAAGTAAGTCTGAGGTAGAATCACACTGTACACATTGCAAAAGTGGTGAAAGTGGATTTACTTGTAAAAAAATCTATTTCTATTTCAATGTAATGAGATAAATATTAGAAATGTTAACAGAGGAGGGATTGTTCTTATCATAACCAAATGCAAGGCTTTCACACTAGATGAATAATGAATGCTGCTTCAGATAGCATAAGATGAGGTACATAATATTTAAAGAATGATATTAAAATAGAAACAGTGAATGCTTTCACAATTCCGCATCTGTACAATCTGACTTTAGAATGTTCCCACCTCAGCCTCATGTTGGATTTCATGATGGTGGTCCTGTGAAATGAACTAGTTGTGTTTCTACCAGAGCTCACGCTACACTCAGCAGGATCGTAAGCTAACTGGCACGCTCTCACAGTGTTATAGTTAAGTGATTGGGTTTTGTCAGAGTGCCTTTTGTATTTAAGTTCCTTGAGTTTGAGTTAGTTTGTGGATCAACTCTCACACTACCCTGATGTTTCCAGCATGAGACCCCTCCCTTCTGTATGTACTGTTTCTTGATTTTTCAGTTAGGCCCATGTGCCTTTTTGTTTTGTTTTGTAGAGTCTGTGTATTTATGTATAAAACCATCAAAAAGAACCTGCACTTTGTGCCTCGCCTCACTCTCCCCGAGCAGTCTACAGACAATTCACAACAGACATAATTAACATTACAATACAATAAATACAAGTAACAACATATAATACAACATTCAACATGATGTAGTAAGTAATATGTTACCGAACATGGCAGCAATATAAAAAGTCTGAGTTGGTAAAGTTTGGGGATTGCAATACAGAAAATGCCTCACCAATTTACACAATTAGCACTAATCTATTGAAGTGACCGTGCCAGGGCTGTTAAGCATAGGAGAGCTCAAATGTGACAGTGTACAATTTAGTAGTAATATTGCACATTAGTGAATGTTGAACAGTCTTATAGTGGTGGGTTGGAGCTGTCCATGTATCTTGTAGTGTGTGTATGGAGAGTCCTGAGCATCTTCCCAGAGGGCAGAAAGGAGAAAAGTGTCAGCTCTGGGTGACTGGAGTCTTTCTTGATGTGCTTTGTCTTTCTGAGGCAGAGCGAGGAGTAAATGTCCTGGATAGCTGCAAGCAGTGTGCCCATGATCCTCTGAGCAGTTTTTAACCACCTTTTGCCAAGCTTTCTTGTCCTGAGCAGAGCAGCTGCTGTACCAGGATGTAACACACCCTGAGAGGATAAACTCCACGGCACACCTGTAGAAACTGGTGAGGACTGTAGCGGAGACCCAGGCTTTCCTCAAATGCCTGGTGGGCCTTTTTAATGGTAGCTGCTGTGTATTCTGTCTCCTCTCCTCTGATGTAGATGGAAGCATAAACTGTTTTCTAAAGTCGATGACCAGCTCCTTAGTTTTGCTGGCATTATGACATTTATTTATACATAGATGGTCTATTTATATAGTACATTATCATACACAAAGGCCATTCAATGTGCTTTATAGAAATAGAATACAAAATAAAATAATGGAAGAAATAAAAGAATATTGAAAGTGCAATAGAAGGCGAAGGAGAATGGTGCACTTTTTATAGTGCAGTGTATCTAATCAGTATCTTGAAAAAATGTCTGGTGATTATAACATCAATTTGGTGAACACTGGTTCAGGCCCGTTCAAACACGAGCACTCATCACATCTAAATACACATGGATCTGTTTACAAGCAGATCTTGTTGAATAAAAATAAACAACACATTACAGTCATGGTTTTTCCTCAAAAATCACTGGACCATCACTGAGGTCCTAGACAAGTCTGAGGGTTTCCCACAGGATCAACTACATTGTGGATAAAGAGAAAAATTCTGTAAATGAATGATTTCTCCAAACTATAGCTTTAGCACAGTGGTTCCCAAACTGGGGGCGCAGAGGTATTGCAGAGGGGCGCACGAATGGGATAACCTGTGTAGTTTGAATTGGGGGGGGTCATTAATGTTCTTATCTAGAGAAGGGGGAGCCCTGCAGAGAAAGTTTGGGAACCACTGCTTTAGCAGATGAAACTGTAATGGAACAGGGGCTTCTTTGTCAGACCTTCCTAGAAAACTGAGTTTAGTTTGACAGATTGCTTTTTTTTTTTTGAAATATATACAAAAAGCACTATTAGCACAACAATGTGCAGTGTGGCTTCCAGACTAATAAGATGTGATGACGGTTTGGGCACGAGCCAGATGTTAAGCCTAACGTAAGTGAGAGTGTGATGACTGCCGAGGGTATTAGCTGAAAAGATGCAGTGTCTGAAAATAGTATTTGAAAGCATCATGTGTGGGCACAGAACAAAGAATCCATTTCAAAGACAGTTCTCCTTTATTCTAAAGGCACTGTTAATATGCCTGTGATGGAATGGAATTATAAATATGCAATGGGTTTATTTAACTTCCATCCAGCCTGTGTGAATAGTTCTCTCTCACAGAGCGGCTCTAGGAGGATCCATGGCCTTGAAGCATGTCACGGTAAAGGCGATTAGCGGGAATAGAAATTGACGCCTAAATGGTGAATGCTTTGGAAGCCTTGTAGGAGGGAAAAATATAATTCTCATGGAACAATCCACAGCATCCCACTCGACAAATTGTTGGAGGTACCATTTTGAAGGTTATTGCTGCGTGAGGTAAAGGTATTTTTAGGACGCGGTGGCTGAGCTGGAACATGAGCGTATAATATGAGTGGCTAGCACAATGTGTTTGTGGCCAGTATGTCTGAAAAGCATGTAGGACAAATTGTTCTCTAAATCACTGAAGCTCCGTATCCCTCTTTTCAAAGGCAGGGATGTGTGCAAGGAGAATGCTGTCTAGAAAAATATAGATACCAGCAATGGCCTTATTGTCTATCTTGAGCAGTGGGTGGCTGAGATGCTCCTTCTTTCCTTTCTTTTTTGTTTCTCACTTTTACTTTACAAGTACACAGTGTAAATGAAAGTACTCTTTGAAAATACATCTGTGGTTCTTGGCTTGGATGTACAGTTCTAAGAAAAACCCTAGTGCATGATGCACAGGTTCTTTGAACTTTAGAAAAGATTCTTTGAAGGATCCCAAGTAACAAAACCATCTTCATTGCTTATACACTATATGCACTAAAGGATTGGGACCTTATTGAAGGATCAGGTGTCCCAATACTTTTGTCTTTATAATGTATCGCGTCTCACGTCTGGAGATGTTTTTGTTCCCTAGTGATGGCCTTTTGTTTTCTCCTCCAAGTATGTTGAGCTTTCCAGTCATAGTGGCAGTTAGGAAGCTGCATATTAGCTTTACATGACTCTGAGGAAGCTAAGAGTGTGGAAGGGTGCTGTCTTTCACCCTTCCATTCTGGTAGCAACATGTAATAACGGGCAACCTAGTTAACACAAAAGGCTAAACCACAACAAAAGTGGTTAAAAAAAAATCCAAGAAGAAAAAAACATCACACTCATCACTCATCTCATTTTGAACCAAAGATGATTTAAAAGAGCCTTCTTTGAAAATTTCTAAATGAAATCAAAAGTGGTTCAAAGAAACCCTTCTTTACTCCATTATTTTAAAAATAAATGTAATAGGAGTGGTCCCTCCAGTATAGTCAAATAGTTACCTTGGCAAATAAACCACTAACAAGTTCTTCTTGCTGCTGTGTTTCAGGTTGACCTATGTTTTTTTTTCCTTTCCACCCACTGGTTAAACCAGCTCAGAGAATCACGGAAGCAGGAAACAGTGTCGCATGCACCTGCCTCCAACTAACGCAATGCACTCTGTCTCTATGCAGCTCAGCTCTCCATAGTATCACTAAACTGCTCTGACTCACACACTGGTAAGCCACTAATTTTCATAGCATTATTCTAAAACGATGTTTGACCCTAGAAGGAATACAGATAAAGCAAGTCAAGTGTCAGTTTCAGATTGACCTACTTGTGGTGTACTATAGTAGGCAGGCTACGATTTGTGTGGTGGTAAGGGTACAGGGTGCATTTCAGTTTCATTTTATTCCTTCCTGGATTAACTGAAAGGTGCGCGTGCTGCACACTTTCCTTTAGTCGTTTATTTGATCCCTTTGTGGCTCTTGCTATAAAGATAACTTTTGTTGTTTACAAAAAAAAAAAATTTAACTTTCTTAATGAGTTCTACAAGTTGACTTAGCCTGGGTACTTTGTAAACCTACAGGTGATATCTCCCCTATACATTCTGCTTATCAGGAAATCTACACTTGCCTGGTCTCATAAGCAGCAGAATGTCAGAAAGAGATGAGGAGTCGTTCAAGGCTGTGCAGCTTGACCAACACGCTGTAGATTCCACCAAACAAGAACCGGAGGCGCCTCCACCTTACTCGAGTGGAACAGACCTGGCCTCCTGTGCTCAGGCTTCAGAAACAGGGGAGAGTGCAGCAGCTCCAGCATCCACTGCAAGTGACCAAGGAGGGAAGTGGACTTCTACTGTGGAGCAGTTCAAACTCAAGAGATTTTTTGTGCTTCGGGTACTACTCGATATATCTCATTCTTATTTAATCAAAATCTCACAATGTGCTCTCTTAAACAAGAAGGTTATTAAATGGTTCTCAGTCTGGACTTATAAATGTTATCTTTAAAAAGTGCAGAATTTGGTAAAGTTGTTGGTTGTATAATAATACTTTCCAAAGTGATTATCAGGCTGATTTAAAAGAACAAAAGCAAAAAACTGCAAATAGGCTTTAATATCCATGATATTTTACAGCATTTTATTCAAACACCATGCTTCAATCACTGTAAAAAGGTTCTAGCTTTAAAGCAACACACAGTTCTTGTTATTAATTGGATTAAAATTTGCCAGAATGATAAACACATTCCTTTCTGACAATAGACTGTTCCTCGCCGCACCCAGTGTAAATATGCTTTATTGCATGTTAAGCTAACAGAGTAAGGCCATAAAACTCACCTTACCTTCTCCAATGCTGTTATTTTTTACTTATTGTTTGCAGCCTAACACACAGCCCTTGTTTAGAGACAGCAGCGACAACTCTTTTCCGTCCGGACCTGGGAGCATTTGGTTATCAAATCATGTCTGTGTGGCAGCTCACACACTGAGACGCTGCTCAGCTTGCCGAGTGCACTCAAAGTTTGAGAGAAAATGCTGTCACAAGAATGCTCAGGGGCTCTGCTAAGCCATTTCTACTGAAATATTAAAAGAGATTTGTTGTAAAAGGTTGTCGCTGAATAGAGTTTAGAGGACACAGCTGGCAAGCTGATGTCATTTCTTTACAGACTTGATGATTATTCACATATTATCACCCCCTTTTTGCCCTAGTCTTATAAGGCTAACTTTGTTTTATTCTGTTCCTGGTTTAGCCTGGGACTCTGGATCACGCCATTGAAGATATCAAAACGCTGCTAAACCCAAAGGATGACGGCCCTGTGAGCAGCATTTGGTTAATGGCTGAGTATGTTTTTCACCTCTTATCAGTTTGATCATGTTTGATATGATTTTCACTTATATATGCTTAATACTTTTTTGCATCATGTTATGACCTATGCAAGGGTCATGTCACATTTTATAGTGCATATTTATTATTCTCTTTTTTAAACTAAAACTATTTTATGTTTGGTCAGTATACATGACATGTTCAAAGTTACAGTATGGCTATACTAGGTATAATGTCACCAAGACAAACACACTGATTTTATCTCTGATTCTGATGTATCTAATGCTGCTCAAATCAATGATCAGTCTTTAAATATTATGGTTCCTCTCTAATACTAAAATCACAATATAGGCCCAGTCATCTGGTTGCGTAATGGAATGGTTAGTTTCTCATCTCAGTTGGTGGACTGATTATTTTGCTTTGTAGCTATGCTGCGCATGTTTACGGCTCTGTACATGTACTGACTGTGTTCATTTGCATTCACTTGTTGCCCAAAAGGAAGGTTGCATTATTGGAGTTCCGCTTTGAGAAACCTTGTCAACGGCCTATGTTTTAAGGGGACTTCCTCTTCATTACTTAATTACTTAAAACGCCTTCAAACATGTGTTAGACTCTTGTTGCTTGTTGCATGGTGGAGATGTCGCACATATGTAAATGGTGCACTAATGATTGTACGTCCAGCAGTTGTTTACAGATAAGGTGCCCACACATCAGCGTCAGACATCAGGCTATAATCAGTTCACCCATGCTTAGACTGAAATGGCATATGGTGCAGTCATCCTTTTTTGCTGTCGCTGGAACTAGCGCAAGTATTAAAGAGACAATTTTATGCAACATCTTCCAGATGCGACACTACAGAATGGCTGCAGCTGGTGATCCATTATTCTGCCCTGTGTTTGGTAACTAAGTAAGATGTGCTGGAAATTATTAAAGTGAAATAAACAGGCAGCAAAACAGGGCTGCTGGATGACATTTTGCTAAATGCACCAGCGGATGTCAGCTCCTATCTGTCTGGATGTAGGCTTTCAGGAAACTCTTTTAAAACCTTACCACATGAGGATGAATTATATATCTCATTTTCCTCAGCCCAACACACACCCACATACACACTCACACACATATACACAAAACTATTTCCTGTAATGGTGGAACAGCTCTGTGGCTTGAATTGAGGCTCTGAGTCTAAGTGAAATGTTCATGACCTGTACTGTTGTTTTATGAAAATAATTTGTGCCATAGTGTGCCACTCTGTGTGGTTATATTCATAAAATGATGTGCAGAAAATGACACAGTCTAAATAATACCTATGCATTATTTGTTTAATTGCTGTCTACAGAATTACAGTGTTTGCATCGGGGATTTTCCCAGACATCATAAAACGCAAGCTACTTTATGCAACTCACTACAAATCTTAAAGTGACTAATTGTCTAAGTGTTCTCATCACTTGAAGATCATGAATTTGATCCACGGTGAAGCTACAACAATCCATGCCTGGGTGTACAAGAGAGGGTAATTGGCCTTGCGCTCTTTGTGGGTAGGACTGGCCTCCCTCTCTAGTTGACACTGGTGACATAAGACCACTGACAGTAAGCCGCCTCCTCCAAGCGTGTTGAGCTCTGCAAGGATGTTGTGAAACGCTGCAGTGGCTGGTGTGATATAATTTTGGAAGAAGAACAGGCTAGCCCCCGGCTTCCTAGAATTAGTGCTGTCATGTGATTTGGGGAGTCCAAGATAGTAGCTGGCCTTTATCAAATTGAAGAGAGCATTAGGGAAATAGATAGTTCAGTAATTATATTGACATTTGATTTACATTTATATTGAGCAATTCTTTACCATTTTTATATGAAAAAAGAGAAAATCAATGCAAAATATAAACAATATACATTTAAAAACAAGACTGTATGCACAAATATAACTATTCCACAAGTTCAGGTCATAATAATGCTTTCTAGTTATGAACCTAAGTGTGGTATTGATTAATTGAAAGTTTGGAATTTCAAAAGAGTTTCAATGAGCTGTGAGTGTGAAATTATAAATACTGAATTAGACCACTTCTAAGGGTTAAAGTCCAATGGTGGACTCTTTGTGAGCTTTGATCTTTGGTGCCGGTTGTTGAGCTCATTTAGAAGCAATATTTGCCCTCTGAGCTGTGGAGGGGATGGTGTTAGCAGGGCTGAACAGCTTGGCTTGAGGATGACTATGTTTACAGTATCATCCTCATAGTCCCTGAGGCACTGCAAGAGTAAATGGGACTGTTTGTGTGTTTGTGTGTGTGTGTGTGTGTGTGTGAGAGTGTGTGTGTGTGGGAGGAGGGGGTTCACACCTCTATCTCGAAGATCCTCTGTTAAAGGTAAACTGAGTCCACAAGGCAGTCAGGGATTGGCCCCTTATATGTCTGTAGAGCTGTGTTTGGCACAGGCGTGCGCATGATGTGGTTTTTTCACATTCCGGGTGATGTACTGCTAGATTTTGTTGCCATGTTCTATAAAATAAATAGGATATTGCTCTATGACGTATCTGCCCTTCCAACGTTTTTCTTTCCTTCAAAACATTTGTTTTGAGGTAAAAAAATTACCAAATATGAAGGCCTTTCTTTCTGTCCACAAAATAAGGCTGTACCTTAAATAAAAGGATAACTGAGTTGCCATCCAGCCTGTGCAACTCTTAAAAACAATTATACTTCATTGTGCACTTCGTGTTTTTAACTAGCATTCAGGCCAATGCCATTAAAAAAATGAAAAAGGGCAGCTGGTGGTTAGGGAGTTGCCCCTGTGATCGGAAGGTCATGGGTTTGAATCCCAGGACTGCCAGCAGCACCACTGAGGTACCCTTGAGCAAGATACCAACCCCACACACGCCCACTGCTTCACTTGGTGAATGGGAGAAAGTAAATGCCGAGAAAGAATTGCCCACTGTTCACACTGTCTGCAGTGCTGTGGTGTGTTCACACATGACCAGTGGCCTCTATATTTACTTACCCTTACTTAGGGACATTAAGGGCATTCAGATGATTTACTATTTATTATAATATTAACATAAATAAAGGAAATAGAATTGGGGAGTTTTTCTTCCTATCTTCTTCAGAATACTAGTTAAGGCAAATTCATGTTTGAAATGTTAAAGGTTATAATTAATATGTAGTTATAGAGGGCTGAACGACACAAAATTGCTGTTTAAGTGCTGTAAGGTTATTTATCCAAAGCCTCCATACAGGTTGAGTTAAGGACATTTCATCTGTTTAAAACGCCTTTAACTTTACTGTCCAAACAAATCTGTGAATCCGCAGGCCCACCAACTTCGGAATCATCCACTAACTATCCATCAAATTGAAACTGCAGTAAATATCTTCTATTTCACTTACAAACGCAAATGTCGGATCAGCGGAAATGTAGAATCCTCACTTTCGACTGATTTCTCTGTTCATTTCAATGAGCTGGTATTGTATTGAATGACATGGTATTGTATAAGCATAATATCAGATTACACTGCACTTTGTGGGGCCTCAGAAAACAGCAAATTCATGCATACACACACACACACACACACACACAGGCCATACATATCTGGACAACTCAACCATCATGTCTTCTCAATGCTAACCTGCTGAGAGACACTCCAAGAAAAGATTTAGAAGCAGGGAAAAGAAAACAAAGGGTTGTTTTGCACACTAAAACTGTCTTGTCTATCGCATGCACTTTCTAAATCATTGTCTCTTCTCTCCTCTGCCCTTCATAAGGCGTGCACTTACCTGCAGTAGTGGCAGACTAAAGCTAAATCACTCTCGCTGTCTGTGTTTGAGGTCATTCGTATTCAGGGCTCATGTGTCACTGATTCGTTTTCTGAACTCGTCTTTCTTCTTTGTGTCGGCATAGCGTTTGGGACCTGAAGAGGCAGGCATTCATATTTGATGAGGTTTTTGCCAAAGGCAATTCCTGAAATTTTGAAGCTTTTAGAGTGTGTACATAATTGAGGGGCTTTTGCGCTTTTGTCTTACCTCAAAATAACTCGCTCAGAATCCTCTCCGCTCTGTCAAAATATGCCACCCACAACTGCAGAAATAGATAGACGTTTGTGCTAACTCCTAAAGCAAACGCCTTACAGGCCCTGCAAACATTTACTCTACACCCAAGACGACGTGCTGCTTTCTTAATTTCGAAGAATTACAGTGCAGTCAGTTAAGCGTTCCCCTGTGATCTTATTGTTTTCAGTGATTTCCTTTAGTCTGATTATAGACAACGTGTATCACTCCATCCTAGGATCACAGCTTGAGTTGTAATTACTCTGTTTGCAATTCATTTATACTAGACACCCAAAGCATTTACCTCTAAAAGCCAACCGGGCTGAAACAGATGAAACACTGCTTATTTTTTTGCAAGTTTCATTCCCTCGATACTGTCGCTGACACCCGATGCCTAACTTACTATTCTCTAATTTACAGTGTTTTTGTTCCAGTGTTTTTGGTGGATGTGTTAGTGAGGGTTTGGTGTGAATATAGGACAATGTTGGTGGAGCTACGCTAATATATGCAGCTCCAAGTGGAGCGCGTGAGTCAGGCAGGCCCAGCAGGTGCCCACAGAACCACAGATATGACTGCCCTGTTAGAAAGAGTTCTTAAAAGTCTGTTCCCCAACACTTTCAGATTTTCCCACTGAGATGGGAGTGGATGTTCATTTTTTAAATTAAATATGTGTTTTCATCTGAATGCATGAGCTTTTCTTTGTAGGCTTATGGACCTCTTAAAGAGATGCATACACTGATCTATAATGGAGCATCGTTCATAAAAGCATGAGATACAGACAGACATGTGGCCCAGCAACTGGGGGAGATTGGGGTGCCAGATGGAAACTATTAGTATTTAGCTTTGTAGTGTAAATAGGGTTGAAAGCAATTCAGCAATGGCTTTAAGATTCAAGGAATTGTCTGTCCGAATAATACAAATTTAAACATTGAGATTTTTAATAGTTTCAATTAAAATTTGATTCAATTATGATTAAATAAAAAATGTAAATTAAACAATATTACTGCTGCCAAATATCAGCTAACTTTCTGTGGTTGTTTCCTCATCACCGGTTTACACAGTAAAGAGCAAATGTGCTAAACTAGCCCCACAAATTAAATGTGCTTACAAAGATGATGTGATGGAGAAGCAAAAGACTTGAACTGCACATTTGCATTACAGTCTCATGGTGGACAGTGTAAAGGTTTTTTGTTGGGACCAGGTTGAGTATGATATCAAGTTGATGATAACACAAAGTTGGTGTGAATCTTTTAAAAGTAAAGCATGAAATACCTAAATATTAAAATCAGTATCAGAATTTTATTGGTAGTTGAGTTTTTAAGTTGTTGAGTTGACCAGCAGCATTAGTTAGTGATGCTCTTTCTCTCTTTCTCCCTCTCTAGGATTGATCACTGGAACAATGAGAAAGAGCGGCTGGTGTTCATCACAGAGAACTCGCTCCTCATCTGCAAGTATGACTTTATCATGCTGAACTGTGAGCAGATCCAGAGAATTCCGCTTAACTTTGTGGACCGCGTCACCTACGGTGCCTTCACCTTCCCCCCTCGCTCCCTTCTTAAGTGAGTAGCTCTCTGAGTGTCCTCCTTCATCTAAGTTCAGAAAGAAGTAGCCCTGCCTGGGCTTCAAAGTGACTACCTTTCACCAGACTAGCCAGCAGCGACAGACATACCAGCAGCCACAGATGGGGCAATCGCAAACTGAGACCTCCCCCCCCCTAGAGCTCATATACTTACAGTTACGCAACTGCTTCTCATATTAACACATCTGCATCAGATAAGCACCAGTGCAAATGTAGCATGAACTTCAGGAATGAAAAGACAACCACATTTAAAACAGTAGCCGCAGTAATTGTTGTTTTGCCAATGGTTGTCAAGAGTAATGAATACCTGTGCAGTGAAGCAGAAGTTCAGCCTCTGTTTTACTGATCTTGGGTAAATTCCTCTTCACCTTTTGCATTTCATGGTTGTTCTCAGGCCACGGTGTTAACTTAAGGTTAGCATGGTGAAACGGATACAGAAAAACAAGGGAATGACTCATATCCTGTGCCAGTAGGGGCTGATTACTAACTGTGCTGAATACTGTAAGACATGGTCTCATTCTTCATCATTAATCTGCAAATGTGTTGTTTTGTATATCGCATATTGGCATTTAAATGAATATTAACCAAGTAATTACTCATATGATATTAAGTGAGTTCCCATTTTCTCACTATAGATGTATAGGTGTGCAGTATATTTGCGTCAGTCTCATGTCTATATTACATTAAAGCAAAGCGTTTTCCATCTTAATCTCAGTCTGTCATATCAGTGGTTTACCATCTACTCCTGTAGGCAGTAATTTAGATGCGTATTTCTGTGCGGTTGCTGAATTCCATGAATAATCACTTTAAATGACTGTATGTTATGCATGCAAACTAAAACCACTCACTGACGATACAGGTCTTAGGGTGGGACAGGGATGAAAACAAACATAACCCTGGGAGTCTTACCCAAGGACTCTTATGGGTGTTGTGTACTTGTGAGCAGTCAAACTCCAGTCTGTTGCATGGGCGGCAATGGTATTACTCACTATGCTAAACCAGCCGCTTACCAACACTGCTGATATAATGCTTCCATTAAAATTCCCCAAAGGCATTTAAGCATCCTTATTACAAGAGATTTTCTAGTATCCATGTGCAGTCTGTGTAAACTCCACCCACTGCATTACAACAGCAATGTATTACCACAAATTCTCCACTTAGGAAAAGAGTCTCATCACAGTATGAACTAATTTAAGAGATCCATCCATCCATCCATTATCTCCCCTTTAGTCTCACACTCAGGGTCGGGGGTGGGGGGCTGGAGGGCTGGAGCCTATCCCAGCTGCTATGGGTGAAGGCGGGGTACACCCTGGACAGTCTAATTTAAAAGATGTACTGCTTAATTTACATATTTCTTTGACTGAAATATTCTTTAAAGTACTCAGTAATAACCCTCAGTAGTTACCCTAAGTCAGCAGCTTTTCTAAATATGGGGGAAATGTGTCAAAATGTTTGTCCATGATGATGTAATGCAAATGCAGAAGATAAGGTTGAACATTCTTAGGCGCTGGTTTAACAACCATTTACTCCAGTTAGTTGTAATAGATGCCCTGATTAACCTTGGCCTAATTCTCTATACAATGACTTTGATCTTTTGCTTCTTTTCTTTTTCTCTCTGTCCTCATTGTTGGACTAAAATATATGCTGAGGAATGTCATGAATTATTTAGCCCAGCAGTACTAAAAGTATTTAAAAGGTACCAGTGGGCTCACTGCAGTAGGACTTAACCAGCAATCTCTTTGACTTTCCCCACCCCCCCTTTTTTCAGTTGCTTGTCTTTTTTCTGGAGGAGGATTATGTGGAAGTGAATTGAATGTGAGCAGGGCTTTTATGAGGCAAGTAGAGGGAGGGTGGTTTGTCAGAAGGGCTCCACAGCCACGCTCTTGTGTAAGTGATTAGTGGCAGAAATTAATGTAGGCCTTTCATCCGAACCTTTTAAAGCTGGCTCAGGGGACACCAACCCAAGTAAAACTAATTTGATGAATAAAGCGTAACGCGGCGTGAAGCGCTTAGGAGAGGCAAGCCTGTATCGGAGGGGCTTTATCTCCACACATTACATTCAATTATAAATAAAACGCCAGTGAAAACCAGCCCAAAGTGCTGAAGGGAAGGAAAAGCTGGCCTCGAACTGAAGCTGTTCTCTATCTTTCTCTCTCTGTCTCTCTCTCTCTCTCTCTCTCTCTCTCTCTCTCTCTCTCTCCTTCTTCTTTTCTTCTCCTTTCTCTCTGCCTTTCCCGTCTTGATCTCAATCTCTTTGTCAGTGTAGCAGATACCAGTGCTCCTAACAAATCTCCGCTTTTCTGTAATCTGTCCTATCAATCAGCACAAATCATCTTTATTGATTTACGCATAATCTGCCCACAACCTAGAATTTCACTACTGCCAGTCATGATGACTGATAAAGTATTGATTCAGTAGCGATCAGTCATCTCGCTAATCATGAGTCCTAAAACCGATATCATCCACTCAGGACCTTTAGCACCCCTTAGCGATGCTGGAAAATTGTTACAATTCCACAGTGGCACCTCCTCCTTTGGACCTAATTTCTTTAAAACATCAAACAGCATCACTCAAATGAATAATTAAGTGAACAGAGTACCTCTTTGTTCCCTGGCCTCCTCCAAAGTGCAGCCCATGTCAGCATGTATAAATTGAGCTGTCCTTGTGCTATACATGCATACAGTCCCTCAGTCTATTTCGAATCCAACCTGAAGTGACCCCTGTCTTACTCATGCAGCTCTCTGGAGAAATTTCTCTGTGGAGATTAGCAGTGATGAATCGTTTGCTATAGCTGTGGGCCATGAATTGTTTCATTTGATAGGTGACTCAATTTCAGGTGTAATGTAATGATGAATCAGACATGACACGACACAAGGAGTGGCGTGTGTGTGTGTGTTTGTGTGTGTGTGTGTGTGTGTGTGTGTGCGCGTGCGTGCATTTTCAGACAAAAATGCTCTGAAAAGCATGGAAAAAAACATTAATAAAAATAATATTAACTAAAACATAATTTAAAAAGTACTTTTCAGTGAAATTGTATGTTTTATATGTATGTATGTGTATATACAACATATTTTAATATTTTAAAACATTTTGTATATAGATTTCACTAGTATAAACTATAGTCATTATTTTGAGCATTTTGGAATCAACAAAAAGTTGACAATAAACTATGTAATTCTCTGTTTGCAATTATATTTTTTCTGACTTTAGATTTGATCATTACTTTTGAAAAATTATATTTAGTTAAGATAGACCACAGGCTTTCCTCAGTATGGAACATTGTTCTGTAACTGACATATCGTCACCTTGCTAGAATAATTGCCTTCGTCAATTTTTGGCAAAATTGACATTTTTTTGCCTAAATCATGTCCTCATGATGCAGGGTACCTATGGTAAAATTGCCTACACCGTCAGTCGATCAGGTAATATGATTCTACCACTTTAGGACTGCCCACTGAAATGAATAAGAGCTGTTTTTTTTGTGTTTCCTGAAAAACTTGAAAAAATGAGTTAGGCGATTATTTTAGCAAGGTGTCGATATATCAGTCTAAAAAGGGTTATAAAGCTCTCTTGAGCACCAGCTCATTGTTCCAGGGATCAATTTGAGAGAGAGAAAGTGAAAAAGAGAGAGAGAGAGAGAGAGAGAGAGCAACAGAGAGAGAGGGAGAGCAACAGAGAGATTTTTCCTGGCATCACTAAAGAGCCCAGATGAACATTTAAAGATATCTCATGCCTTACATAAGGTCATGATTTCCCCATTAGAAAGAGATTGGGCGAAAGAGTATAAATGTAGTAGCAGAGGAAGAACCACTGCTAACCAAGAGGAACATGATGTTCTCTACCGGAAAATCAGGAGGATGTCCACTCATTAGTCCGTGATCTGAAGCTCAAGTGTTATTGAGTTAAGCGGTAAGACAATGATTGGAAGCACAAGAGCAAGTTCACTTCTGAATGGCTCAGACGAAACAAAATTACAGATTTGAAATGGCCTTGTCACGTCCTGGCTTGAACCCCTCTGGAATGTTATAGCCTGACCTTAAATGGGCAGTTCATGCTCAAAAACTCACAAATGTGTCTGAAGTTTGCAAAGAAGTGTGAGCCAGAATTCCGCCATACTAATGTGAAAAACTGATGGTGATATTTTACCATCAATACATAAAATGATCATTTTATGTTTTCTCATGTTCTCCGTCTCTTATTACCTTTTAAAAGGAAACCATTTAGCGCAACAAATATGCAGAAACAAAGGAAATTAGGAGAAATGCTTTACATGATACTGTACATAATATATAATAGCACATATATTTAAATATACGTACTTCAAGAATTCATGCTGGACATAACCACACCCTTACATGACATGAAAACAGTTTATGACCTGAACCATATGCAGTGTGTGTGTGTGTATGTGTATGTGTGTATTTGCGAAAGCGAGTGAGTGTTCATTTGCTAATGGCCTACCGTGGTAAGAGGCGGCCTGCTAACTGTGAATCAGTGTTTAGGAAGAGAAAGGAAGAAGAGGGTGTGCACTCATTCCTTTTCTCTTCTTTTTTTCCTTTATAAGTCTATTTGGAACACCTAATTTTTCCCCATGAGTCATGGAGGTGGGCCTGTTCCTGAGTGAAAGAAGGCTTAATGCTGTAGTTTGTATTCTTATAACCAGAGGTGGAAAGTAACGAAGTACCTTTACTTGAGTACTGTACTTAAGTACAGTTTTTGAGTATCTGTACTTCACTTGAGTATTTATTTTTTGGAAACTTTTAACTTTCACTTCACTACATTTGAAAGACAAAACCATACTTTTCACTTCACTACATTTCTGTCAAGGTTTTTGTTATTCGTTACCTTCAGTTCAGAAAGTGGGTGTTACTGTCTCACTTTTCTAAAATGTGATTGTTTTTTTAGCAGATGACAGCCTATGAGAAATCACCAGTAGTGTTACGTCACACGGCTGTAACACTGCAGCTCCAAACAGGCAGCAGTTAGCTCACGCAACTTTGAGAACCAGCTTCTGCTTAATATAAATAAGGACCAAGGGTGGAGCTGTGGGGTAGCCAGGGGTGGCCATGGCCACCAGACGGTGAATCTTGGCCCCAAGCACCGCATCACGGTCGTCGCTATATTTTGTCCTGCACTGCAACGTTTCTACCCAGGCACTTTTGCTGTGCACACATATTGTTGCAGTGTGTGGTTTAAATGCCTTAAATAAACCGGCCGTCCAGGTAATTTTGGGCCGGCACGCAAATATATAGTACATACACATACCTTTTGTGTAGGTGTGTAGTGTACAATTAATAAATTTTTTTTGTTTGTTTTGTTTATCAGTTCGGGTTGTGTTTCATTCTGTAACCTTCTACCTTATTCCTTATGCTACATCTTCTACAAGCAAGTTAGATGCATTAGGTTTTGTAAGTGTGGTGGCAATAAA
>JBBPCY010000109.1:11112270-11124274 GCA_037974405.1 Brachyalestes nurse
GGTGTGTGTGTGTGTGTGTGTGTGTGTGTGTGTGTGTAAAAGATCAAAGCACAACCCTCTTCTGCTTGTCTGTACTGGCCCTCCTATTCTGATAGCTTACCTGGAATCATCTGGAGATCTACACACACACACACTTTCACACCGCAAACACGTGTGCTTCACCACACCTCACAGGATGCACACAGACATTTGTACATCCACGTAAATGTGCACGTGTACAGTTATGCATCTTATTTATATATCCACACAAAACATGGGTTTGGTTGCGTATGTTTCAGTCTGGAAGCTCCTTTATAGATCCTCATTTTTCAGTAATTTTTCAGAAAGTGGTTGCAGATAGAAATATAAATGCAAATATGAAACAAAACTTAATTTTAACGAATGCATTCAAACTTTTGCATTCAGTTATAATTATAGTGTACTAAGATGATTAAAAACTTCATACTAATCCCCAAAATCCTAGAAATATTAAAAGTCATCATAATGTTTATTATGTGTAAATCTGCATTGTAAATCTTAAGTGATTCTACATTTCTGAATGGGAGTGTATATCTATCTGGGCATCTTTCCATTTCTTCCCTTTCATGCTACTCTCCTGAATTTAAAGTGTGTGGTAATAAATTAAGGCCTTTCTCCAAGTCAGGCCTTGATTCACCTTTCTCCCATTTCTCTCTCGGTGCGGGGGCTTCCTAAGGGTGGATCCAGCCAGCCAGCACTCATTGTAAATGCTCTGAAAGCACTAGTGTAAACAGCAGGAGAAACTGCTGCTGCCAGACGCGTTGCCTTGGGCCATGTGTTTGCTCTGGCAGGAAATGCCCCCTGTTAGGTGTGTTCAGCAGGGTGGTGGTTTTTGTTTGGATACAGCACACCTCCGCATGCTGTACACACCATGCATACAGCTCTCCGCCCATGGCAAACACGCTTCGGCAGGCTGCCTTGTGCTGGAAAAGGGTATTTGTCTTCATATGTGTCTATAAAGGCTGATTTATCAGCATGCCGATTGCTTCTTTCTGTGTACACTGAAAACAAGGCCTTGCGAATTAGTGACAGTGAGAGAAACAAATGAACACATCTGTGGTTGTTAAACATTGCGCAGGTGAGATGAATGCATCTGCTGCTTTTCAGGTCAAGTGTTTTACATTTACAAAAACGCAGATCTTTGAAATCATCGTTTTACAGGGGACAGAGAGAAAAGGGTTAACTTTCGTGTGTAGGAACGTGACATGGTTTTATGCATGTACATTTTTTCACCTCAGTAAATTGTCACATAATATATTATTATAATATATAATAATATATTATTAATGTATAGTTGATATATGTTTGAACACATCTGTCAACTTTATTCTCACCAGTTGCTTTTATTTGAAACCTTTACTTTGAAGAGTACCATCCTCTTTAAGGGACCACCTCGCTGATGAGCAATTATAAACTGTAGCTATGTTACATTAACTAATGTTCAGTTTCACATAGCCCTTTTGATGATGTATGCTCTACACAGTTAATGCTTATGAGCATAAATCATCAATGATTTTTTATTCTGATACTGAGATAGAAGTTAAAATGTTCCGCTGCAACCTAAAGGGCCCAAACCATTGAGTGACAGATGAGTAATGCTTTGAAATCAAGTCTTTACCGAACTGGGAGCCAGTGCAAGGACTGGAGAACTGGAGTGATGGCTAGGCTGACTTAACAACTATTTCCAGTGAGTGGGTGCTAAATGTACTTGTTTCTAATAAATGAATAACCAGTATATATGAGGTACAGTAACTTTTAATTCTAGTTATTAATAAAGGGTAAGCTTTATGCTATATTGTGAGTTGTTGTATTGATACAGTTGTAGGATATTTCTTACAATTGGTACAGTTGTAAGAAATATCAGCAACACCATATCAGAAACTTTCTTCACTTAGAACAGAAGCCATTGGACAGCATACACATATCAGAAACCTATAGTCTGTGCTGGCAGTGTAATACAGTTTCAACAGTTAGGTCAAAAGGAGTATACCTTTAGTGAATGAGCTGAGGGTGTAACAGCTTGCGACAGAAACATTCTGACAGTGAAAGTGAGATGGATGAGGCGCTCATACCTGTCAGCTGAAGCAAGAGCACAGCGTTTGGGTAGAAAAGTGCAATAACGTATGTGACAGGGAGAGGCAGGAAAAAGCAGAATGGCAAGAGGCAGTGGTGCCGAGAGTTAAACAGAGACAGAGCTGACACAGGCCTACGGCTGAACTAGTCAGTCTATCTGCTATGAAAACAAAAGCCTCTGTTGCTGAGGCCTCCTGCGGCGAACTTGTCGGCTCTTTACAGAAAACACTACACTCCTCAGTCAGTACGTTACCTGAAGCTCAATCTGTCTGTGGAAGCGGATAAGCAGACCTAAGGGTTTCAGTTGCCAGACCTTCAGCCTTGACGGCCACACTGGTCACAGAAGAGGTGCTCCGCTTAAAGCACCAGCCATGAATCAAATTTACATGATTGCAATGGATTAGCTGAAACAAGTTCGCTTCTTTGGTTTAGTAGTGGAGCTGTGATATACCTAATGCTTAATGGAAGCATACAGCCACCAGTTTAACATCATGCAAACAGCATGACTAGGTCACCGCACATCATCCCATAAAGCATTGAGTTGCTAAGTAATGCATACACTTTTCTCTGTCTGTGACATGGTGTCATCTATAAAAATGCACTGAAGTCAGTCAAAATTTTTGCAATGCAACATACTTTTGTCCATTTTGAGAGATTATTTGCTACCAGAAAGTACATAAACAGGGATTTTTGCTTAATAACTCAGTGGTATGCAATGATTTAGGCATTAAGTTTGCAAGACACTCTTAACATAACTTGTTAGCTACTTGTTAGTTTGTTAGCCTTGAAACTCCACTGAAAAGTCCAAACTCCAACTAACAGGCAAAGCTCATATACCAAACACGGCTTGGTTGATCAAGGAGTGTGAATTCTTAAACATCACTTTATCACCTGGAGTTATGCAGATGGTAGATTTGAGCTCATACCTCTGAAATGTGTTGTCAAATCGTAAAAAAATGAAGTAAAGAGTCCCAAGTGGCGCAGCTTTTTTAAGTGTTGGGCCTATCTCAAGATTATTAGTTTATTCCCTGGAGAAGCACAAGTCATCTGTGGCCAAGAGAAGAAGAGGGCATAAGTGACATCACTTCCACTGGCAGTTAATGTGGGTCTTCCAAGTGTGCCGAGCTGTCCAGTGACACTGTGTTAGAGGTACTTTGAAAAGATTTGAGAGCGTGTCTCATGAGGGGACATGGTGGTGTTCTAGTGGGTACAATACCTGCCTCTGGACCAAGAGGTCATGAGTTTGAATCCTGCCTCCAGCACACCACCACTGGCTTTCTGAGCAAGACCCTTAACCCCAAGTTGCTACCTTATCCCCTGTAGTTAGGGAATGGAAGTCGCTTTGGATAAAAGCATCTGCTAAATGCCGTAAATGAGGAGGCATGTACTACTTTTCACCCTCCCAGCATTGATAGTACTGTGTGATTGGGTCTAGTTAACCAGTGGAACTGGACATGGATGAAATGGAATCTTCCTGTGCAGTGTCCTTGTCTGGCAGACAAATGGCTTTTTTTGTAATCATGAACTGATATTGTTTTTAATAACCAGTAATCTATTAGATTTATCCAATATTGCAATTTGACACAAGTTAGCATGATGCTAACTAATAGTCATAAACTTCCGTTAATTGTTAGCTACTTTAACACTGCAGCTTCAGTGCAAAACCAAATCAGCCAGGCATCAAACATGTCTTGGCTGCTCAGGAGAGGGAATGTTCAAATATGATTGTTTGCCAACATGTCATTTCACCTCCAGGAGTGGCCTTGAGGGCTGACTCATTTGGATCTTTAAGTTCGTTTAAGAATAAGTGTCTATCCCAAGAACGATTTGCATATTGTGTTCTGTATTATCAGTCTGGGGCAGGTGTGTCTGTTTTCTGTGGAAGTGCAGTCACAACTATTGCGCTAATTTAAGAAGAATGAAACATTTCACTTTGCTATACTGGCAACCCTGACATCATCATCAGTCAGCCACCGATTAAGGTTTCTTTTACAGAAATCAAACAAACCAGCATGAGGGAAGGACAACATAAAGATTTCCCAGTAATCACAATCAGGCAGTTCCTACTAACCTGACGTGTGTTTTTGTCAGTTTGGCTGGCGTGGAAAGGCCATAATGGTCTTTTGTGAGATATCCATATGCAGTTTGAACTGTGTTGGCACATCAAACACAAATCAGTGCGTAAGTACAAAGCTTGAGCCTCACTGACGTTATAGACCATTACAGAAACGAGTGCTTTCCCCAGCCATGACTGATGGACAAACTGTAAATAGTGCTTTGTGAAAGATCTTTGTGGAGATGGAAGGGTGCCAGCTTGATTTCAAAGCCTGAATGTGAAGAGGTTTAAAAGCTGCGTGCTTGCTGCCAGACATTCACTTGTCTTCTGGGGTTTCATCAGCGTGGAAAATAAAGATGTGGCCTCTGGGTGTTTCATTAAAATCTATTTACTTAAAATGGCAAAGGGAAAAGCATGGGGAGTGAAAGCAAATCTGATGAACATGGGGAATTGCCTTAAAGCTTAGTAAACATCAGACTGGCCTGTGCATAAAGGAGGCACAATAGAGAGGAATGGTGCCGGATTTGGCAGTGAGGGAGTTTTGTTGGAGGGAACGACGGGGTTCCAGAGGTCAAGCTGACCTATTTGCGGACAGCGTGTGTAAATCAGTGAATCAGTGGGCAGATAATGCGGGCTGATGGTAAACGCTGGCGGACGTGATGCTCGCTTGTTCCTCATTATGTGCACTTGGATGTTTTGCATTTTCATGCATGCCTGGCAAATTCTTGCTGCAAAACCCACAATAGTGTCATCTCAACCATGTTTACATGAGAATCATTTGAATCAAAGCACTTTATATTAAATACCTGACTAAACACACAGTCATCCCTTCTCTTCGACCTTTCTGGGTTTTTTTTTTGTCCACTGCAAAAAACTACAGAAACTACAGAAAATGTACTGAAAATGCGGCAAAAAAGACAAATTAGTCTATGATAAGCAAATATCTAATTCTTCACATCTCCCTAAATGTTACTGTTCATATCTCAGCAATATACTCTTACCAAGTGACTATGATGAGAGAAAAAACCATGTAATGAGTCCTTAAATTAGTGTAATGCACTGATGCTTATTTATTGTCTAATATTTGTTTTCTTTTTTTGTATCTTTACATACTAGATATTATAACAACTAGATATTTTTGCTTTTTTAATTTTAAGAAAATGTAGGCCATTAACGTTGCTTACCTCATTATCTGTGCTTTGCTTAGTATAATCATTTACCTCATTTCAATGTTTTTTTTCTGTTTTTTGTGCATATTTCAAAATCCTAAAAGTAAGAGAGTGTAAGAAGAAGCTACATCTTAAAACAAGTGAAAATTATCTAAATGAATGTCATAACTATTGACTTAATCATCAAAATAACTTGACACGTTACTCTTTGCTTGTTCTTAAAAATCGAGTTGTTCTTAAATTAGTACTTTTACACAGTGCTTTGTAAGACAAGGAGCCCTATCCCAGAAAAAAGATTTGATCTGAGATCATTTCACTTGCTAAGAGGTTTTGCAGGACATTTTTATTCATAAAACACTAGCGGTTCAGATGAAGATCTGTCTTCATTTGCGATCTGTTATGCACTTTAAGTAACATTTTATCATCACATAACAGAAATGTATTGCACCAGGATGCTGGAAACTGTATTTGAGATGTGGCTACAGACTCACAGAAATGAATGACAGCTGCATAGAGGAAATAGATGAAATACAGTTTTTCTCATTTTAGTAATAATTCTGTTATATGACATGTTATATTTGTGGTTTTATTTATGCGTGTGTGTGTGTGTATGTGTGTTTCAGGCGAGAGGGAGAGGGGGTGCGTGTGTTCTGGGACAGGCTCAGGGAGCCGTCGTTCTCATCCCGCTGGAACCCTTTCTCTGTTGACTATCCCTACACCACACTGACCTACCACCCAGTCCGAAGCGTCAACGAAAAACTGGCCAGAATGTGCGAGGTGCGGACACATAAGACACTGCAGAATACACACGTAGCACAGCACATCAAACCTTTGATGTAATGTGATGCAATGGTAGCATCTGTGTACTTTTGAAAAAACAGTGAGTCAGAACCCCAACTGCCCAGTACCAGCAGCGAGTGAGAACTTCTGTGTGGGCGGATTCACTTTTCACTTTTCACTTTTTCAAGATTGTATCTCACCACTTCTTTTGAAATTACAGTATTTTTCTGTGTTTTTTTTTTTTGTATTGTTAGAAAAATGACACATAATGACGTATTCTTCCTTTAACAATGGAACAGTTTAATAGCTAGTATGGCAAACCTAAGTGTCAGGAAGACACTTCCATGCACATGAAGCTGCAAACAACACACCCAAACCCTTAACTGCTTCATGTTATAACAAGACCAATTTTTCAGAATGTTTTTCATACTTGTCTAAAAGCAAAATTGAAAATCAAACATTAGTCTGAAAAAGGTAAGGTGGCTTACGACATTTGATGGGCTGAGAATCTAACATAAGACTGGGTGTGATGGGTACCTAATGTTTTTATAACAATGTGACTGAATTTAATGCCTTTACTATAATCTTGCCTAAAGAGTAAAATATACATCTGTAATTTAGCCCATGGTGACAGATTTGGGGCAGTCTAGGCTTCTCTTTCAGCACAGAATATAATTGACAGCGCGTCAGCGAGCCCTGAAGAGATCTCACTTCTTTAGCTGTGGGTGTGGGTGGGGCACAGAGGTCCATACAAATGACCCTGCAGATCATATAACTGTTCATTTAAGGAGGCAGGGTGTCAAAGCTCCTGGCTCCAATCCCATTCCACACATTCCACCACACCCACAGAGGTGAGCAGCAGGTTGGATGAAAAGGAGAGGCAGATAGAGAGAGAGAGAGAGAGAGGAAATAATACATATAACGGTAATGTTTTGACAGGCAGAGAGCTTCAACCTAAGTGAGGACTTTAGAGAAATGACATACTTCAGACTCCTTGCTATCAAGGCAAATCACGTCCTATCATGTTTCCGAAGCTTTCCTTGCTACTGCTTTAGCTTTTAGGAGGCATAATGAGGTTAGACGTATCAGGGGCAGCTGAGATGATAAAGACCTAATGCTTTCATGTCCTCTTTCTTCTTTTAGATCCACACTTTCAGAGAGGAACTGACCAAAGCAGCGCAGAATGCACACTTGAAGAATCCTGTCCCAGGGAAAGCCAATGGAGTTTTGGTTCTGACCCAGCCCATCGTTATCGAGGCCTACGTGGGGGTCATGTCTGTCTTAGGCAACCAGAATAAGCTGGGTTACTGCCTGGCAAGAGGCAACATCGGTTTCTAAACAGAGATGCTAAAGAGAAATGCTTTTGAATCAGAAGGACAGTTAAAGTTTATATTGTCGCGGTTGTTACGAAACCTCAGATCTCCTAAATAATACAGGAGAAAATCATTCCTAACTGAAGTAATGTAAGATAATGCAATGATCGTATTCCAAGTCATTTTGGACCCTTACATCTTGGCCTGATTTTCATTAAAATCTCCACACAATGTGATGCAATGTAGAAGACTGGATATAATAAGACTGGATTTTATATTGTTTTTGAACACTGTATCTGATGAGTAAAATATAAGCTGTCTTTACAAAACCTCATATCTCTGAAAAAATATGTTTAGAAAACATTCTTAAATCTAATAATGTTAGATAGGTGATGGTTGTTTCCCAAGTCATTTTGAACCATTTCACTTGGTATACTCATTATGAAGTGTCCCCACAATGTAAAGGGCAATTGCCATTGCTTGAATAAACCCAGTCGGCATTTGTTAAAGTAGCAAGGTTTTGAAATCACAGTGACCTTTCTTACATTTTGATTATTGACATGCTGTACATAGTACTGGCCACAAACAGCTACAAGACGTCGAAATAAATAAATAAATAAATACATTTATTTATAAATTGGCATCTTGAATCTACAGCATTGCTCACCTTGCCGTCAGTATAAAAGTGTTGCGACAGATTCAAGGTGTTCTCTGTCGAAATGGACTTTCTGATGACTTCATATTTTATCATTCGGATGTTCTTTGTATTAAGTACATTTGCAGTCTGACCTCTAAAGGCTGTCATTTCCTTGAGATCAGTCACGGTACAATGGACCTCATTTCAGGGCACTGATTGGCCATATTTTCATACATGCCTTGATATCTCTGTGTTTTACCATCAGTGGCAGCATTCCGGGTGAATTGCTGGTGATTATGATAGAGGCATCAGAATGAGGAGTGTCTCTGATAGCACTTCATTACACTTCTCCTAGCGTCTTCTCTTTTCTCCTCTAGAGCCATTCTGTCAACAATCCCTGCTTCCACCCAGCCCCCCAACCAGCCCTCCTCACAGGCTCTCTGAAGCATGAAGGTGCATATGTCATATTTGTTTGATGATCTGGAGTGTGTTATTACAGTTGAGCACCGCGCTGGAATTTCCCAGATTTTGTAATTGCAGCTTGTATTCAGCACTGCTTGTTTGCTTCTCAGCAGTGTGGCCCTGTTAAACAAACTCAGATAATATAATTACAAAGCTGATGGAGGACTAGCTTGTTTCTTAATGGTGCTGATATTGTATTTCATTGTTCTCTTACGGGTCAGTGCACAGTCTGAAATGTACCTTTCAATACTTTCAGTGGCCTTGCACAGGTTCATGCCAGGCATTCCAATTCGTTAAAATGCTAACACACATAATGAAGGCCACGGACAAATTATCTTGGAACAAAATCATGCGAATCCACCGTATCTTAATCTGCAATAGAGGTTAATGCAATATTTTTTTTTTACCTTTGTGGTAAGTAATGTTGGACTATTTCAGCTGGTTTGTTCATTGTGTTTTTTTATGTAAAGTGGTGTACAGTAATACCCCTAGTTTTACGCGGATCAGGGCTCAGTCACGCGGATTTTTTTTGAGAACTGAACTCATAGTTTTACGCGGAAATCCCCACAATACGCGGCAAATGCAAATATCCTCTGCTTTTTTTGCTTATTTGTGGAAATAAATATTTTTTTTCCTGGATGTTTTTGCACAAGGGGACCCGTTCACCTCGCCGCGGTGCCCCAATACTTTTGTCGCACGACATTCCGAGTTGCATATCCTGGCGGGGAAAGCACTCAGACACTTCAAACTCCACAATTCAGTATATCTCCAGTAGACCTTTCCAACGAGCCCTCATTTGTAATTTTAGCCCGAGTAGATCAGGTTTTATTCTCCGAAAACCGGGGTCCCAATACTTTTGTCACGCAACCTTCCAAGTTGCATATCTCAGCTGGGAATTTAAATTAAAGATGGGTTTACCTTGAAAAGAGGCGAATAGGGGTTTACCTTTACATTTTCTCTACGGTTAATACATTAAACTGAATTTAAAGTGTTCTGGGAGCATGTTTGGGGGCATATTTACTATAAAAATAGGCATTTCTAGGCATTTTTAACCCCCACGAAAAACAAGTGATAACTGTACAGAAGTAAAAAAAAAAAGTAGTTCAGTTTTAGTATGGTTTTTGATGATACGAAGCTGACAAAAGGCTCTGTCATCTAGATAATGTGATCATCGCTGAATTCCTCTGTGGTGAGTGGATTTCACCCATGTGTGATTCCTGTGCAGATGCAGGAAATGAGACACATTTATTCAGTCTATCATTGCCCAGTGATTCATTAATATATAAAAGCTTCTTTATCAGGTATACATGGTCATTCTAGTACAATGCCTTTCTGCTTGACTTCCTTTTGGTGCAACAACAAAACCACCTTTGGCCTATCCACTGTATGTAAGGGGAAAACATGCTCCCCTGGCTTGGCATGTGTAAAGGATACAGGTTGAAGGTGTGTACGCCGTACGTCTGGCCTGGCGGATGTTATGTAATATGCTCTTCTTCATCTGATTATGTCTTTGCAACTCTGCACAATGGTCTGCTGTAAATGTGAACCACACAGAATTCCAGCTCTCTTCTCTATAAACGCTTGCATTCTTTTCATTCAACAGCCTCCCACGGTATCAGCTTACATACTCATGGCCTACAGTGCTCCACACATAGATACATGAAGCACTCTGCTTAGTTTGATCTTCAGTACCGCAAATAATGATAAGCATTGTGCACATAATGTAATACACTCCACCTGATACACTAGTGCCAGTAACATACCAGTACAGTGTGAGTCTAGTATCACTTCTGTGTTGAGGATGGTCCACCATCGATATATGTCCAGTAGTTAGTTCTATTGTGATCCATTTCCTTATTTTGAATTCAAGAATTAAAAAACAAAAACAAAGTGCAGTACTATAGAAAAAAAAACAGTTCCAAATGGACCTTTTTGGTACACCTCGCATAATGTTAAGTTAATTATCCATTTAAAGGTTCTTCAATCTAGAGGTTATTTTAAGAACCATCCATAGAGGTTTTCAAGGGGAATCAATTTTTTTGTCTATGACATTGTCCAAAGGACCCTTTCTTACACTCTTATTTTTAAGTGTGAGGCAAACGCAAAAAAGCGTCAAATCACTATATATGGGAGTTTTTTAAGCAATAAAAGTCATATTTGCTTCTCAGAAGAACCTTGTTTTGAAGAGTTAAAAAAAGTGGTTCTTATAAGGTATTGCAACAAGAACCCTTTTACTGAGAACCTTTAAACAACTAAATAGCTCACATATAGAAAAATTTAAAAGAGCATATGGTTCTTCTTGTGGCTTAAGTGCTCTAACACACTCTTATAGCTAGAAATGGTACTGGTCAATTTTCATTCAGGGGGTTCAGCTGGTGCTGATAAACTGTAGACAGTAAACGTCTTTAAACAAAAAAACTACTTTAGATTCTCTAAAGAATCTTGTTAGAAAAAGAGATCTGTCTGTGTTTAAAGAGCATTATACATAATACAAAGGTCCTATACAACACACACACATAACAATCTCTAAAGAAAAATCATCCATTATGAGTTTTTGAGGGAACCAAAAGTGGCTCTTTTTTATTATAAGTATCTGCTCAGCAGGTGTCTGAAGGGGTTTTTCTCATCTCCTACTGTACTGGGACAGCTCACAGGAGTTTCTAGTTCACAGAAAAGAAGAGGATCTGTAGAAACAAATTAGTAGCTTGTAGGGTTTTTGGACGCAAGTGAACATCTCTGGAAGCTGGCAGAAAGTCCACATTATTATCATTCCACCTGTATGGACAGCAGAATTAGATACCCATTCAGCCCTGGGGACGTTCTCTATAATGTGTATGTTAAGTCCATGTGTTTGTAAGTCCAGACAAAACTGAGACAGGGCTTTACTCACCACTGCCCTCTGAAGGTATTACAGCATGAATCAGAAGTTACATGTTTTTATGTTGGTGTTTTTATAAGACCTATGAAGTGTCTCAGTAGATACTATTTATGATTTCTTTAATGTACAAGCATTTGGCTCAACTTAACAGGGCCACACAATTGTAAATAGGCTGGATCTGGACCCAACCTTAGTAGATTATGATACTTGGCAGCTCCCAACTGAAATCAGACAGCTCAAATAAACAAATAAATAAACGGCTCAAATGAACAAACATTGTTCACCACTGCTCTCTGCAGGTGTTAACAAACATCAAATAAAGATTGCCGCTGTTCAAGGAAGTGAGAGTGAAATTCAAATCTTTATTTTGTTTGATAAACGCCAGCGGGCAAAAAGTCGTGCAGAAACATGTCTTCCTATGCATGTGCATGACATGAACCTCAGAACAGACACTGATCGTTTCTCTATGCAGAGTACATATATACTCAGCAAAAAAAGGAACGTCCCTTTTTCAGGACTGTGTATTTCAACAATAATGTTGTAAAATCCAAATAACTTTACAGATCTTCATTGTAAAGGGTTTAAACAATGTTTTCCATGCATGTTCAATTAACCATA
>JBBPCY010000109.1:11156085-11174048 GCA_037974405.1 Brachyalestes nurse
AGGCCGGCAGGGTGACCCCCACCCCCCAGCACCCCAGGGCCCACCCCCAGGCAAGATAGCAGCTGTCCCCCACAGCACCCCCCTCCAACCCCCATGCAGCGCCCGAGGGTCCGATGCCAGGACCTCCAGGAACAGTCAGCAGCGGTCTATGTGATTCTTTGTAAATGCAAAATATACACATAATTTTAGCCACATTAATCAGTTAAACATAGTATGGTTATTTAAGCAGAAAATTTAATATCATTCACTTCTTTTAAACTCTCATTTAAACTCATTTATGTGCAATATTGAGAAATACTTAGAGTTGAGAATGGATGTATCATCAGTGACAAACTATATAATCTAATTTATTTATTTTATTATGATAAAAGTATGCATGTAGATAATAGAGGATAGTAAAGAAAGTATTTGTCCAAAGTGCTTCAGTAGGCCACTTCCATTCTGATTCTCTCCAACCACCTCATAATAAAGATAATTATACATGTATTAGGCCAAAGTTATTTATTTGTTGGAAAAATAATATATTAAAATGGTATAAATAATTTAAAAAAAGATAATAAACTGGAAACACAAAGTATTCAGTCATGTTACTCTAAATCATACTATTTTACTGTATATAAAGTCTCAGGGAAATATACCCTGACTGAAATTGCAGGGCTCCTATCCTGAAGTGCACCAGTGGAAACACCAGTGACCAGTGGTCGAGAAACCAATGCAAATCTGACAGAAATATTTTATAACTCCTTACATATTCTATAACTTTCTACAATAAAATTGCAAAAATGAGCACAGACAGAGGATACCAGAGTTGACAGAAATTATAAATGACCAAGATGTTCTTGTTCTTGTGTACACCTTGTATTGTATGAGATGCTTTGAGAAGTACTTTTGTGAAACATACCTACGTACTTAGCTAAGAGCAGGACATAAATTATAGCTGCTTACTTCTTCTCATTTAGGCAGACATACTTGATTCAGTAATGATGGCATGCTCAATAGACTTAAGTGGCAAGATCCACCAATCGTGGTGTGGAACGTTAGCCCTGAAAATCTATATTTAACAGATATTATCCAAGGATTTAAACTAACCGGACATTGTACTATAAAGTTTAACAACTGTGTTATCCCAGTTAATTGACCAAGTATCTCCTTTGATGAAGTTAAAGTGGAAATACAATGATGTCTGCTGACAACTGTAAAAAGTTGTTCAAATACACAAAATATAGTTTAGGTTGCCAGCTGCACATGTTTTCAGATTTAAAATCAGTGATTGGACGGGTACATATAAACAAGTGCAGTTGAGATGACTTCATAATTAAAGTATGCACTTCTCTTCACATGTTATCTACTTTGTAGCTCCAGGGCAAAATTAAAGAAGAAACTTCAGTCAGCAAACTCTGCACATTTTATCAATATACAACCAACCCATCATTTTTCATCATCTTCAAAACATATAAATGTATAATTCAGCAAGTTCGATGCTCAGTTCTAGATTAAACATACTTTTTACAGCAGTGGTGATTGGAAATAGATGTTCAAAGCATTGAATACCCCTACACCACAGAACATTGAAATATGAAATAGTTGCCTTACGCCTGAGCAGTTGCCTTACACCTGCATGCAAAGAAGACATCTTTTCTTTAACAGGAACGCTGATATCAAGATTCGGTGGGCTGGGAACTGCATGAACTCTAGAGAAGTGTTTACCAGGTGAGGCGGCCTGTGTTACTGAGCCATGGTGTAAATTCAGTAGCTGACGTGTTTATCACTCTGACCTCTGAATTCATCATACCCCAATTTAGGGTTCATCCTTCGTTCAATCAAATCCACCCAGCTCTGTTCACCCAAACCAACTCCACCTGAAAATCAATCTGGCCAACATCTGAAACACGGCCTGGCTTAGCACTCGTCTGCTGGATGAGAGAACATATGATTACCATCACCAGGAATGTGTCAAAAACAGAGAATCAGTTTCACAGCTTGTCCCATGTCAATTGGAAACCCACACTAAGCCAACTTATTCCTTCCACAGACACATACCCACACACTTCGCTGGCAGCTGGCTATGCGGACTGACAGGTGACGTTATCTGTTAGGAACCTGGCCCACCTAACACTACACACAAGCACAAACACACACACTTAATTCATTGCCATGGCAATAGAAATTGTATAAGCCAAACCAATTAAAATGACGAATTACGTGGCTTTTGCTTCTAATTGAGTCAAAGAAGTCTTCCTGGATACGACTGTATTGAGAGCTAATGAAGTAAGTACAAACACTGCTGCATTCTGTTTTCCTACCTATGACTCATGTTGGAACTTTAACAAAACAACATGGGTACCTTTTATAGTGATCCCCTCAGCATCTCTCCCGCCAACTGCACATGTATTCCAGTGGACACAAGCTGTCAATCTAGCCAGTAAATGGCAAGCAGTGATTACCATTTATGATAATGTCCACCTAATACAGATTATAATAGAGATCAAATGAGAGCATGATTCAATCAATGCGGATCGTTATTTGAAATCTGTATTAGAGGTCAGCCACAAGTCATTTCTTACAAGTCTGCAAATTCCTTTTTGGTGACACTGACTCCTTAATTGAACTTAATTTTTAAAGGAGACCTAATCAACGGCTGTGTTCCACGTTGATGTGCATCATTTTCCAAAACATGCTTAATTGAGTCCCCCCTCGAAACCTATTTGTCCTCCAAAGACTTCTGTTGTAGACCTTGACAGATCGACATCTAATAAAGGACTACTTTGACTAGGCACCACAACAATTTGTTACTGAACTGCAAATTCCTTTTTGGTCTCGCAGGCCCTCAGTGAACTATTTGCTTGGATTCAAGCATCCCTTCATATCATCTCACCATGTTATATTTTTAAAACCTATCCAGTGACAAAGGGCACCTCAGCCCCTCTCTTAGATTACCCCGGGATGGGTGCTAGTTCATGGACCCGGGATAAAATGTCGTTGGGATGCCACTGAACATCATAATGTGCTACACATACATCCACTTTAACAGGTTGAGGGGCCGACCAATCACACTTGTCACTCTGTTGCTTGGATACGGCTCTCCTAGGTTGCTAAACACCAGGCCTTACGTTTTACATCATGGGCTATTTTTCTGAAAGTTTGAATATCAAAGATAGGGTTACCTCATAGAAGTGCTGAGCTTGGGACACCTGCTCAGATGTGTACCAGAGCTGTTAAAATAGGCATCTCTTCACACTCTGCACTGTACTCACCCCCAGAACATAAACTAGCCTGCTCTCCCACCCTGACCTCTCGCTGTGTGCTGCTGATCCAGACATTTCCCATCAAAAGTGAATTGACAGTTCAGTGTTTTGTCAAAGGTTTTCATGTTGGACTTTTTATCTGATTGGATAATGTTGGCATTAAAGGCAGTACTTTCGTTAAATCAGCTAAATTCAACAGAGATTAGGTGCTATGCTAACAAATAATAAAAAAACCACAAACAGCAATGTGCTGCCAAGATTTATAGAGGGATTAAAAACAAAGCAAAGGCAAAGCCAAATTGCATTTCAGTGACTGATAGCTTGTGGTTGGTTTGGTTTTAATTGTTCAGTGGAAAACTTAGATGTGTGGCAAGGACTGACTGTTGGCATGAACTTTAAAATCATGTTTACCAGTGTTCTATTTTATGCAAAAGAGATTCAAAAGAAATATTTGCCAGAACAGTTGTTTAGCTGTCTCTCTAAATAAATATATATATTCCACCTGGCAAACCATCTTAAATTTGGAATTCAAAATCAGGCCATGCATGTAGCACATACTTATCCTGGGATGATTATATACTTTGTGTATAGTCAAACTAATTCTGCTGACAGGAATGTTTGAGGTCTTTGTTAGAGCTCTTTTTCCATTGTTCTAAGAGCCCATAAACGAGAAGGTGATTTTTAAATGAAGGCATTAAATTATTATTAGTATTATGTAAACACCATTATGGTCACCATACATGGAAGTTAAGCTGCAAGAAAAGATCAATTTGAATTCATTATTTTCATGTCGTCACAAAAAACTCTGATGAGCCAAAACATTAAGACTACCCACAGAAGCAAATAACATTGATCACTTACTCAGTAACTCGTTACAACGGCACATGTCAAGGCATATTAGGAGGAAGTGAACAGTCACTTCTTGCCGTTGCATGAAGGTGAAATGGACAGGTGTAACGTCCTATAATCATTATAACAAAGACCAAATCGACTAGGTGCTCCTGGTGGTTTGTGCATATTTTGGCAGAACGTGGAGAACCAGCAGCATAATAGACATGTGTGTTTTGGCTCACATATTGATATACATAATGTTTAAATGATTTTTTGCCTATCAAACATAAACATGTCTTTGATTAATATATTTTGTTCATATTTATACATTTAAAAGACACTACAAAAGGCATTAAAAATGTAAACACATTTTAAAATAATATAAAATTAATAAAATAATAGAAATCTATGCATACAGATTGTTGATATGCACTTTTCAACTCTATGATAAACAATAGTATAACTATTGTGAAGTAATTGATACAGTAATAATAAAAAAGTTTTGATTTTTTTTGTTGCTATTATTATTATTATTTTATTATTATTATTATTATTATTATTATTATTATGAAGAAGAAGAAGAAGAAGATGCAAGGGACTATATTTTTCAGTTCAATTGAATTGAAAAATATAGTCCCTTGCATCTTCTTCTTCTTCTTTCTATTGCCTTTTATTAGATCATGAAATTTATTCTCATGTTTAACCAGCCGAGTGGTCGTAAACAATGGCGGGTTGCTGGGCAGTTTTGGAGTCGTCCAAGTGTCGGCCATACATGAATTATCACCTCTTAAGCACTGTACCGGACAGTGGACTTTCTGACTCATCTGGACATCCCCTTCGTTAATCACAGACTGGAATACACACACACACACACGACTCAGGTCTTGAAGGTTGCTGTCTGGTGTTCGTATCCCACGCATGTGTATGTTTGACCTCTGTGTTGCGAGGCAGGCAGAGTCAAGGTCCTCCTCTCCAGCTGCCCCCACGACAACTGCTTGTTGGCGTACCATACGTAAACGCTGGACTGTTCTAGTCAGCTGTATTTCACACAGGAAGATAGGCCATAAAGCTGAATTAAGGAAAATGATGTGTTTAAAGGCGCATGTGCTGCACTCCTTTCAGGCTCAGGCCGATACAATTACAGATTAATGTGGGTTTAGCACCATGGCTTGGACCTATGATGCCCTGTGCAGGGATAACGAGGGCATTAGAGATGTTGGCCTGGATATGGACCTGGGCATAGGCGGACGCTCACAGCATAGCCTGATGTAACTGTAAGTGCTCTAAACAAGGACATGTGCCTCATATTAAGTAATAGGAAAAGGGTGACAGATATTCTACACCTGCATGTTAAAAGCAATTAACAGTGTAGTGATGTAAGGGTTTCATGTGTCGATATGAATATCACTCATAATCACTCTTAGGCCGCATCGGTGGTTTGAAGGTAGCTTGCCCTTGTGCTAAAAGGACAGACACGTATGATCTCATCTACATCCGTTGATTGATGTGTCCAAAAATGGGCATACAAGCAGAGTCAGAACTAATCTAAAGGAATACGTAGATGAAATTTCCTCTGATCCTAAATTTTCCTAAATTTTCCTCAGATCTGTAGTTTTGAACTGAAGCTAAAAGGCTAATGTAGCTTACAAGTAATGGGAATGTACACCCAGTCAAATAACATCATACATTGCAAACTACATGCCTGAATCATGATAGCAAACAAATGATGCTTGTGTTTGGTAAGAGAAGCGATAAAATTAGTGCACACCTTAATTCTAGGGCTCTAAAAACTGAAGTAATGGTTTGAAGGCTTGTCATACTAGACAAGGATCACACCCTCACTACAAGGATCACACCTTCACTACATCACTTCAACAGCTTTCATCGTAAGATGTGATGCCTTAACACTACTCAGAGAAACGTATCTGTTGCTGTAAGAGTTTTAACCAGGTCCTAGAGAACAAAGCATATAACTTCATCATTCATAGTTTCTCTCAGTATCCCTTGGAATTAAACAGCTTTGTTACAATGTCTTAAGGGCTGAAATATTCAGATCGGTTCTAATTGGCTGTCCTATAGTGTAGATTTGTAGTCAAGACCGCCTAAACCAAGACCAAGACACTACTAAGACCAGAGGGTATTGAGACCAAGACAAGACTAAGACCAAGACCGAGACAGAGACCAAAAAAAAAAAGACTCCCTTAACTTTTGTCTGCTGTTGAGGACTGACATGACGGGTAGTAACTGGACATTATTTCTGTAACTCACTGACTAGCCTACTACTGCTGACATTACTGTAACTGACTGATTAGGCTTACTGCTCACTGTGACACTGGATCTAACGTTTAACTAACACTACACTTGATTGGATGAGCGGCAATGTCTGAATCCCAACAAAATACATGTATGTCATTGGTTGAATTTGAAGGGTTGTATTTGAAGGCCGCAAAAGGCAAAATAATAATAATGTTGCATTATCGAACGTTACGTTGTGTGTCATGAATATTGTTGGCTCCAAATCTCCCGACCACTATGTCGATCTGAGACAGCGAGACCAAGACAAGACCGAGGGATCTGAGACAGCAAGACCAAAGACCGCTGAGACTGTGACAAGACCAGGACCACATAAATGCGGCCTCGAGACATCCAACTCTACTGTAGTGTGACTCATACAAAAAGTGGCCCAGACTGATAAACTTCTTACAACTTGAGCATGAATGATAAACATAACAAAAAATATCAAATTTAAAATACAGGGGGTCCTCGGGTTACACCAGTCTAGACACACGACGTTTCGAGTTTATGACACTCACTCTCACTCACACCGAATTATACTGTCTCGAACGTCCAGACTATGTGGGCGAATTTGTTTGGTTGTGCTCGGCGGTAGAATACACAGTAACACTGCGTATGAGTGAGGGAGTTTTTCTTTTCCTTTTTCAGTGGCTTAGTTGTATTTTTATGATTTTACAGCTTTGTTAGGAGAGGTATGTGACTTAGGCTAGGGTTTTGACTAACACCATATTCAGGTTACAGCACTGCTGAAAGAATGGATCTGTTTTGTTACTCGAGGGATCCCCTGTATACTATTTTTGCAGCTTGGTACACGCAAACAGAACCAACTCCAGGAGGTTCTTTGATGTGCCCAAAATGCAGCAATTCTTAAATCTAGATAAAATCTCTCCTTTGATGCGCTGTTTTCATGGGCACATTTATTGCCCTTGCTATTTACAGCCTACAGTTTTTACCATCATATTGTTGTGTTTTTCTGATTTTATTGTCATTTTATTTGCAGTTTATTAAATTTTGTCTAATGGCTTATTGTTTTACTTTTACCTGTGCAAAGCATTTTGAACTTCTGTTGTGTATGCACTGTACTGTATAAATATACTTGCCTTGGCTTGCCTTGCCTCAGTCTGAATGTAGCTGTTAAATACACTTTCCTTTGTGGTTTATCATGCTGTTATCTTTACACTATGACATACCTAAGCTATAGACAATTTAAAAAATCTGTAGACAAATAAATGGACAAAATTCAGGCTTGAAGATGTTTACCATTGCGAGACCAAGGAATCAGTGTTTGGGTTAAGAAAAAAAGTGATTCAGTTTCATTTTACAGTGAACTATGAGCAAGTTTCAATTCAGTTTTTTAGCAAACAGGAATTAATGGAGATAAAGTAAAAGTGTCTTCTGTGAGGTAATTTTTAAAAACAGCTTGGCGTTTGTAGTGATGTATGCGCAGATGCTCTGCAGTGTCTTACTGCCTTTTTATTACATGCAAACAGACTCTGTGCATGCCTGACCTCTGTGATTTACTATTAATCTCTTATGAAAGCAACGTGTTCCTTTTGATGTTTCATGGACATATGGCAGTTGTTTCATAAGATCTACACTGCTAAGTGAGTGACATGTGGGAAAGCAGCTGGGGATAGCTCTGAATGATGAAACGATTGCATTATAACCTTTTTGAGAATAGCTCTTTACGAATTATTTTTATAAAAGACATGTACCAGTGAAAAACCTTTTAAATTATAAACTTTTAAATATAAACAGTGAAATTTCAAACTGTCATTAAACAACGTCTCAGGCATCAGACAACAAATTCATAGTAATTTCAATTAATGAATTTCTGTGGGCTAACTTTACTTCTGGTTCCCCACCACTGTGAATAATTTCTCTACATTTACATGCTTCCACATCAAACCAATCTAAATAAGGGTAGCATCTTATGAGACTTTGAGATATTGGTGGAACCTTCTCACAATGTAAATGATCTATGGCACTTTTTAACTGAGGCATAAGGTGCCTGAGTAAGCTCACCAGAGCTTTTATTCTTTTTTTTCTATAACTGCACATCCTAGCCGTGAACCACTGAGAAACTGTTATTTTCACTCATGCTTGTGTTTGTCTTTACTGGGGCAGCTGGGTGACGTAGGTTAGAACGTTGCAATTAGGTTGTGGGTTGAAATCCCAACTGCTAGTGTCATCACTGAGGTACCCTTGAGCAAGGTACCATCCCCACACACTGCTCCCCTGATGCCCCTTGTTGATAGAAGCCTGCTGCTTCACTTGGTGAATGGGTTAAATGCAGAGAAAGAATTTCACATTGTTCACACTGTGTGCTGTGGTGTGTTCATGCGTTACTATAAGGGGCCACTTTACGCCATTCTAGTTTAACTTAATGCTTGCAGTCACTTCTTTCCAGAATGATTTCCAATATGCTAGGTTTTCCTTTAGCATACCATGTCAGTAAACTCTTTGACAGTGTACATAGAACATCTATATAGTGTCTGATGACCCATGCTTGCAGATGTATGGGAATCTGGCACTCTCTAATGAGTTCAGTTCAGCACAGTAGAGCGTGCTGTTTGAGTTGGACTCTGTTCAGGAATGGCACTTTCAAAATGAGGACACACAATTTGCAGATGTTAGCAGAGCTATCTGTCTGCCTGGGTGTGGGCAGTTTGTTCATATGTGTTGGGTGGGTGATATGAGGGTCGGACTAAAATAACTCTCTGCTGCCTTGGCATGTGGGGGAAAGATGAGGCAAAGTAGTTTCTTGCTGGTTGGTTACTGGTTGTGGGGGGGTGGATTGCACGTCACTTTCCTTCAGAATAGGCTATTAAAAAGGCACAGCCGGCCTGCAGCCTGATCTCACTGGGTTGGTATACTATGCTGACATCATCAAGACCTCCAAGGTGCTGTGGGTGCACCATTGAGGGAGGGGGCGCTAGAGAGTCTCTGTGTGTCTGAAAGGTACAAAAGTCCTGCATGACGGCTCATGTTCCCTGGATACTCAGAATCTATTTATTATATTTCCCCCTCTGTGACCCTGTCCTTTAATTTAAGCCGGTGATTCATCTGCCGTTCATTTCTCAAAAAATGCAAAACGCCTCTACGTTTACAGCTGCCAGGCCACTCCAACAAAACATGAGGCAGAGGGGCTGGAAGTTAGCCGGGGGTGGGGGATTTTGGGGGAAGAAGCTTAGGCATAGATTTATATCCATAAAACTTCCTGTTCAAGACTTATATCTAATCGTCAACACCAGCATGAACTCTTTAGAAGTCACTAGGCCTCATACCAGCTGAGTGTTGCAGGTGTTTGTGCTAAGCGTATGTCAGCAGTAAGAGGAAAGAGGCAGGTGAATGGTGCTAAACCTTCAGCCCCCGGGCTTAAGTCTTATTGACAGATCGACAAACCGCCTCAGGGACACTGGACCACTTCACGTGACTTTTCTTTCACCTGGCCATCCGTGAATGGTGCCTCACTAGCAGGAGTGATGCAATTGTAAATGCCAGGCTGAAAGCTCTAGGCACTGTGAAGAGAAATTCAAGCAGGAAATGGGTCCTGGAGTGAGCTTTTCAGTACAGTGCTTAGATAGCCATCACTGGGGACGTGGCCCAGGAATGAAGTGGGTGGGGGACAGTTTAGGGGTGTTGCTTCATATCTATATCCTAGCAACTGAGGGAGTACGATACCCTGTCCAGTTGTTGCCAGGGATTGGTCAGCAGGCTGGCATTGACGCCGCCCCTCGGCTTGTGGTCCGTAGAAAGAATGACCCATCAAAGCATCCTCCACACTTGAGCAACTCCTGTGCACTTGAGCTATCTGCACTTTAATCAGTCTGAAACAACTTTTTTATTGTTGATGTTTAGTCGTTTTTTTTATTTGTATCCTTTTTCATAGATCTGACCCTTTAGGTCGCCTTGATAGATGTGCTTGGGCCACTTGCTGATAGTTTTCCAGAAGACTTCAGTCTGGCACTATGACGTCTCCCTATGCAGCCGTACAGTTCTGCCCAGAACACGCCTTTCAACGGTAAGGCATTACTTGTGTTTCAACATTAGTTTGTCCCATTCATGGCCAGAAGCTACGTCTGAGTCATCAAGGGTTACAGAGTTCATCTTGCACGTGACATGGACTCTGAATGCATGCTCAGTTTAGCTGTAGTTTTATTCAGTACAGAAGCAGAAGTAGGACCATTACCATGTATTTGGCCGTGCAAGGCACTATTTATTAAAAAAAACAAAAACAAAAAAAGCACAAACCTAATGCACTGGCTTTGGTGGTACGATTCTCAGTCCACAACCAGGACAGCAATATGTATTACTTTACTGGTCTATTTCTGTATGAAGCGGAAGCTATAGCTGTCTAGTCTGAGACTGTTGAGTAGTGTCTGGTGAGGCAAACAGTTGTATCTGTGCCTCCAGCTGCTGCCGGGCCCTGATATTTATAGGTGCATGTTCTTATGGTAACAATGCAAGTGTAAAGGAGTGTCCAGCTTTTGGGCAGCCAGACTAGATATTTGAAACCTAGAGCTTACTGGGCTGCTCACTGTTCAAACACCACTGGACATTTTGACACAGAACTGAACAGAGCTGGACAACAAGTACAGCTATAAATCTGGTCAAGGAGGTCCACGGTCACTGTTCCACTGCAGAGAGCATATACATGCATTTTAGGGATGTCTAATTGTGTTGGCAGGCCCCTATAAATCACCCCTCTTAGTTAAGTTTGCTCTTTTAATGTATATTAGTATGTAAAATTCATTGAAAAGTATATGGGTTATTGTGTATCTTGTTTTGATACATGAATACTTAAGAAAAATATAGTTTTTATGTCCTCTTAGTCTTAAATCTTGAATGTTGAATCACATTTTTAAATACCCCCTATAAGATAACTAATCATTTTAAAATATCGTAATATTGACTTTCATACTATTCAAGTTAGTACTACGACAAAAAAATGTAAAGGATTAAACATTATTCATGACTGAACCCAGCGAGCTGTGTACAATTTCTAATTCCAAATGCAACATGTTTTATGCTGAATAATATATTAAACTCTGGCACAAATAAACCTGCATCTAGAAACAAGAGCCTATTGAAATCTCATCACTCTTGTGCATTGTTCTGACCTCCAACTTACAGACACAGGTGTGTTTTCCGCTGTGTGCTAGCAGTGTTGCACGTATTTGACCCTGATCGCAGGTGCATATACCTGCAGTTGTTGTTTTAGTGTCCATTCCAGTTGCCATCAGTTGATCTTATTTTCTCTCCAGGATTCGAGACCCCAAGAGACAACAGACACACCTGAGCTCATTTTAACACAGTCTTCAAACTAAAATGAAGCATTGTACATCATTGCCATTACAGCAACATCTTATTCCCTTTTGTAAAAGTTAAATAAATGTGTTTAATTGCTGGTATTTAGGTGTGTGGCTGTATGCAAAGGTTTGAGTGAGTGAGTGAGTGTGTGTGTGTGTGTGTGTGTGTGTGGTGCACTAAAACTGGAAGAAAAATGTAACATTCCAGTTTGTTCCATGTAGAGGATATTACTTCCACTTAGAAAATTAACAAAATATCATTTGAACGAGGGTTTACATTTTTGCAAATGACTGTAACACCTAGCCTAAAACAGTAATGATCTTAACCAGTTTTCAAAATTTCCTGTCGTTATGTTTCAAATAATGCAGTTCTGTTAGCGAACTCCAAAGCAGATGCCTTACAGCACTTAAAACAAATACAATGAAATAAATGCTACACATATAAAAAACTACACAATTAACACAAATGCAACGGTCCCAAAATACAAATGAATAGACTACTTCTAAACTATCAAAGATCAGAAACTGAAAGCTTTCATCACAGTGTAGATTCTGTCTATATTGATATTCTGATATTTATCCAGTCATACAGAATATAGATTTCATTTTGCCTCAGATTAGTAAAATAACTTTTGTCTTTACATAAAAGGCACCTTATATGTGTTTAGTTTTGTTTTCTTTTGGGAGGATTTGTTTGTTTTTGAGAAATGGCTGAAAAAAATGCATGGGTCTGAAACAAAGTGCCATGACAGAGTGAATGGAAGTTGCCCTTTGTCTAAATTCATTCAGACTTTTTCCCCTGTCTCAGTCAGTAGAAGTCAGGCACAAAGAAAGCACGCGACTGAGGGGAAGAGAAACCTCCTGGGCCGCTCTCCTTTTGTTTGCACCTTCATGTCTGTCCTGCAGCCGCTGGTTTGAGGGATGAGGGAGGGAGGTTACAACTCTTTGAACACTACCTGGCTCGTGATTAATGAAGTCACTGGAGAAGGCCTCCCACTAACACCCTAGATCGCAAGGCTCTGTTTGTTTTGATTGCATTTTCATTGCTGGATGTGCCCAACCTGCCAGGAGACAATGGGCGGCCCTGTTTAGCCACGACCCTTGACCCCGTCCTGTCTGCGAGAGGCCCAGTCTGCGTTTAAGTGGACGCAGTGCACCTTCCCCCTTAAGCTAAATACATAACTCCCTCAGTAACCAGACACCAGCTGCCCACAGCCCCCACATCAGCTCCCACTAGAGATCAAACCCACCACACACTCGAGCCTCGCAGAAAATAACCACAATGAAAAAATAGAGATGAGACAACTATTGTCTCCAAGGAAGTTTTCAAGCCGTATTTAAAGTGGTGGCCCAATGAGAAATACATCCAAAATGTAAAGTTTAAATAGCTTTGGATGGATCTCACAAAGTATTTCATAAACAAACTTTGATCTCTCCTGTGCAGAGAGAGGGGCTGATCACCTAAGCTGAGGATAAGATGTGGTTTGAGAGGATGATGGATGTGGCAGTCATAAAAAAGCCAGATTCACTGGAAAGTGTTGTGCGTCTGCAACTGTGATTGAACAGAAGTGACCATGTGGCACTTTTAAATACCAAATGATCTATTATTAACTAAATAATTGTTCATTTTTTCTAATAGCTGTTAACTATTATTAACTAATATTCACTCTGAAATTCTCAACTAATATTCATTCTGTAAACTCCTTATAACTTGAGTGTGAATGAGTAGGGCCTAGCTGATGTAGGCTGTCTATATGTCTACGTCTATATGTGTGAATGAGTTGTTTTCCAAGTTAGATTTTGCAGTTTTTAAATTGTTTACATAATGCGCAGAACTCTTTAATTAAAAAAAAATTCCATGATATAGGCTCTTTAAGGTGACCACAAATATCTTCTATAATTGTAAGCTTTCACAGTCTTATCTTTCACGCTGCAACAAACAGAATGTGTGAAGGCATGTCTGTCAACAAGGTTGAAACAAATACCTGTAAATTGAAAAAAATAAAAACAGATATACATACATTTAAAGGGTCTTGCAAAACAAAGGACGACATACCATACCACCTTTAGGGGGCAGTAGTGAGTAAAGTTTGTTTATTTGAACTTGGGTTGGGAGCTGCTAAGTGTCAATAGCTAGAAGCCAGACAACTAATTTGCCAATTTGACCAATTTAGACTTAATAATAATAGGCTAAGTAAAATATTAATAGCAATTAATGGCAATTAATCAACAGCTAAAATGTTATGAGGTGGGTCCTGCTTTGAGGACACAGCATGACCCATAGCCTCAGTCAGTTGCTTCGCTTGCTTTGACTGATTTATAAGGCTTACTAAGGCCACATGGTATGGCTGTGAGCTCTTATACTGAAACAAAGCTTTGGTGTGTCCAGCTATCTGGGGAAAATCATGGCAGAGAACCTGACCATAAACTCCTGTCATTTTGCGCTTGTAAATCTTCGACATGTGGATCATATGAAGAAGGCCTGGATACTTCTATGTGTGGGTGTTGTGCCTTTTTGTGGGACCATGATGTCGTTCTTGGCCGCCACTCCTTGTCAACTGGATTGTGTTTCTGGCAGCTACCCAGCGTTGTGGAGGCTAACAGGGTCGACTCAGACCTCTACCTCCTCCTCCTGTGTGACCTTCTCTCCACTCTGCATCATTTCTTTGCTTTGATTGGTGCTCCATCTCCATCCAGTGTTGATGATGATGATGTCATGACACTGAGCAGTCAGTCGAGCTCTTGGATCGCTGTCAGTGAATCCGAAACATGTCCCCCCGCTGTATGTGACCTGAGAAAGTAGCTACTCAGCACCTGCTAGAGACCTATATAATCCTCATGTTCTCACTGGCCTGAAATGCTGACAATATTAAGTGCAATAACATATAAATGAGAGGGACAGACACCTAATCCCTGTGGAGCAGGACCTTAGGCCATTTAATAGCATTACATCCTGTGATGTATAAGTATCATTTTGTTTTGCGGTATAGGGTGCTGCAACACATGGCAGATCCGATTCAGGGCCCAGATAAATGAAGAGGCACTCAGGAGTATAGCAGCTCACTATAAATGAAACCTCGGCTCCCTGTGATATAAACACTTTGCTTGAGTTGCTCACACCTGTTTGTACACTGTGATTGAGCTGTTTACTAATGTAAAATACTGAGCTGGGTAAAATTTCAATTTGCCCAGTTCCATAATTCTGATGCATTTGGTCTTCATGATATTTTAAAGCCGTAATCTTGATTCTCAAGTATATGTGTGAAGAACAATATCTAATTCTTCCTCAGTTCAGTTTTAATCCATTATAATTAGTTCCTAATTTACTTTTTGATTGTAATTTTTGTTCTATTGCTTTAGCAGCTGGACTACTTTGTTGCTGTTCACACTTTTCATTCAAACTTTTCTTTAGTTTAAGTTCCCAAAAAGTCTTCAGCCCATTGACCTCCGGTCATGAATTTCACCCCGTGTCTGCATTAGTTTTCACCTAGTTACTCCAGTTTCCTCCCATAGTCAGTGAGATTGGCTCCAGCACTCCCCACAACCCTGGTTAAGGATAAACAAATCAGATAATGGATGGATAGACAGATACATAGACATTGGCCCACAAGTCCTACAGCAGTGTACCCTTAGTCTTAGGATAAAACGCCTTTGTTAAAACATTGGATTATAGGGTCAGAACTAATGCTCCACTTCACATTAAATGTCCCAAAACCTGCACTGGAGTTCTTATATTCTATTTCTTCATGTAATTCACAAATATTTTTCTTTTGAATGTTTTAAGCAGAAGGTCATACATAATACTAGGGCTGGTCAAAATGAATGGAATACTTGAGTATTTATTCACTATGTTGGTATTCATTTCTATATTAAGTAGTCTTTAACCTCGCAGACACCAACAGAATTCCACATTGCTTACCTTGGCATATTTAATTTATTTTTTTACTGTTGTTTATAAAGGGTTTTTACCATAAAACCATGGGAAATCAGCGGTTACTCAAAGAAATTAATTAAGAAATTAATGCCATACCCAGGTGACGTTAGCGAAAGGCTGAATACAGCCAGACTCCTTTACTATTTCATGATTTACTGAAAGACAGAAGCAGAATAAGTAAAGTGAGAGATATTAAAACGTCAAACAACTTTTACTCAAAGAAAAATAGTTACATTCATGTTATTTGTCGCCAATATTGACTCTGAAAATATGTCACTCATCAAAGATTTTAAGACATTTACATCTTGAACTGACTCCTGTATCATCACTGACTGTAGGGCAAACATAAATCCAGTTAGACTCATTTGTCTTGTTAAGGATTGAATGTTAACTTGCAGCATAACTTAATGCTTTTTCTATGAGTAAAGAAGGAGTAGTTCTACTTTTTACAAAATGAACTATAACAAATAAATAAATATTTGAAAAATTATGGTTAAGTGTAAAATATTGTTCGATTTTTTACAGAATGAAACAAGCCCCCACTTTGCGCATGTTGGCTGGGCTCCGGGTTCCCGCGACCCTAGTAAAGATTAAGCAGTTACAGAAAATGAATGAATTCAGAAATGGCAATGAGTATTCAGAGCACAAAAAATGCTATTCGAGCCTGGCCCAGTTAATTCACCATGTGATGATTCACCTGTCTGTAAGAGGTCCAATTGCTGGGAAAAATCTAACTAACATCTAGTGTTGCGTGCATAATTATATCTTAACTGAATCAGCATCAGTTATTAAAATGAGCTACAGAGCTGCATTATCTTGATGAACTGGAAACAATTGCAATGTTGCGTGGCAATCAGTCAGTCCAATCAGGCAATCAATCTTGCTAATCATGGACAGTAGAAGATGCCGAGATGGCAGATCGGTATCATGGGGAGAAAATGCTGAGTCATTAATTATAAATTATAAATGATAAAGAAAATGTGGTATTGTCTCCATTAGAAATGCTTGTGTGAAGTCAGTGAAACTTCTTGTATGTTATTTCTGATTTACTGGTAGATACTGTTACTGCAGCCATGGAAATAGAATTATCAGAAGTTACATCCCATCGTTGCATAGAATATGTATTATCTCCTTAACAGGACCTCCCAAGGCTACAGATCCCACAATGATAAAACTATTTACAAAGACAGATCTGCGGATGCAAAATGAGGATAGACTTACTGGGTTTGGCACTAGGGAGATAATGCATGACATTTTCTAGATGAGGCTTAAATACACATTAGGACTTCAAGATGCTTTCTCTCCCATGACAGGCTTGGCAGCACAAACTTATCTGAGTAATTCAATCCCAGCATTCACCTTGTGCCACACCTCTTTGGCTGAGCATAAAAAGGGGGATTGACCACGCTTTTCTTGTTGAGCTGTCCTTTTGGGGAACCTTTTAAGCAGAGAAAGAAAGAGTTCTCCATGTTATTGAAGCTGTTCTGCCAGTCTTCGCCCTTCGTCATTTAGGAATTATCGTTAATTCGCCTGTATTTCCAGTCTTAGGCCTATCCCTTAATGCTTATTCTGTTGTGGCATTCAGAAGCAGGCATGACGGCATATTAGACCAACATGGATTCAGAATCCATGTGTGCATTAATGGCCGTTCAGTAGTTTAAGCTTGTGCCACACCTACCTTTTTGGCTGAGAATTAAAAGGGGAATTGAACATGCTTTTCTTGTTGCTTCTACCTCCTGCCAAGTCCAGATCATACACACATGCCTCTCCGCAGCTGTAGCCTGGCTGCATTGTGTGGGAATGTTTACTTCCCCTGCACATATACAGTGAGATCAAAATGCTTCCTCTTTTTTTGAAAATAGTTCGATATTAAGGTGAGAACAGTTTAGCTTTCCTAGTAGTAAACAGAGATTTGATTATGTGACTGATTTAACTGATCGTGTAATGACTGAGAAGTGAGGAGGAAATGACTTTGGGCAGTGCTGAGTAATGTCTGTTTATTGACGGTTGACCTATTTCTTGCAGTGAAAGCCAAAGTAAAAACTTCAGGAATAGAATAAAGACCATTTTTATTCTTCCGGATAAGGATAGACTTACAACACAGTGTTATACGACCACCAGTTGGACTAGAATAATAACTATAATTAAATATGTGCTGATGGCTGTATTTAGAAGTGTCATTTTGTAAAACGTTCGCCTGCTAATGGTATTAGTATGTATGCAACAGATTTTTTCTCACCATAGTCAAACATATTTCTTCCTAATTGTGTTTGTATACATTCCACTGCTGAGTAGCACATTGATTTTCCTAACAAATTAGATTGTTGTCTTTTAACTAAATGGGTT
>JBBPCY010000109.1:11179349-11210937 GCA_037974405.1 Brachyalestes nurse
CTCTCTCTCTCTCTCTCTCTCTCTCTCTCCCTCTCTCTCTCTCTCTCTCTCTCTCTCCCTCTCTCTCTCTCTCTCCCTCTCTCTCTCTCTCCCTCTCTCTCTCTCTTACCCAGATACACACACATTCTACCCCCTGCCAAGCCCAGTTCAGCTGCACACACACTGAATGCTGCAAATCACAGTGGTGGTGTTGCTGTCATGTAGCTGGTGGGGGGAATTCCGTCCTGCTCGGGCCCACAGCGTGTGCTCTTCAGCAGAAACAATGAGACGCTGCGCTGACAGTCATCCATTCTTTTGTCTTTAAAAACCTCACATTAGCTCTCATTAGTGATGGAAGGTTACACAGGCATAGAAGAATGCACTTCTTTTGAGGAACAGAGAGCTCATCTTGTCTCATGCACCCACTGATTTATACTCTTAATGAAATTTACCAATCACTTAATTGTTAAATAGAAGCGTGTTCTATTCTATTGAAATTCTATTGAAGAAATTCTATCCAAGTGTGAATTATAACCATCTATAAAAATAACATTTGTAATGACAGTATTTTCTTTTTCATTTTTAAAGCATTATTGTCATAAATATAGTATAGAAAAGGAGTCTTTTACCTTTTTATCAAGTTTTGTCACGTTTTTGTAAGAAGTTTGGAATCACACCTGCTGATACAGAATGTAAAACAAATGTAAATGTAAATCAGTGGGTAACTAATTGTGTTATAAGTGATGTAATTACATTAACATTGTGTTGCAAGATAACAGTAAGAGCTCTGGGCTTATAAAGTAAGAGGAGTCTGGGTAGATAACAGTTACACTGGGCAGATATGTGTTTAGTAATGTAGCAGCAGAAGCCATGCATTTGCAGCACAAGTCTGTGTCAACAAATTTTCTTGACAATCTTGTCAGTCTACATATTGCAGCAATGTAATGCTTCCTGAGCACTGTGATCTAGTCTGTTATTTTCTTCTTTCTGGAACATGCACCTTTGTTTCAGAAGAAGAACGGCTCTTTCCTCCTACAAGCAGTGATTATTGCCTCACTCCTCAACACTGATGCTTTTAAGTGGGCGTGGGCGATATGTCAAGTGTGAAATCCATGCACAACATTCAGATTGGGATCAACATGAAAGGGCACAAACCAACAAGATATGTTTCTTCACTGATACACTTACTTGGCCAACAATATAAAATTACAAGTTAAATTAGAGAGTGAGATCTGAAACATACGTACATCACATACGTACCTTTAACTAGGTTGAGTCACTAAGTAATCTCAAACCCTGGTTTCTGATTTTACATAAAATACAGTCATCTACAAAAAATGACGTACAAAATTTTGGCTTGTAAAATTCTGCCTGTGTAATACATGCACTAGGCACTGCCGTCGCGGGGATGCTCCCACTTTCACTGAAACACGATTCTATCCCCCTACTTTTTGTGGGATTACACAAAACAAATACTGTATATGGAAAAACATTCCAGAGTAGGTCTGTATCTGAACACACACACACAGAGGAAATGACTGTTAACAAATCTGATGTATGAAACAGTACTGCACTGGACTGTGTAGACAGTAATGTTGGATTTACTGTCACAGCATTTTCTCGATTAGTGATTCCACTTTACATTATCCATGGATGACAGAGTCTAAAGTAAAATATCTTCCTAGATGAAGTGGCCAGCAATCATCCCTAATGCTAGCCAAAGGCATTTATGTTTATTAAATTAGATAACATTGTCACACTTAAGTAGAAAGTAACTGTTTTTGGGCCATCTTTTGCTTAATTGAATTTTTCTATCACAGAATTGTAAAGCTTTATGTGCTCAGGCACCTGCCCCTTTGGATCATAGTGTATGGTAGATTCCCCATCTACAAAAACTTTGTTCAGTTGTTGTAATGAGAAGACACACCCTACAGATGAGCATCTGCCCCTCTAAAGATGTCTCCATGGCTCCGAACTTGCTAAAGAGTTTAGTTTGTTTTAGTGTGACACCACATTGTACAGTAAAACCTGATGATATTTACATTACATTACATTGTTTACCCAGTGCACAATTACTATCGTAAATGTAGAAATGCTGCGAGTTATTTTTGGTGTTTTTTCAAGGGGCAATGACTCACCTCTCCCTCCCAGAAGCACCCCCTAAACCCACCGCCCACATACACACATAAAAAGGTTGTTTTGTCCCAGTCAAATGGATGATTTGGATAATTCCTTAGAATAAGGGGAAAATGTTATTTCTCTTTCATTTTCATTATCACTTCAAAGTCAGTGCTGTAGTGAATTGTTTCCTTACACTACTGTCCAGTCATCCCTGTGCAGTCTGTTATCAGATGCAGTTTTTTATGTGTGCATTCTTCTTTCAGTAGACGGAGGGAGCCTGCAGCTTGCCTTTCTTGGGCTGAAGGATCGTTCCTGGCCTCCATGTCTCAGACACCAAACTCCCAGGGAACTGACATCCTCGGGCAAGATGTCTTTAACCAGCTGCTGGAGATGCTGGACCAGTGCGTACACTTACACAAGCACACACACGCCTTCACACACAATTATACCGTCTCTCACAGTGTGAAAGATCTTTTAATACATCTTTTGAAAGTTGTAGAGTCATGTTTGACATTCACTGTCATATTCCAGAACAGAAAAACAAAACCTAAAAGGTATTTAGAAACTGTTTACTAGAGATTTCTATCTTTGATTTTTCTCAGCAATATTTTTTACCATATTTGTATTGCAATTCGTTTGCTCAACTCAGATTTGTTTTAAGAAACTAGATGTCCTCAGACATTTTTAGGCCGTGATTGATATGGGTTATCACTGCATGACAGTCAAATGAAAGATTTATTTGTATTATCCTGGAGGCGTTCCTAGAATTACTCCCCAGTTATTTGTTGTCTTCCCAAAGGTCTGCGTTCCACTCAGTGCAGCCCATTGAGCTCAACTTCTCAGAGGGTTCCTCCATCATGTCCCCCTCTAACACCATTGAGATCAGCATGGACTGCATCACTATGCATGGGACCGAGGAGCACCTCGCAGTAGGTGTTACACTATAAACAAAACTTCACAGCCTTTTGTCCAGTCCAGCTACTGAGCTTTTAGTGTCCTGAGCCTTTCAAAACAGAAAACCCTGCTATTTTACTCTTATGTGAGTTGATGTGATTCATTTGAGCTTGACCTGCATCATTATAGGATGATTTGTGGCCTAGTTCTTGACAAACCAGCCTCGCTAAACCCTGCGTAATTTTGTTGTGGGCTCTCCCTGCTCAGATTGCATCAGGACTTCACACACTACTTTGTAGAATATCATCAGGATTAATACTTCATTGCAAGCAAAAAACATTTTGCAAAATCTGAAAGTGGTTGAACATTTGGCAAACACTGAAAAATGAAATTCAATAAAGAATATAGTTCACTTGAAAAAAAAAATCAAATTAAGAAATCTGTATTGTGATTTCTTAATTTATACCACAAAACATTTCCTAACTTCAGAGAACACATACCAGTTTTTCTATCAAACTAAAATAAGCTGCTTTGCTAAGCTGTTATGACTCAAACTATGAATGAAACCTTTCCTCAGAATTAAGTGTTTTTGTTTTCCTTTCTGTTTCAGTCCCTTTTGGTTTATTGCATTTTTAAAAGCTTTAATTATAAGATGCATATACAGTAAACAGTAGTATACAGTAGTTGTGATTCAATGCAAGTAAATTGCAAAGAATGTTATTTACTTTAACAAAATGTTATTTCCTTTATCAAAATTTATTTGACACAAAAGTGTTGATCCTGGAGCAGTACCTCCCACTCAAAAAGATATCAGGTTTCTCATAGCTGTGATGTGAAAAATGGTCTTTTATAGAATTTGTTTTTACAGATTTTATGAGTAATTTGGTGTAAAGCAAATCACAGCCAGTTAAATTAAAAAGGAATAATTATGGCTGCTATAATCCATCTGTTAAGACTACGTGTGAAACCCTTGCTTTGTTTGATGTGACCAGTGAGGTGAATAATTTAGTTTCTGGGGAATTCAGTGGTAAACCCCGGTAAAGGCCGTTATCACCCATATGCGCATCTGGGGGCGTTAGTGTCTGCTGTGGGGATCCCCTGGTCTGCAGTAACCCTGCCTAGTAACCACTTTTCTGATTGGATTTATTGGTTCTTAAGTTGAAACGTATGAATGGGATCCAGTAACAATCGCTGGCGATAAACAGGAAGGTCGCCTGTCTGTATGTATTTGTGTCATTTGTGTTGAGGTGCTTCAGAAAACCTTCTGAGAGGGGTTTAGATTGTTTATTGCGCAGCAGAAATAATTTCTGAGTGGCAGGACTGGATCAATGCACTGTGAAAATGGAGCAGATGTGCTACAAAAATATCAATCGGACATTTTCTACTTTGATGTAAGTTAAATGATTTGTTCTTCATTCTGACCTGTGGTGTTGATCAGAGGTGTAACAGTAGAAATACTCTTGCAATCTTTGCTTGAGTGACAGCAAAAAGCACTCGCTTTCCAAAGTGATCAGTTATTTAAATTAAAAGTACATTGTATTTTGTAGGCTAAATTTAAATACAGTATCACAAAGGTGTGTCTCAGACAAATATCTAGAATGTCTAGAATAATTCAAATTTAAGATTTTCTTGCATAGAAAAATCCCCTGTAGCATCATTAGTAGGACTGAGTATTAAATCAGGTGAAAATAGTGTAAAATGTAATTACTTTGTTAAAAACAGTAATGAAGTAAAAGTAAATGTTTAAATACTAGATTAGGTCTTCCATAAAACCACTTTACTCTTGCACATTTAATATTTTATAAATGTTAATTACATTGCTCATTGCAATTATTTATATGCCAATTGATTGTCAGCTACAATTTCATGATAAAAAAAAAATCATTTTCAAAATTCATTATATTCATTTTGATTGTATCTCTTGTGGATACTGGATCTTGGAACCTTTTTCTCCCAGTCAAGCATATTTCTCTTTGAAAAACATGTGTAGCTTCTTCCAGCTGTTCCTTTCCATAAATACTAGGTGCAAGACTCTTTCCCTCAGGAGAATTCCAGGGGCACATACAGTTACAGTATTATTTAAGCCTGTAACTGGAAAGCAGTGGAAAGTTTGAGTTGCGAGAGTGTGACGTGCAGACAGAGCTTCAACCCAGTTGGCTCGGTGTGTGAGCAGCCGGGCTCAAATGGAGAGCTGGTGGCTCCCCTCCCAGCAGAGGAATGCTGTTGTCCAGCAGTAAAGGGAAAAAGACTCACCCAGCAATGCTGTGATTCTGTACCCTGAGGTGTTGAGCGTGGGTGTGGGGGCACTGTCCTTTTTCTTAAACTGGTGATTAATGCTTCCCCCCCCTTTACTTCGAGCTCCACCCTCCCTCCGCCCGCTCGTCTTCCTTTCTCTGGAAGATGGGGTGCGGTGCGAAGACGGTGGCACGCTAACACTCTTACCTCCTCCAGCTAACACTCTATAGGTCCAGAAGACAGAAGCCATTATGGTCCAGACAGACTGGAGTGATGATGCTTATTGTCTTTCATGATAAAGATGCCGTCCCTCCAATCCCACCTTCGCCTGACCAGGTGGTAGGAGTGGGGGGTATACTACAAAAGTCATGATATAGATTTTACCATAACGTGGGTGCTGTTGTGTCACAGCATGATGTAGCAAATACTGAAAATACCAGCATTAACAGTTGAAAACCCATGCATATGTGGGTACATGAAGCTACAATATGAAACATATGCACAATTAAGACGCAATAAACCTTTTCAGGTTAAAAGTGTTCCTCAGTGTGCATTGTTTTAGAATGTTACAGAATGTTAAAATGTGAAAATATTTACTTATTTTGTGTTTTCTGCTTTTACACCATGACATTACATCATTATAAATTATCCAGATAGTGGGAAATATCATGATATAAATTTCCCTTCTTAAGGGAGATATGTTAATCCAAAAGTCATATCTTTTTAATAGGAGGAAGGGCATCAGGCATTCCTCACGTCGAGCTTAAGTCATCCAGGTGAACTGAGAAATTATGGCTTGTAAAATGAGCCCCCCAGATCGGCATCTTCCCCGTCCTCCCCCAAACCTTGGCACCTCCTTCCAGAGGCGTGCGTGTCTGATGAGTCAGGAGATATTGCATATTTTCTATAGTATGCTTGGGAGATGCTGTTTGTGTTTTGAAGGGGGTTTTATGTTTAAATGTGAAATTCCTTTTCTTGGGGAACTGCACTTTTTTCTCTAGCCAGAAGGCAACAATTTTAAGCAGCACCTGCCTCATACAGGACTGCGGTCTCTCTTCGGCAGCCTCATGCTGAGGGAGGAGTAAGAGACAGCGAGAGGCTGAAGGGTGGAATCAGATTTCATGGAAGGATGTGACAAGAACAGTAACAGAAAAAGCACTGTATTCCTGCTCCAGATAGCTGATGTCACTACAAGATTTTTCTGTTCATCAGCTTTGCCCAGTGAGCTTAAGATCTGTAGAAAGATGACAGTGGGGTTGGGTAATGAAATAGTAAGGTTTCAGAGATTCAGGAGTGACGCATAGCAACAGGAGAAGATGAGTGTGTCCTAATTATATGTTCATCTGTGGAATTCTGTGGAATTTGTCTTGTTTTTTTTTTCAGCTTTCCACAACTTTCCTTATCTAGTGAAGGCTGTTTAGATTGCATCTCAACTCTGAGAAGGGAACGCATTGTTCAATGAGTGTTTGTTTTAGAGAACTATTAGTTTAGTAAAGATTTCTGTGGAAAATCCTGTCCATGATCTCGCTGCATGTTTAATGTTTGTTTAAGTTTCTTCTCAAGGGGCCTAGTCTCAGGAGCCCTTTTTTCAGTCATATCCAAAACAAAGGCAGACTGAATTAGGTGCTGACAGATTGGACTGAGAGCGTATCTCCTGACCCAACTTTACATTCTGGGTGTGTATTCGGACGAGCTGGACTGAAAAATATTTGACTCAGTTTGTAACCTGTAAATGGCTTTCACTGGCGGTGTACAAACTGTTTAGTCTAGAGTGCGTCTCTCCCCTTCTTTAGTAATTTGCCCTGTTCTTTTCAGCCAGGGTCTGACTCAGCACCAAGTGATTACAGAGCATTAACAAGGTGTGTTTCTTACCTCTCACCACCCCTTTCAAAATTGCGGTCTGTTTAATCCACCTTCTTTCCTGAAACTTTACATTTCTTCAGAATTCCGTCGAGCACAACTGATTTGTTAGCACTTTTAAAAGTTTAGGATTGTTTTTTTGGCTGAGAAATTGGTCTCAGATCAACAAATGCAAGCAGGTTCTACCTGGAGCTTTGTCCCACGTGTTTTCTGGCACGCTCTCCAGCTTGAGTCTTAACAGCTAAATATGTGCCGACTCTTCTCCACCCCACCAGTTTGCCTGTAGCAACATTGAACAGTGCTAGAGAACAACGCTGTTCCAGGCTGCTGTTCAGTGTCCTCAAGATCCAAAGACTCTATTTGAATGAAAAAAAGTATATTTTCCATGAATAGTCAGCTTTGTTGATTAAAACAAAGTTGTTTCATAAATTAAATGGTAGTGTGAGCTAGTTGTTGTAGTGTAGTGTGCTGTTCCACTATCCTGCAGCAAGGGTTCTATACCCCACCCTGGTGTGCTCGCCACACCACACCACTTACAGCCCTTGGCCAAGACACCCTCTGCTGCATTCGCCTGCCTCTGTAACATAGTTCAGTTCTAAGTTAGTTAATTCTAAGAGCATCTGCTACATTAATTGATTAAATATAGACATGGGAAATATTTAACATTTTACAAAGTGTCACAGAAGCAGACTCAGAACTAGGGATGGGAATCTTTTGAATTTTTTCGATTCCGACTCCGGTGCCGGTTCCGCTTAATCGATTCCAGTTCTGATTTCAATTCCACGAAGGTAAAAAAAAAAAAAAAAAAAGAGGACAACTGTTTAAATAAGAAAACAAACTTTATTCAGAATGATTCAAACCAAACAGTCAACAATAAAACAATTTGCAATTTTACATTAAATAAATAACTGAGGAAAGTAACATCACATAACATCACATTGGGCTTAACTTATTTATTTATTTATTTATTTTACAAACTTAGCAATTCTCAACCAAAACGGGTCCTGGCAGAAACCACACACGTCCTAGCAGATGCATGTTTAACACTAGAACGGCTGACAGCATCAGCTGACGTAATTTAATCAGGCTCAGAATCAGAATCAGAAGCATGCTCTATAAGAGACATATGGTTGTGGTGTAGGCACATGTACACATGTATTTTTGCATGTTGTCGTGTTTTATACTGTTATGCTTGAGAGACACCATTGACCGGAGTCAAATTCCTTGTATGTGGCGCTCACATACTCGGCCAATAAACGCAATTCTGATTCTGATTCTGATTCTGATATGGCAACCTGTACTGTACGACGGGCTCTGGGTCCAAAGTCCACTGGACACTTGCCGTGTCTGCTGGCCGCAGCGTGGATGTCTGCCGGCGGCTGCAGGACTAAACGCCCGAACAAACTGCAGCAGTGTCGCATCAGGAAGCGTCTTGTGCAAAACTGGGCACGCTGTCGTTATAGCTATAGCCAGTTAGCCGCCATTCTAATGTTAAGAACCGATTTACAGAACCGAAATAAAAACAAACTGAGTGGGTACCTGGTACTGGGTATTTTCTAATCTGTTCTTATTTGGAACCGAACTTCGGTTCCCATCCCTACTCAGGACAGAGGCCAGGCAATATAAAAACAGCAGTGTACAACAGATCCAAATGTTGTTTAAAGCAAGGAAAAAGAGTGGGAAAGCCTTTTTGACAACAGCTTTGATTAATTTTTTTTAACACTTCCTGCTTAAGCCTGTTACATGTCTGGTTTGGTAGGAATTATTTGTGTGTGTGTGTGTGTGTGTGTAAATCACAGTGTTTTTGTTTTTACAGCTTATCTTGCCAGATCTGTTTTGTGAGAAATCGCCTACAGTGTGGGTGAAGTGCGGTTAGTTTATTGATCATTATTTGATTTATTCTTCACCTCCCTATGCACTTTTTTAAAAATATTTATCTGAATGGAATAAAAGTAAAGTGGCCCCTTATAGTCACGTGGGAACACCCCACAGCACAGCACAAATTGTGAGCGCTATGATATTCTTTCTCCGCATTTAATCCATTCACCACCGATGAGGGGCACCCAGGGAGCAGTATGTGGGGAGGGTACCTTGCTCAAGTGTACCTCAGTGATGACACTAGCAGTTAGGATTCTGATTGCAGGGCCAATGCCCAAACCACTAGGCCACCAGCTAACGCATGGCATTGTAATAAAAAGTCTATGTATTCATTGATGTGGCACAGACTTATGGGTATGGTTTAGAACACAATATGGATTGCTTTGAGTTATAAAAATGTACAAACCTTCACTTACAAAACTTCAGTAGCCAATCACTGTGAGCCATTTTAAACAACACAGTTAAAAGTGATAGTGATAGTGATAGCAATCTTCATAAATACAGAGAGGTCTTGTGAATATCTACCCTGATATTGTCTGGAATTCCTGCCTGTAGCGGTTTTTTCTGCATCATACTGTGTCCTAAACCATATCCAGTCTTTGCTCCCTTAATGAAGAGGTGTACGTATTTTGAGTTTTGGAGTCTATTATGAAAATAACCTGGGGAAATACTAACTCCTAGTATTCTATTAGCCTTAGTGCTAAACTGATGAAGCACAATTTGTATGTTATAATTTTAACATCCCTTTGTGTGCAGTCACTTGACTCATTTGGTCCATTATAATCATTCACATTCAAAAACACCTTTTCCAGTGTTGAATATGGTTCTTCTTCAAGCATTTTAAGTACGAATGTGGCTTTGGTCTCTGTGTAAGCCAAACAGGATGGAAAGGTTCTAAAGCCAATTATGCAGTAAAGCAGTTCCACAGTTCGGTGTGCAGGTGTTGACATTTTTAACTGCCTTTTGTTTTTAGGAGTCCACAGGTGTCTGGTCCTTTTGACATTCCTAGCAGGTTATTATGCTGAACTGTAACACTGCTAGTTATAGATTGTAAATAGATACTTCCCGTCTAAATCATATATAACTGAACAATTATACAATGATATGTATAAACTCATCATTTAAAAAATGATTGTATTGCTGTAATTGCTGCAAAAGTTTTAGGATAGGGACATCTACGAATGTTTAAGGGTTAAATGACTTCATCAACCCATCAGAGACCAAATAGTGGATGCTTAGAAGATCTGTTTTGATAGCTCAAGGCTAGTGGCCCTTGCAGCCGTCATCAAAGAGCAAATCCCCCTTTCACAGTAGAAAGAGGAGCACAAAAGCCACCTCATCAATTACACACTAAGCAGGCCATATTAAAAAGTGACTCATCAAATTCTCGGCCTCCTCTCTGTCTTTCTTTCTGAGAACAAATTCATCTTTTTTTCAGTCACACATCCATGTTATTGTCATGTCGGTGCAGTCAGCAAATCCTGACCTCTACAGCACCATTAAAGTATCTGGTGGCAAAGCTGAAACGATAGACCGGTGACGTCCCCTTGTCAGTATTTAGAAAAGATTTGCTTATTTTTCTCCTCTTCTTGCTCTTAGCAGGGGGTGATGAAGCCTGTCAGCTCCTTGGGTAGGTGTCTTCCCAAACCCCAAGCATCTGACACTTGATACCTCACTAATCCAACAGCCCTAAGCCCAAACACTCCTCAAAGAGTCACAACCACCTAAGTGCAACATCTTTTGTCTGAATCACGCAAAAGCTGAAGTTTGCTCCCTTTTTCCTTTCTTAAAGCTGATCTTGTGTTCACTGCCTCACAACCAGTGCCTATATTGTACCCAATATATCTGCAGGGCAGATGCTGGACCGCTTACCAAGTGCAACTATGATCACTATTCAGCTCCGTTATGCCATCGTAGCGTATTTCACACTGATACTACGAAGTTATTTTTCAGCACATACTATGATTACTATTTTGGATGGCCCACCAAGCAGAGACTGCTAGGAACATATAAAACCAGGCCAGACGAGATTATCTTTAGACTTAAGCATCAATATAGACTTCACTTCTCTGTGGAGATGGCTTAAAATGTTCATTCTATACCATACAAGACTAAAGAACTGGTGGTGGTCCATGGTCTCCTGCCAACACCCCACCCCCAACCCCACCCCTGTCCATTAGGGGGGAGGATGTGGAGATTATTCAGGACAAAAAGTACCTTGGTGTGCACATGGACAATAAGTTTGACTGGTCAAAAAACTTTCTGGTCACATACAAAAGAGGTCAAAGTAAGTTGTACTTCCAGTGTAGACTCTTATCCTTTAGAGTCTGCAGCACCATGTTGCCAGCATCGAGAGACTTAACACTCTGATCAGAAAAGTGGGCTCAGTGCTGGGTGAGAAACTTGACAACGTAGAGACTGTTGCTGAAAGGAGAACATTGTCTAGACCTCAGTCCATCGTGGACAGTGCTGATCACCCAGTGTTGTAGCTGAACTGAGAAGCACTTTTAGCCACAGACTCACCAGCATAAATCGCTCCACTGAATGTCACAGAAATTCTTTCCTCCCCATGGCCATCAGACTCCATAACTCCTCCCTCAGACACACACTCACACAATAACCTGTGTAATAACCTGCTGCTACCCAGTTGTGCAATTTTTTATTGGTTTAAATCATTATGTGCAATGTCTTATTATTTTGTGCAATAGTCTTACCATGTGCAATATCACTACTTATGGCAATATTACTTATCTACTACTTCTCTTCTATCTCTACTATTTATATGCAATGATCTACTTGGTACTCCAAATCATTATTTGCGTTACCTAGTAAATTACTTGGTGGTGCTTTATTTATCTATAGTATTTATATCCAGCTTTATTGCTGACTCCAGCATCTTGTATACATAGCTTAGTGCATTTTGTACAGAATGTTTTTGTAAAATATTCCAGAATTCCAGAATAAACATTTATCTGCAAAAATGGGCTTGTGTACACCCAAGTCTAATTTATGGCTTATCTGGAACGTTTCAACAAAAAATGGAAGATAGTATGTTTCAAGCTACTATTTAATTTGAAAGGTGTTTTATGAGAAAAAAAAACAATTGTGTGCTCTTCCTTTTCAACTTTTTTTCTAGTAAGACAAAGATTTAACCATAATTTCTGAAGTTCAGTAGTAATTTTGATGATCAGCTCTGTGCTTCGCTATAGTCAACCAAGTTGTGGGCATCCTTCGGTAGATTGTGGCATAATTTTAATTATTTCTGGCTTTGTGCCTCTATTGTGAGTTGTAAATATGACATTCTACTTTTTACCTCTTGCTCAGAAAATACATGTTATAAGATACATGTATTACCTCTTGGTTTGGGGAGACACATATTTGAGGGGGAACTGATTGTGGGCAAATGGGGAATTTTTAATGGACAAATCTGCATGTCAATACCTAAACTTTTACAAAATATTGAAACTGGGGCTAAATCTACCTGTATTATATATGTTTTTACACTTATGTAAATTAATGTTTTAAATTAATTTCTATTCACACTGGACACAAGTAGTCCCTCTCATTTTCTATAAATACATAACTGCAGCTGAACAACACATGTGTGCTCCTAATACATTTATACTGCAAATGGTTTACTATTTCTGATGAATTTAAATTGTGCTGAAGAGTACATTACAAATTGTTCTCTAAGAAATTGAGGTTTTTATTTTTGCAGTACACTCAGTGTTATGTTATGATAAAGGTGGGGAAAAGGTCATATAGGTCTTTGTGGTTAGCAGCTCATTATCACCCTGAAAGTATGAGAATAAAACTTACCTTGATTTAAATCATTTTAGTTCAGGAAAATGTTTTTGACAAAACCACAATTAACTTATTATGAACAACAATGTAACTAAAGAATGTTCTCATTTGTATTTCTTTTTCTACGAACCTGTGCATTCAGTAACTTACAAGCAGTTAAAAATAGAGCCTTATTAACTCTTTAGGTTCAGTGTAAAAAGGAAATGTGGTTATAGAGGAAAGAACCTTCACTGTTAAGTGTAATGGTTGATTGGTGATGCTTTGAGGCTGTTTTTTCCTTTAGATATGTGGCATCATAAACACCATCAGGTTCCAGTTGACTTCAAGAGTTTTTTTACACTGTTGGATTTTTTAGCAGGGCATTAATTCCAAAGCACATGTAATCCAGCAAAAATGGTAAATGAGCACAGAATTAAACTTTGGCATCCCAGTCCCTAAGCTCTATTGACAACATAAGTGTTATAAAAAAGAGTATAAAAGAAAGGACCTAGGACGTGGAGAGTATGTAGAAATTCTGAATATTTAGTGGCTTCAGATTCCTTGGTCTGTATTTTCTCATTTTAACACTTTAAATGGCTTTAAATGTGGACTTGTTAGGTGAAATGCATTCAACAATAAGTTGAATAAGTTTTATGCAATAAACTTTGACAGCGCACACGGCCTCAATCTAGCTTTGTGCATATTTTCACATATTTGTGAATGGAATCCTAACTTTGAGAGAGTTCTTCTGTCCTGCAGCTGCTCATGAGACTCTAAAATAATTCTGAAATCTAATTAAACTCCACTTTTGTCACTATTATTACAAAAATGTTTGTTTCACAGTAGCAGCAACGCCAGTGAGTCTGTTCACCTATTCAGCACCACTGCCAATGTTGTTTTAAGCTAATTAAAAGTTTGTTTTAAGCTAATTAGAAGCTAAGCTAATTGGCCTCATCAAAAGGATTGTGAATAACCGCTATCACCGTCCCTGCAGTGGATGCAGGAGAAGCGTTGTCTTTTTATCCAGCCTAGGTCCAGCTGCCCTCAAGCTAAATGCCCCCAGTATCAAGACAGGGTGTGGGCCACTGCTTGGAGACAGGAATAGTTACAGGTAGTGGAGGGGGTTTGACTGTCCTGACAGCTTTTTATGGGCGCCTCACAACCTTAAGGCATTAGTTTTCTCCTTCTTGACCTGGGTTAATAGAATCCATACCCCAGAGCAATACTCAAACCTTACACAGCTCCATCCAACTGCACCTTTTGGTGAGCTAAATTGGTGTGAAATTCTTTAGCTTGTGTTTTGTCATAAACTGAATGTTGCATGTAATGCATATCAACAACAAATTTAGAACTCATTTTTAAGTCATACAAGTCTTGGTTGCGCCCTGTGGCGAATCCCCACTTCGCGCCAATTGGCCCTGGGTTAGGCTCCAGGTACCTGCGACCCTGGCAAAAGATCAGGCAAAAGACACAGAGCGATGATAACAAGTACAAATAACCTTAAAAACAGCTTTTATCCAAAAGCAATCACGACCCTGAACTCAAATACAACTGTTAGCCGTAATGTGCAATATCTCCAATGTCTCCATAATGTGCAACACCTGCTCACACTGTGAATTAGACTGTAAAAATTCAGTGCAATTTGTATTTTGTATTTTCACATTTATTCTACCAGTGCAATTTGTATATAATTTGTATACTGCTATTACTATTTGTTTGTTATTTAACTCTGTTCTATTTTATTCATGTCTTAAATATATGCCTCACACTGAGATGACTGCACCTTAAATTTCGTTGTTCTTTGAAAAAGTGATAATGACAATAAAGATTTATCTTATCTTATCTAAGTAGCTTGAAATAAACTTCCAGCAAATGAGATAGAACTGCTTGAAAACTTGCTGGGATGGTATGGACACAAGTAATTTCCAAAAATTGCTGGAAAGGATGCCATGAATCTGTAATGCTGTGATAAAGGCAAGGGGTGATTATTTTGGTGAAGCTTGTACATAAGCTCAGACATCTGCTAAATTGCACTTACAGTGTATATTCTCATATTACACTTCAAAACCAGTCAGTTATATTTGTTTTGAATAATGTTTTATTATAATACAATTTTGAAAGAGCAGCGTACCTTTTAAATCCTGGGCCCAAACTTCTGGCCTGTAGTCTACAACCACACATGTATCCTTATTCCTCGGCTGTTTGTTACCACTTATTTATCTAAAAACAAATTTTATATCTGACTGATAAAATCAGTTTCTTCACTCTCAAATTTGCAGAAGCCAAGATTGCTCTAAAATTCTAAGCAAGTCAATCAAATAGAGAAATTCTAAATAAAGAAAGAATGTTTTGGTTAATATACTTTTTATAAAAATTACAGGACTTCTGGACAGTTTCTGGTATCCAATATTTTTCATATCAGTGAGTACCAATTCTGATTCTGCTACGAATATTCATGCATTCATAAAATGTAAAACTTAAGGCTGCGACTACTATATAACATTTACTTCTATAGGTTTGCAAATACATTAAAATGAAGATGTTTTCAAATACAGTACAATGAAGCACCGCAGCCCAGTGTTCTTATCTTCTGGATGTCAAATGTCATATTGCTTTAAAACTGATTCTAAATATCTGTCCCATGATTAATCTATTTAAGTAATTATCTGCCAGTATGACATGAATTCTGGATCAGCGTGCATCTCTAATAACAATCCTTAAAACTAATATGGCTTTTAAAGATGTGACAATAACAGACGGAATGATTGACAGACTCTCTCTTTTTCTTTCTGTCTCCGTCTCTGTTTCTCGTAAGTTTATTCACCACTGTTCTTTTGGCATGTAAGTGAGGCTACAAAAGGGAGAGCCAGTCCCCCTCTGTCTGAGCCAACATTTATGTGTTCAAAACAGATCTACACCAGTCATCTCTGATAGATACAAGCAGTCTACAGCCAACCTATTGTTTCTGGAGAGACCCTAATAGACGCAAAGCTGGGGGCATGTTGGGGGGGTGGGACGGGGTCCATTCTTATGCAGATAAGGACAGATAATGCTTGAAGTTGCCTGAGCCTCTTTAGTCAACTGAATTCTAACCACTAAGGCCATGGCAATATATAAATATACTATCCTAAAAATGGGGAATGAAGACTTTGGGTTCTCTTTATTAGGCTCTACTATTCACAGTGGTTTTGTTCTTGAAAGTAAATGATGTTTCCCAACTCTGGGGTCCAAATTATATGAAATTGAGCACTACTGGCTAGAACTTTTTTTTTTGCATTTTCATATCATTTCTCCATCCAAAAATTTGAACAGTCATTTAAAGTTAGCTCGAGCAGTGATTGCTATCTTACAAGTTATTCTCCATGCTAATTTCAGCTGAAGCCTCAACTTTTCACTAGGCACTAAATACTTTTAGCATTTGTTTTTAACGTTGTGATTTTTTTTTTTCAAAATGCTACATATTTTGCATATAGAATGAAATATAAATTCTTAAGAAGAACATTAAATAGAAGAAGCTGTCCATTAACATTGGCTATATTTTTACGAGCGCCGCTGGGTTGTCCTTAAGGGAAGAGCTAGAAGACAGGCAGCACCTTCCCAAAAAACCGTGAAGGGTGTGGATTCAGGTATTGGACAGGTAGGCTGTCAGGCCCTGCCCTCTCTTTGGCTTGGTATATAGGGCTACCCCTTTGAATTCCTATAGAGATTCTAAGCCTGTGCCTTTCACATCTGTAGTCCACATCCCTGTTTTAGGAGAAGAAAGGAGAAGGACAAGTTGTAAGAATCCTGGAGCCCGTTGAGCAAACAGCGGCTGCACTGCTCAATCTCAGCGCCAATATGTTGTACCTGGAGACCAATAACACATCATACACTGAGGTGAGGCCCCTACCATTCTGTCACATTTCTGGGATGGAGATGTGCCCCACTTTTCGATTTGGGATCTGTGGTAGGTTCCCATGGAGCAACTGGAAACACTGAATCCACTAAGCCCCAACTTTCTTTACTTCTGTGCATCTGAGCTGTTTTTCTTAAATATTTTTCATCTTTCAGTGTAATTTACAGTTCAAAGCAGTTGTTTGAGTAGAGGGATATGGTGTCAAGTTTTGGCATGATATACGAAATTGGCTGTATTGAGAAATAATTAGTCAGTTTGTATTCTTCCATGTATTAATGAAGTTGTTTACCCAGCGGAATTAGGTATTTTTGGGACAAATGTTTTATCTCAGTAATTGTGCATGCTGATTTTTTCTTTTCTCGCATTGTTCCTCGGGTACGCTTTGTGTTGTCTACTGGCTGAAAACACAAGTGTTTGTTCAACTGTTGTTCTGTCTGTTGGTTTATAGCTCTTGCGTTTAAGTTGAGGCATTCGACAAATAGTGTGAGTTTGTTTAAGATAGCTGAGCCTATTTGCATAGAACAATTGTGCTACAGTTTGGCAAATCTTCTGTAGAGAATGCTAATGTAGGCAGCTTAACCAAAGTGTTAAATGCCATGGCTCAAACAAATAGAAAAACAAGTAGAAAACAAGTGTGTGGTTTGGTGCCAGGGGTGTTTTCCACAACGAGAAGTGAGAACACCATTTATTTTTGCGAGCTTAAGCTCTACCTGTTCGTAATGCAGAATCATAAATCACTACAGTTCATTTACCTTACGTGTGTTTGGTAGGATCAAATTTCTACATAAATCTATCAGAGGCATTCACCAAAAAACATAGTTGTCTCACAATGCACAGTACAATAATGTGTCTTTAATTCATGATGTCATGATGGACATGAAAAATTTTTAACGTTTTTTTTTTCCATACACATATTCTAAAGTAACGTCCAAAACAGACATTTTATAGTTTTCATTTCTTTGGAATTGTTTTAAAAATGGAAGATTTAGCTATTTAGCTCAGTCCTCATTTAATTCTAAAAAATGGTCTTCCAAACTGTTCAATTTTACGTTTCCAGAGATTTTTCATTGTTTTTGTTTCAGCCATAAGGATTCTGCTTGGTCCATCCTTACAAACTTTGCATAATACATACTTTTGTTGCCCTATCTAACTTCTACTGGACAAAAGTCGTTTTTAACGCGAAGGGAGGGTGTCTTAGTATAAGAAAAGCTGGAGACAAACTGTTTTGGTTTGGGCCTCTTTTGAAATCCCCCACTGCTGTGAAGACAGCGAGCGGATCTGTGTGTTTGTTCTCCCAAAGCCTTGCCATTCTTTATTGGCAGGTGGTAGTTGAGTCTGCTGACTTCAGAGCCACCAATTCTTTGGCACAAAACTGTTGTCAACACAACACCGTTAGCCCACAGTCTGACCTGTGTGCTGTTAGAAACACAGTCCAATCCTCCCTCCCTCACTTGAGTTTTTCCCTTGAGCTGAGCTCAGGTAACCAGTACGCAGTTCACACAGCTTTGATTAATGCTCTTAAATGCTCTGTCCCTCTCATCCTCTCTAGGCCTCTGTAATGATGGTAGGGGTAATGGGTCCAGAGGCTCCCATGTTTGGTGTAAGAGGAGACATAGAGGTGGATGAAGGGGGATGAAGGATTTATTTAAGTGCAATAAGGTTTTGTGACAAGCCTAAAAGATCACTGGCAGATAAATCTAGCAAAATAGGTTGCATTTCAAAAGTAGTCATACTTTGAAGGTTTAGGTCCATCAGTTAACAAGTGAGTTGCAGAAGGGGGAGCTGTAGGTTTGTTTCATGTGCTCAGTGTGGAGGATGGTCTTTGAGTAGTGTCCATCTCTCTCTCTCATCAGGGGGATGGGACAAGGTGTCTGGTTAAACACCCCCTGCTTTCTGCAACGCTTGGCAGAAATTCCAAAGAATGCATCCATCCAGGCCCTGCAGAGGAGTTTCGGGCGTGAGCGGTTAATTGCTTTAACTGTGTTTTGATACAGATACAATCACCTGCCATGTCTTTCCCAGTGGGCATGAAGCAAGGCAAGACACCCCACCCAATCCCCCCCTCTATTTCCCCCTTTATCCACCCCATCCACCCCTCCTCAATTTTGTGCTTAATGGACTCATCTTGGTCACTTGAGAGCGTCTCAGAGATGTTCTCAGCACCCAGCCCAGCACACACTGCTCAGGTCACTGGAACACTCCCCAGAATGGCAGCTATTTCACCCCCCAGGCTAGGACTGTCCTAGCTCCAGTGGCTTAGCTTCAGCTTAGAACATCCACAAATATGGAGAAAACTTGGATGGTTCATTTGTCCTGTTATCCAAATGTGGATCTAGATCCAGGTCTGAAAGATTCATTGTTGCTTGTAGTCACAGAAATTTTGACCCACCTGGTTAACTTCTTTGATCGTTATCAAAGACATCAGCCAGAGGTTAATGGCTGAGCCACTATTCCTCATTGGAATCAGAGATGAGGGTGTAATTATGTGTTCTAGGGTAATCCATGAGGAGTCTGCCACGGTTTTAGAAGTGAAACAGATAGTGCTGCCTGCATACCTTTCAACAAAATACTCCTATAACACATTCAGAGGAAAAGGGTCAGTGATGCAACAACCGTTTTTTTTTTTCAAGTGCACTTTATTCTAGTCTTTACCACCAAGTTAAAGTTTTGAAGTTTGAACTTAAAAGAAAAAACTGTCTGCCTTAAAAATTTGGCGTGTTAAACATATAATAATCGATACAGTTTAAGCATTTCAGCTGGCTAAATACAGAATGAAGTTTGGCCAATAACATTTTAGCCACTTTTGTTAAGCATGTTGCAAATTTGACTAAACTAAATAATATATCAAATCCCATGTTATTGTTTATTTTTTAATTTAGACCAATGTTTAGGTAAGTTTCAAGAAGGGGAATCTTAAACAAAAACACGGTTTACAATCCACAGTAGGTTATGACTTGTGCACTCCTATTACATTCGTTTCATAATTATAACCTCTATAGCAGTTGCATGAAGCAGCAGAAACAAATCAGTGACCATTTTAAATCTAGTACCTTTAAAGTAATCACACTAATTTTTGTCAGTGGTCTCAATATCAAATAATGTAGATTTTCTTTGAAATTTAATAATGACTTCTCATGGCACTTGTTTTTATGCCTGCATTTTTATAATATATTTTTAGGAAATAGTGATATAGTGATAATGATATATAAGATTCTTGTATTTTAATGTATGTTTTGCTACAGTGACTAAGAATATTTCGGAGTCTTCAAGAATTATTGTAGACAGAAGACTGCTATGCTAGAAGGTTTTGCTTGTTGACAGAAAAACATTGCAGTAATTGATTCACTCCAAGAGTTATGCCAAACCAAAATATACTCAAAGAGAAGCTCAGCCGCGAGGCCGGAATTGATTGCGACCTTTTAGCCATGGCACTGTTTGCATTTCAAAAATCCTTGCAATGTGCTATAGCGTTATTGAGATTCCAAGGATGGCATCAACAGGCTATCACTCCGAAGGTCAGTTACTTTTGCTTCTATCACTCTGTCCATCCGTTGGATTGATATGCTTACCCCAGCATCTGTTCACAGTCAAAGAAATGTGTACCGGCCTAAAGCAAGCCATTCAACCTTTCACCGGCGTTATTAAAGGCTGCCAGGCCCGTCGTGAGTGCCTGATTTACAGCAGTTCTGCTTAGCATTTTGACACTGCAGGGGCCTACACTCTGAGAAGGCTATAAACAGAGAGGTATTTTTAAGAGCAGCTAAAGTAGTTGTTAGATGACTGTTGTATTATGAGGGATATCATCTGATTAAAGGGAAGATGGAAGACATCATAATCTCTTGCTTTCTACCTCACTCTCTTTCAAGTGTGCACATTGTGTGCACTTAATCTATTAACGTTTTATGCTTTATTGTGTTGGATTTGGTCTACAGAGTGGCGTGGAATCTCCCATGCTTCTATAGTAGTCTTTGTCCATCTCACAGATGTCATTCTGAATGCTATTAGTTTTCCCTCAAGCTCTGCGTATAGTTTCGCTTTGTGATTTGCAATTTCATCTATATGGTTTGACTTTACACTTCCTTTTCAACATTTTGGATCTCATCAAACAAACACACTTAGGTTATCCTCCATCAAATTGCACGTTTTTTTCACATACATGCAAAAGAATGTGTGAACACATGAAAACGTTGACGCATGGGAAAAGTGTGATCTCAGGCTGTTTCTTTTCATGATGACACACAATTTACAGTTACTTGTTTACTTAAAAACATGATTTATGGACACTTTACATGTGATATATATGTGACTTTTCTGTCATCCGTTGCTTTCCACTGACGTCTGACTTACCTCAGTCAGGTAAGAAGTCTAAATTTGATTGACAGTAGCATTTCTGTGACTAGTGCTTTTCTATTACGTCTTCAGGCGTCTGAGTCTTATGCCACATAGCCGCAGGCCAGAAAGCCACCCAGAATGATTCAAACTGTACAGGAAAATCCACCCCCATAGAGTGCTTGAAGCTGCTTTGCATGGTATATCTCCAGTAGTTTAATCCATATGCCACTATATGCAATGTGTTATAACTAAAATATTTGGCACTGCCATATCATCCACCAGTCATGCCTGTGTCACCTTTTTAAGCTCCAAGAGTCTGTATGACTCTTTAGTTTCTTACTCTCATTGCTGATTATGTTACCTTGTTATGCATATATTTCTAAACAATACGTTTTAACATTAATGGTTGAATAAAAATGCTTTAGCATTAACTTTAATACCAGATAGCCTTTAGGCCCTTCCATTTCACAAGAGAAAAGGGAGACTATGTGTGTGTGTGTGTGTGTGTGTGTGTGTGATTAGATCAGAGTCTAACCAAGCAGGGCATTCCCCTGCACCTCCATGGAGGGATCACTCACACAAGGTGGCTAGGCAGCCCCCCCTGTCTCTAGAGGACTCCATTATGTTCTAATTGCTCCATTGTAGAAGCTTGGGTGTCTGAGAGGTGTAGCTGTGTGGAATTAGGAGGGGGTGACTACCCTTTGTGTGTGTGTGTGTGTGTGTTGGGTGTACGTGTATGTGTTCTGGATGTTCACCCTTTTTTGGTACACCTGTTGGCTTGCAGTATTTTTCTTACAGCCAAGATCTCTAAAACATGGGTCTAATTGGTTCTGTGAGGCTGAAAAGGTTTGTGGCACACACACACATTGACCCCTATCTACACAGGTGAAATGCATCATTCTTCCCCTTTCTCCCTGTTTCTGTCTCTTTTTCGATTCCTAATAGCATTGTGGGGAAGGTATGCTGAGGTCAGTGAAACATCCCTCTTTCAGGTGTACTCATCTGTGTATACAGACAAAGTGTCTGTGGACAGAAACATTTGTGGTCAAGCAAATGCTGCATAGATGTTTTTTTTTACATAATGCTTTTCATAGTAAATGAGTAGGTATGAATTTTTTGATCACCTGGACCAACAGCAGGAATGTCTGTGTGAGTGTTAATATGTATTTGTGAGGTGAGAGAGAGAGAGAGGCAGAGTGAGAGAGTATACATGGGAGAAGTGGACAGCTGACTCTTTCCATGCCTGAAATAAACCAGCGCTCTAGTAGAGATTAATGGCGGTTTGAATAGCCACCCGGCCGTGCTCCTATATCCAAGAATGTGGTATGTATAAAAGGAAAGGAATTGACCATGCAACTAGAGGACTGGGGCAGGAAAGGGCTGGCTGAGTGCCAGCACATTCTCCCTCTTCTCAAGTGACAACCATTTTAATTCCTCTGTGCGCCTCTGCAAGAACAACGCAACAGGAGCTGTGTGAACTGTGTAGCATCCACCCACCAGCAGACATTCACGCAAACTCTTCAGTATTACTGAAGTCCAATTATTCTCCATTCAGGCGCATAGACCTCTGCCCTGCGCAGGCTGTCCCATTACTGTAATTCAGGATTATGACACTGTTCAGCTAGTTTCATTAACATTATTCAGCCAGACCACAACCAGAAGGTCAAACGCACATGGTAGGCAGTTTGGTAATTATGTTTAATCTTTCATGATAATTGGGCCTATACTTTTCAGCTTAGATAGCTTAGTTTTGTCTACAGGCCTTCAGGCCTGGGTGCTTTTCTAAGCAATTGTGGTTCTGCCTCAAGGCTCAGTTGCTATCTACCTGCTGGAGATAGAACGTGTCCTGCTGGTACAGAGATTGCAGTGGTGCAGGGATTGCTGAAATGTAGGCAGCTGCATTTCTGTTGCTGAAATGATTGACGTCAAGGTACCTGCAGGACTACATCAACAACCTACATTTTAGTAGACTGAGAATTTTTCTTTAGAAGAATCACTTGCCCCAATATATTTGCAATTATGAGGAACCGGTCTTGCAGAAATGGGTTACAACACAGACAGCATAGTGCATACAAATAGTGAATAAATATGGAAGTGTAAATGTCCACGAAACTAGATTTCTCATTGGATTACTCCATTAGATTCCCATTGCAAATACTGTCATGCAGAAAGAGCCAGACTCATTTTACTCTCTGACACTTTATCAGCACCTTCTCTTAAACAAATATGTGTGTTCAGCCATAGTTTGCTGTGAAAAGCGATTACAAAGGAGTCTGTTATTTGTCTTATATTTACAGCAGCAAGATGTATGGTTGTAGATAAACAGAATGACCTCTTGGGTGATTTCTTTCTGACTTATGCAAACAAAGACTCAATTCAAGTCAGCCACCACAAATTAGCCACCGAGCAGGGAGGGCTTCACTAAGCCCACCATGACATCATCGTCTGATGTACCAACATCAAAGCTCATCATAACAAAATAAAGAACGCAGCGACAGCTCGTTAATATTTTGATTTATAAGCAAGCTTTCTTTTTATGTTACATATAATAAACATACTGTGTTAAAGTACAGCTTTTAAGCTTCTGAGCTTCTTGTTTCTGGTCAAATACAGACTATTGTTTTCTATTCTGTTTCTAGTCACAGTACACAAATCTGGAGCTTCTCAACCCCATGAATCAAAATGGAGGCTCCACCTCTACCAGCCCATACAACAACGAGCATACTCAGAACAACGTGACGGCACCATCTCCCTACGCCCCACCCAGCTCCACCTTTGAGGCCCTGTCCCCATCACCCGCAATCCCCTCCAACACAGACTACGCTGGACCTCACACCTTTGATGTGTCCTTCCAGCAGTCCAGCACAGCCAAGTCAGCAACTTGGACGGTAAGACACTTTATGTGAAGTAGACACAAATAAGAGAGTAATTTGAAATAGGAGAGGAATTTGTCCCATTGCACTGTAAGTATTGCTATTTGGTTGGAATTGAACAGCAATTATTTAATGCACTCAGTATTAAGAATTAACACACTTTTATTTGGCATTCAACCATCATCCTGTGGTCTACATGCATTGGAAATAGAGCATTTACAGCACATGAAAGGTTTAGCATACTGCCCCCTTAGGCAGTGTAGGGTTAAGTGCCTATCATAAGGGGTACAACTGGTTTTCTGCACCAGGAAATGTAACATGCTGCCCTCCAGTCACTCTCACAGTCTAAAAATACCATTTCTCAAAAACTACAATCTAGTTTCTAAATGAAAATGTGTGAAAGACTGTGGAAAGCAGGAGCCCTGGTTTTTATTCCCAGATAAAATGACGATGATTTTGTAACCACAGTTGATTTACCCTGGCTTGGCCTCTCATGATTTGCTGGAGAGAGGATTATTCCTCCTGAAGAAGTATGAAGTCTTTATCTGTCTGATCTCAGCTCTAGGCTCTTCTGTGATCTATATGAAAGTCTTCAATTACCAAACTGCACCTGGCAGAGACAGAGAAGGCCCCTCAGGTTCAAACTGCTGGTTCTTGGTAAAATGTCTGTAGTAACGTTGTAGTCAAGACCAATAGAGGTGAGACTGAGAGAAGACTGAGACCTGGACACATCAAGTCAAGATCAAGACTTTGTCGTAACCTAATCCAATCCAGATTAACATTAAATAGGAATTATTTAATTTTCTTTAGAGTTCATGTTAAGTCCATTATTCATAACAAATAGCATAATAAATAAATAGTAAGTAAAACAAAAAATTAAATAAATAAATAGGTTATCAGTTAAAGTGGTGTTTGAATGTTTGCCAACACTTTGGAATTTTCTGCTTTTGTGCATATATTTTGTCTAAAGCAATATAAGATTTTCAAGTACTGAAAGTAGATAAAGAGAACCCAGTTGAACAAATGAGTCAACAATATTGTATTGTAATGTTAGCCCACTTTTCCGTGCAGAATAGCTTTAGCTCTGGGATGTTTTTGGAAGCATGTGAACTTTGTCCTTCCACATTTGAACTAGGTTAATGTCAGGCCTCTGACTTGGCTATTCCTGAATATCAGCTTTATTCTTCTTGAACCTTTGATAGAACAACTTGTATGCTTAGGACTGTTGATCCCCGTTTTTTTGGGATTCAGTTCACGGACTAATGGCTTTGACATTTTCCTTTAGAATTATAACACCTGATACCTTTAAATTAACGACTAGACCTAGAAGTATCGTTTCCCCTCACAGATTTTTGATATTTTGATATTGATATTTTTTCAATCAAAATATGACTAAGTATAAGATTTTTGAATTGGGTTCTCTTTATCTACTTGGAGGTCTCTGTCCCTTCTTTATCTTTACATTAGTAGGCTGTTTGAAATCAATCATGTTCATTAATCAGGCACTGATTAAAGAAAACAAATACCTGTTTTTTTTCCATTTGCCAATGTGCATGCACATTTTATTTTAGACCTCTTGTTGATGTATTGGTATCTTTTGTGGTGGCAAATTTTCAACAAAATGATGTTTGCATACAACCAGTGTATTAAAAAATATATATTTTAAAAAGATTCTAGAAAGACTTTAGCCATGTTACTGGTTATTTTTTCACTGAACAGCATTAGGACTTCTTTCGCTATTGCAAGTTTGTTTATACCAGAAACCAGTCAGTGCTTCGAAAGGTTTAAATGCTGTTTCAGTTTCGAAATGTAGCTGGAGTATATTTTGTATGTTTTCTTCGTGACAAGTAGCACAAAAAACAGTTTTTGTAGCTCACGTTGGTTTAATGGAGCACTACAACATTACTGTGTATTACTACACAATAACGGGTCTGGCTACAGCTTTTGTTCTGCTACTTTAGCTACGCAGTTCTGAAGTACCGATGTAAATCTTAACCAATTTACCAAGTGTTCAAACACTTATTACCAAAAAATCAATACTTCTTCGAGACAAGACTCATGGCTGACGCCTGTCGGTCAGAACGCACCACGCACATTAGCGGTTTTGCTTGGTACTCCTGCTATGCTGTCACTGTTTGGTGGCATCTTTGTGCATCAGTGAACATTCAAACAGCTGCTCACCTGGTCGCAAGTGTCACTTTGCTTGGCTCAGATTGGTGTCACTTTAGAAAATACACAACCGACAGAACCAGCTAGTCAAGTTGTAGTGGCTCACAGGGGGTTGTCCTAAGGAAGGAACACATTTTTGTCTGTCTACTACACAACGTACTGTTCTGTGTAGTTTGCCAGCCAGATGGGACCACAACGGTCATCTTAAAGGAAAGCGCACCCCAGCGGATTATTGCTAGTACTGCTATTGTTAGTTGTTTGCGTTAGTGTTCACCAGTAGGTGGCGACTGCTGTTTAACGATAAAACCATACCCTGCTGTTTGTACATTTTACCACTACTGTGATATGATTCCAAGGACTAGATCAGTGTTTTCAAATTTTTATTTTGCCTAGTCAGGCCTCACTTGAAGCAGATCCAGATCTTCATGTAGTTCTGGCTTTTCATTCATGGGGGTTAATAATGAAAACAAGCATCCGATTCTATGGGAATTGAATTTTATCATCATGATCCCATGTGGCATTAGTCTCAAATTTGGCACAGGACAGTCTGGAAAAACCTGTGTTTCCGTTGCATGAATGATAAAAGGTAAAGCTGCCTTTACATCTTTGAGTAAACAAGTGGAGGAGAGGTAGGTTGGTGAGTTTCTCAATGCTCATTGGTTGAGGAAGTCTGTGGGATAGTGACATTTATCCGATTCCCACAACAGCCCTTGTCTTCCTCACTCGTGTCGCACACTCCACCAAAAAACAGCAGCAGACACCTGACTTCACTGTTCAAGTGTGGAAGGTCTGGGTGTGAGAAAAACACGCCCCATTGGCTCATTTCAGGCTGTTCCCATCTTTCAGTGTCCCAGTCACCTCTTCAATCTGCACTAATTGTGGTGAGAAGTACTTATGACACATTAACTCGTCACTGCCTATTACGACCCACTGCAGCTGGTTTGTGGTTGTATATGCAGTGTGATGAAGTCTTATTTAGTTAAGCCTGGATGTATTGTCAAAAAACGATCCACATTTCATAAGTATGATGTCAGTCGTGACTTCTAGTGAAGAATCCCTGCATACACTTTAAGTTCATGCACCAGCTACTGTTGTATTATTTTCCTTAGGAGCTTTCTCCCATTTTAAATGAGGACACAGTATGTTGGGCGAATTTACAGACACACCTTCACACTAAATAGCTATTCCCATGTAGAGCTTCATTGACACACACATAGACATTTCCTGGTATTGCATCCAACCACTCCTCATTTACAGGAAAACTGTTGCAATACTAGCTGTTTTTTTCCCTGTCTTTGGTAAGATGACTCCACAGATGAGTCTTCTGTCTCACTTTCTAGGTTGGACGGAAGAGAAATTATTGTTTTGCGGTTGTGACGAATCATTTGTTTGATTTTATTTTAGTGTTAAGACTTTCATTATGAATTTGCCATCAGCTTATCAACACGATATGTGTGTGCCAAACCATCAGCTTTGTCTGTCACTAACCCAAGTGTGCAGTGAGTAGAGAAATACGCCCATCGGACCCCTCTGCAGGCGTCCCAGGGAGTCTCAGCCAAAGGACAGGGGATTAGGGGAATGGATTGATAATACGCGTGTAAATACTCTGTGCCTCTTTTCTGAACCCTATCGTGCTTAAGGGCCAATCACTGCACCCTGCTCCATGATCTAAGTTCTCTGGCTGCATGTCTAACTGCGCCGCAGGAGAAGAGGGGGGGTTGCAAAAGCACTCAAAGAGGTGAGTGTTCCAACGAAAGGTGGCAAGATACAGCTTGTCCCAGAAACATCTGTAGGCCCGTCCCATGCCTCGTGAGATGAAGCCAAGGCTTGTTTGTGTCAAGAAGCCTGTCGAGACTCGTCCGATTCCACAGCGTGAAGCTCTAAAACCTCCTGAAAAAAAGAAGAAAAGGAGAGGGTTTTTTTTTCGTTTTTAAATGAGCTGTGGTTGAAAAGCTTTTTTTGCCAAGGAAATTATTTCCAAGAAACATATACTGTGAGAAAGACCTCTTCACAGACTAGTTTTAGAGTTTACTTATTTATTTACTTATTTATTTGTTTGCACAATGATGCAATTTGCATATATTTAATAAAATGAATAATTCATGACATAAATATAAAAAATAATGCTGCCAGCTAGAGTTCTTTGCATGATGCTCTAGTCAAATAATTTTTGGCACCATCCAATGGATACTTCTTTAAAGAACCATTTTTTAGAGATTTAGAGAAGAACGTTTTAAAGTTTTTGCAGGAACCATTAAAGTAGTAAAGACCCTTTAATCCCTTAAAAGGCCCTTTACACTCACACATCTTACTTACAAAAATGGTTCCCTAGGGAACTAAAATGGTTGTTCTATGACATTGTTTAAGTAACTCTTCGTGGCACATTTTTTAGTTGAACAGTGTAATACAGTGACCTAAATTAAGCCAACAGAAAAGCATTCAAGCAGCCTGCACCCTACCACTCATAATCTCCGTCTCCTTTAGCTGCCCTCTCAAAACACAGCTCTGAAGGCTTGGTCCAGTATCTCTTCTGCAGCAGAGACTGGCCATTGAAACTCCTCACCATTTAAGGAGCTGAAACCCATCTTTTGTGTGACACCTTTTTGTGCGTTATATGAATGAGCACACAGATGCAGAAGAAAAGCCCTAGAGAAGACATGAAAAGGGACTTATGAGGGGGAAGAATTTGGCAGTGCTCAGGGCGGCCATTCAAGAAAACCTGGGGAAATCCAGTGTAATTACACTGGAGCTGTCACATATTTTTCTGGGAAAGATCACATTTCGAAAGCATATAATTTAATCAAATGGCATTAAGGAGTGCCAGGACGCCCAGTGGCCTCTGTTTACACCTGTACGGGGGGCACAAGTGCCATGAAGAATGTGATAAAGGTCTGGAGATCATCTGAGAAAGGACCTCCTGCAAAGTGAGGATGCAGATATGACTGTTACTTTTTTGCCTTGATAGAAAACCAATAACAAAACAGACCAATTACAAAAAATGATTACCATGTGGCATCATAGTAATGCCAAAGACTGAAAATGTAAATACACACCCACGCCCTGCCTTTCGCGCTTGTGACATGTGATCAGGTGCTACTGTTCAGCACCTGATTGATGCGCAGCATCACTCTGCTTACATCTATGCGATAGGGAGTGTGTGTAACTTTACTCATGCAAATACACACTTCATCATTCTGTAACTTCAGCCCGCCCGCTCAACCCTCTACCCGTATGTCATCAGTCTCCAGCGCCATCAGAGATGTCTGTGTCAGAGTGCACGGAGTGCACAGTGTTAATGCACATAATGAAACCATTGCTTGTATTTTCCTTGTATTTGTACATTTTACATACTTTTAAGCATAAAATCACTAATACAAAGTATTTATAATTGCACATCTAGTTTAATGGTGCATGCCATTACCATCATATCAAAACTGGATCAAATTCTTAAAATTCTGTTTTGTTCATTTTTTTTACATCATCTTTTACTGAAAATACCAGCTGCTCTTTACAAAAGAATGAACAAAGTCATGTTGCCTTTCCTCACATTAAACGGTAAAAACACTAACGCAAGATCGTATTCAGTTGATTTTTGCTCAGCCAATTTATTATTTTGACTTTGGCCGAGCAGGGTTGTAGTTTGATGAGGTAAAAACATGACTCTGGTGGAAGGCTTTGCATTTGAATACTACAGCTACACCTGTACCAAAATGTCGAAGCATAATTCTGCATGACTCATTGTGCTAAATGGCCACTCTGCACTTTTTGGTAGCACTTTGACTGATTTATGTTGTATAAAAAGGAAGATGACTTTACATGTAAGAATTTACAGTGCGATTAAATGGAAAACAATGTTGTTCTTGCTGTGACTTTGGCTAGTAGAATGTTTTGGAAATGTGCTGCTGTGTTTCATGTGTTCAATTAGTCCACACACTGTGAACTGCGGGTTAATAAAAGCAATAAAATGTATGAGGAACTCAAAATCGGAATTAGCTTTCAGCTATAAAAATCCATGATCACTTGTAAAAGCATCTTTTACTTCTACAACAGAGTAATCATTTGGAGATAGGAGGTTCTTGGTACTTAAGACTGAGAACTGGCCAAAATAAATAGTTTTTAAAAAATCTCTTTCCCATGGCATAACACTTTACCTTCACTGGCCTGCTTCAGCATTTGTTTATTCTTCCCATCGTTACTGTGTCTGTAGCATGCCCACTTGTTTAACTGCATGCTGTTCATTCAAGTAACATGCAAATCACTTCCTTGACTGTTGTAGTTACTGTTTTACACATGTAGACAGTTATCCATGCTGGTATGTGAAAACGCATGAAGCTGCTTTGATTTTACTTTGTTTTTGCCACTATCACAGTAAGCAGGTGTTTTCCCCCCTTCTTGTTTTTTTTTCTTTCCTACTGCAAGGAGGTGAAAAAAACAGCTCTGCATTTTTGTCCTGTGAAGCAGGTTTTGGAGCGGCGTGGGGCGTGATGGTACATGTCAGCTATGAGGCGGGACAAGACCGGAGGCGCCAGATCACTGGGCTTGCCGCCCTATCCTGCCTGAACCCGCAGCCCTGCTCCGCTCCAACACCGCCACTGCAGCTGCAGACCTGCCCTAACACGCACACACTGCCCACATGAATGTGTGTGTGTGTGTGTGTGTGTATGCCTATGTTTATGCACATTTTTCATAAACAGTCTGAAGTTGAGTATAGAATGTATAGAATTTTAGTATAGAATGTAGTCATCTCTGTCCATAATTATCATTGCCTGAAAGACGATGGGCTGCCAAATAAAAGGTTGTATGAACTTAACTGAATTATACACATTTGTATTAAAAATATTTTGCCTTAAAAAAAAAAACCCAATTTGCATTGCAAAGTAGAGTCAGCTTCCGCAAACATTTTAGACACTGATGTCAAAATGTTTTTTGGATCTGTATAGAGACGATGTTTTTGGTATGCTTATCAGTAGGTAAGTAGACTCAGTAAAGCAGTAAAAAAAAGTCTGGCTTCTGTTTAGCATGACCAACTGTTAGATCTCAAACTCCTGGTGTTATGGCTCAGCTTTGAAAGAAATGCCACACACAGAGGGCCTTGTGTTGTCCTGTTGTCTCCTGACAGGCCAGCAGTTCAGCAGACCGGAGTATTGAGTTCTGTCCATTGTGGACTGTGTCATTCTGACAAATCCTCTGCCACTGTTCAAAGACTTATTCTTCCAGCTTTTGTGTGCACTACATTCTCAAACTGTGTAATTCACATTGTGGCCAATGAATGGGAGATAATTACATGTTAGCAGCATATGCCCCTCCCTTGCGCAAAAGCCACTGACTCCCATCTATCAGATCACTGTACAGCTCCACCCTGTGTATGTGTGCTTTTTCCTTTCTCCGTAGCGCTCATGCCTGGCCCTAAGCAAACAGGAGCCTCCACACATATTTCCATGTTCAAAAATTGTTGCTTCAGGGCTGGGATTGGTGCTTCTTTCTCTGCAATCACTGTGTGTGTGAGTGTGTGTGTGTGTGTGTGTGTGTGTGTGTGTGTGTGTGTGTGTGTGTGTGTGTGTGTGTGTGT
>JBBPCY010000109.1:11242429-11263218 GCA_037974405.1 Brachyalestes nurse
GCAAACCTAATATCTGCAAAATGTCGACTTGTAAAGGAGAAAAAGACCTAATGTAACAATGTATTCTTCCAATTAAATGTATCTGACATTAGATCATGAAATGTACATATTCTACTATTTACAAATAGTGATGAAACATTGTGTGTGACAGAATTGAACCTATGCATCCATTTATGGTAATACAGGAAAAAAGGAACATGAAGAGGACAAATGTTTGGATTATTTACCAATAAGCTGTTGACATCGGTTGTGTATAAGTGTCTGCTCTGGGAGATCCAGAGCTCCATCCCACGAGGACAAGCTGTCTCCTTTACCTGCTACATTTAGAGCAATCTGACACACACACACACACACACACACACAATCAGTCAAGAGTGCAAAGAGGGTAGAAGGGTTAAACTAATGGAATGAAGAAGGATGAAGGCTTGGAAAGGGAGATGCAGTGAATGGCTTCTGATGCGGCCCTTGTGGGGGAGGTCATAAAACTGCAGTCTGCAGTGTGTATAGCTCTTCTCTGCACACAGTGCCTGGCTCAGATTTCACTAATGACCAGCAGATCAATACGGTGCTGCTATGCACCCCTCAGGGAACAGCTGGAGCTGCTGCAAAGCTGTCTCTCACTAACAGAGCCTCAACACAGGGCTTTTATCAGCATCATTTTCATCATGCAAAATACCACTCATAATCTTTCTCACACACACACACACACGTCTCAGTTTTATTTTGTGCAAGGCATGCTAAGACACTTACCACACACACAGACACACTTACCATCCAAAGCTTGGCTCTCTGGGTGGGTGGAAGGTCTCGGACTTGGATGATGCCGTCTTGTTCGGTGTCCAACTCACCACCTGCTGAGTCCAGAGCCTCAGCTAGGTCATGGTCCCTGAAGAGTATAGAAAGACAGACACACTAATTTAGCAATTTTTACTACATTTGTGTTATTTTACCTTAAATAAGCAAATTAGCATTCGCTCCAACAATACAATCACAAAAATCTAAACTATTCAGGAAGAGAATGAAGAAAATATCCAAGGCAGCACTTGAGAACAGAAGCAGTTCTGGGTGACAATGACTTGGGTGACAATGACGCAAGAAAGAATTGGCGTATGTGGTACGCAAATGCATTTTCAGTATTCACAGCGCAAATGTGTACCTAATTTGAGTAACTTCATACTGGATCTCTAAGCACCACCACTCAGGAAAGATTAAAATAGGGTTCCACTGGTCTGCAGAGCCTTGTTTCTGCACCAATCAAAATTCAGTCAGATCAGGTCTGATCTTAGCACTTCTGTCACTGCGTGTCCCTCCCCTCCCCCTCAACTTCACGGTCCGCTCCGGCACAAGACCTGTTCGGCAATCCAGAGAGGTGTGATCTGCCCCTGTGGTCCAGGTATAAACTTTTGGAGCTCCCGTGCGAAGCTGGGGTACAGTCGAGATTTGGCTGGCTTTCTCTGTCCGAGTCGTCATGCTGTGAGGAAAATCCCCAGCTGAGTGAGACGCAGTTAAAACAATCTCCACAAGACCACTTTTTCTGACTTGACAGCCACAAAAACACACTCTGAGTGGCTCAGTCAGCGTGCCTTTCTCGTGCTTGGTCATTTATGCAGGGCCCTGCAGCCCAAACCCTGACATGACTGGTCCCCAGGACAAAGAAGTTTGAGAAATGCTGCTGTACAGTACGGACACGGGTTTACCTTTACATTTTTAAGGGCTATGTATTGTGTTTTCGGAGCATATTTGGGGGCATATTTATAGTTTAGACAAAAAAGAAAAAAGGCATTTATAGGCATTTTACCGCATCAAAAATGCTCTTAGAATGTAATAAAATGTGATGTAATGTTTCCAGCACCCATGGTGAGGTGGAAACTTTTAAATTTTGGTACTCAGTACAAGAGCAAAAAAAATGATGTCAACCTATGTCAATTATGCTTTGTTTCTAATGAAACTTGGCTTGTGGTTGGTGAGAGTTATGCAAGTGCTGAAAATAATATATAAATATCATTATATTGCCATCTCTAACTTCCCAGAATTTTTGTCACATCTGCTTGCTTCTGCATACTAGCTACCATACCTTACCATATAACACCCATAATTTCAGCTCTAGTTCAGGAGACATTAAGAATGATATGAGCAAGTTAACACAAATTATGCTTATCTTTATGGCTATTTTTACTTTACAGGGTGCCTTTCACCTGGCTCAGATGCTCCTAAAGGCTTCCTGACAAAGCACTTATATGGCCCAAAAGTTAGATGCTAGGGCAGGGTTTAAATAAAATAAAAAAAAAAACAAAAACAATTCACCGATCAATATAGATTCTCGTTCAAAAAATACAATATCGATTTAAAAATTCGCAGATCGATCTTCTCCTGTCAACTACGCACTACTTCTCGCGACCGCGCAAGGAAAGATATGAGGCCGGTGAAACCAACACCAAATGGGGCCATGGCGGAAGCTGCTGCACTAAAATCAAAAGTTTACAGACTAGTATTAACACAAAGAAATCTGTAGATAAATTGATATCGAATCGGATCGGATCGAGAATTGAATCGGATCATGACCTTGTGAATCGGATCGATTCAGGAAATCGGCAACAATACCCAGCCCTATTAAATGCCAGTCGTTGCAGACCCAGAGCCAGGCTGCAGCCCAGTTTTAGACTTGGAATGCATCAATTTGGGAATAGTGGGCAGATGATGACAAGCAATGTTTTTCATGTAGACAAACATAGAAACTACAACAAAATCCACCTGAATTTGCACAACAGAGAAATGTAACACTTAGTTCTACAGGGCTGTGCAGTAAATGCAATAAACGTAATCAAATGTATGCACTGAAGACCAGCTTCACTTAAAAAGAACACAGATTTTCTAGGAGGAGGGTGTTTCACCATCTGCCAGACTGCTACTGGGCAAAACAAAACTCCACTAACAGAGGCTCCTTCCCACACCCTTTCTGGCTCTTTATCTCTCTCGTTCTCTCTCTCTCATACACACACACACTCACTCTTCCTTTCTGTTGCAAAAACAATGTCGATCACTCACAACTGACAATGCTGTTCCACTATAACAGCAGGGCTCAGAAATCCAACCAAAGAAAACCCATTGTTGGCTTCATTAGGCAAATCTGAGGTCAAACAGCAGTTGTTGGTAAAGCCACAACAGCAGAAATTCAGGTTCCAAATCAACTATTCATCAAAATTCATCCTGTCACCGGCAGCATCACAGTCTGCTACAATTTTAAAAAAAAGTTGTAACTATGCATAAATTATTTTCTTTAAAGGCAAACTTATACACATAATAAGTTCAAATGGTTATATATCTGTGGTCTCTTTTTAGAAGTATCATTGAGTGTAACAAAAATGTTGACTTCAATTTATGTCTGATATTTCAAATAACATACTGCAAATAGTTCATAAATGGTTTGAGGAACATCATAAAGATTCCAAGGTGTAGACTTGGACTCCAAATTCCTCAGATCTCAATGTGATTGGGCATCATTGGCCCTGTTTGCAGGAATCACAAGCGGACAGCGCTATATACAAGTGCAAACAACCAGTAAGATGCACTGTGATCTGACCACTCAACCATTTGCTGAGGTGGTCTGGGCTAAATGCCACCACAAATCCGTTGTATAGTAAAATGTTAGTGTGTCCTGATGCATTTTCAACAAAGACGTCACAGGAAAATACACCATGTGATAGTGCCAATGCTTAAAAATAGGGAAGAGCAGCGTAAACCAAAATATTAGAGATGCGCCGATCCGATATTCTGTATCGGTATCGGTCCGATCCTGACCCAAATTACTGGATCGGAAATAGGGAAGGAATAAAAAATGAAATCCGATCCGTTAAAAAATAATTACAGCACGCATAATGTGATTTGCGACGTGCATAACGTGAGAAGATGCATCACGTGATCAGAGTTTCTGTTGTGTGTGAGACTTGTCGACAGCAGTTTGGAGTTACTTCAGACTCCAAGAAGAAAAAATTGCAGAATGTATTGGGGCACCTCACCCAGGTGTCCCAATACTTTAGTCCCCCACGGAATGTGCTCAAGGCTTTTCTAGGCAGGGCAACCATCAATCTCCGTGACACTTCACAGTTTCAAAGACCCCTTGTTTGCCATTACAGTCCCGGGAGATCCGTAGTTATATTGTTTACCTTGCCCGGGTGTCCCATTACTTTTGTCCGAGGTTAACGGTATAACTCCGGCTCTCACAGGGCTGTTATGGCGAATGAGGGGTCGTTGGAAAGGTCTCACCGAGCCCCATCTACCTGTGAAGTTTCACAATTAGAGTCCGAGATATATTTTTCATATTCAACATATAGATTTAAGATCATTTAAGGCAAATCCTCCATGTCGGTGAGGGGATATCACAGCAGGCAGTCCAGCCCCTGCTAAGTAACAGCCAATTGTAAACATGGGGTATGGCCAATAAGCATATCGATGGCCGAAACGCAAAACTCCTATATGCAGAATTTTCTGATTGGCGGATTTCACTTCGGATGATGAGAACAATGAAGGCTGCACATATTTAGCCTGCCTGCAAGATAATCCCCCACCTTCATTTTGACAGAAAAGTTACCTGATGAAAATCTTAACAAAAAGCATTCTGCAAGAAAATATAACGTTTTTTTTCCTCAAAAAAGAGAATTTTTCAGATAGGAGGTTTTGCTTTTCAGCCATCGAGATCTCGCCTTTTGTAAAAGTGCTACATTAAAATCCCACATTTAGAGTCTCCATTTGTAAAAGTGCAAGAGCAGAACATTTAGGTTTTTTAACACATTTAGCTGTAATTGTGTGAAAATTGCGCTAAATTATGAAAAAAAATGGCACCTCTAAATTTAAGCTGTTTTTACAAACAGGACCCCATAGGGGACATCTTACTATAGGTTCTCTGTGCAATGTTTCTCCCTTATTATATCACAGTTATGATTTTTGTATGTGAAGGTATACATAATGTATCTGGATTATTTTTTTTTTTTTCTGTTTAAAAAAAGATTCAGTGAGTATCAGATTTGTATTGTATCGGCAGATATCCAAATTTACAATATCGGACATAAAAAAGTGGTATTGTGCCATGTCTACAAAATATTTAGGTTAGCAGGCTGTAAAGCCAAAGGCAACAAAAGCAAGTCAGAAAGGGACTACGTAACCTGCCCATTTTATGACAAGTGTGACCGTACATCATGTAGAAGGAGTTGGATTCTGCGGACAGTGATATCTCCAGTTGTACAGCTGGCAGTTAAAAATAATGAACGCTCAGCGTTTTCTTCCTACTTTCAAACTGGGAAGAGCTAGGGAAAGCCTTGTACACAAGATATGAATGGGGCTACAGCAACAAAACACCATAAAGGCAGGCCTGAACTTGACTTAAGAACTGAATCATATCTTCAGTCAATGTTTGAAGAGATAGGACAGAAGTATTTTCTATATCCCTCAACCTAAATTAAAAGTACTACAAACTAAAGAAGACTGAAGAGTTTTAAAGGAAAAATTCAGTAATTTGGATTTATTCTGTATGTTCTTCACCTGTCTCATTTATTTATCTCAGAGAATACTATTGACATGTTTTCCTCACGTAGTCATGAACAGATGACCTGTTGACTGATTAAAATAAACACTGGAGTGTCCCTTTAAAACATAACTTTCTAATAAATGTAAAAGAATAAATATTAAACCTCTGCACGAATGATCAGAACATGATCCTGAAAAGAAAGTAATGTTTGGCTTAAATTAAAATATATAAACAGAAAAGAATTATGCTCAACATTGTCTAGTCAATTATATGCTTACAGTAGTAAATACATAAACTTGGAACTGTTTGTGTAACTTTTCTAACACCCCAGAGCTTTTTTTACATTTTAAGACTTAACATCAGTCACGTGTAAACAATTCCAGAGCCCCTCAAACCTCTCAGGTATAATCCTGGAAGCTAACAAACCACAGCCAGTGAAGAAACTTAAGAAAAAAAGAAACATTACAAGACCATCATCCAACACCTTAGCAACTAAAATGAAGAATGTGAAGATCACTTTTCCCAGATTTGAATATAATTTAAAATGTATAACTATCTTAAACATAATCTGTGTGTAAAATATCCTATGAATATTTTTGAAGTGGGAAATAATACATATACAGATTATTTTTGCTACAAGAAACATTTGAAAAATGTGATTTTAAAAAGGGTGTTTCTTGTTACTGATTAAAAAGGTGCCAATTTTATAATTGAAGTGTGCAGAAATATGATATGTGGGTGTGTAGAACATTTTGATGATACAAAATGTATAACGAAATGCATAATCTAACCAGAAGTTCCCAAATAGTTAGGTCTACAACTGTATATACGCTTACGCTCTCGCTTACTCGCTCTCTCTCTCTCTCCTGAGCAAGAACCTCTGCTCTTCCTGTTCCATGTGCAACAGAGGAAGAAGACACAATGTGTTGACGACAGCAACTGCTGGGCATTTGTGTGATTCCTCTGGTCTGAACACACTCACACAAACACAATAACCTCACATCTCAGACACACACACACAAAAATGATTACTCCAAAGTCATCAATGGCTCTAATCTGTAGCAATGCTCCTGCACAGGCAGGAATGCAAAGAAGCCACAGAGATCTGACGTCAAATGAACTACAGTGAATGGCACCATCACAACACACACCCAGCACATGAGATATTACGTGTCCTGTATGAGCTCTGAGGTCCATAGTGCGTATGTTATGTCTCAGTCTGGGACATTTGTACATAAACAAAAACAGATAGACTACTGTGGTCAGGGTACCTAAGTGTAAATTAAGAACTTACACAGATAAATTAATAAAGAGTAAATAGAAACCAAAATACCTACAAGTCCGTTAGTACATACACAAATTACTAGTCAATTTCTGAAAAATAACTGAGTGCAATACTTTGACAGATGTAAGCAAATCACTCAAAACAAACCCTTTGTTTACATGTTGTAACCCATCTGAAAGGTCCCTGTTTACTGGTTTACTGAGTAACACAAACGATGGAAAACTCATGATAAGATCAACACAGGATCCTCTGAAACCAAGACCTCACTCTTGGCCAGCATCTTCAGTGTCCACATCTGAGACATAAATACTATTAGATCCACAGAACTAGGCTTTGAGATCTCACTTTTATATTTTTATGCAAACATAAAACGTTAAAACACAGCCCCGAAATTAGAATGACATCCCTTTAATATTTGCAATCACAACAAACTAATGCTAATACCCCTGAAGTGCTGATTTTATCAGTCGCTTTAATCTGTGGTCATCATTAGCCTGACAGCTACTTCCCAGACACATTCTTCTGGACAGCTAACAGGCTAACACCACCTTCTACTCAAATTATAAAGCAATAAACGACCCTTAGAGATAGTTGGGACTGAAAATGAAAGAAACTGTGAACATTTTACTGAATTAAAATGAAAGTAGTTGGTCAAAAAACATGTCTTTCTTCTTAAGGAGAGGAGGCGTGGAGTTGAAGGATCCTCCGGGCTAGCAAAACCGCTGTCTGTGTCTCTGAGCCCGGCTAGCTTAGCACAGCAGCTCAGGGACTCTCAGCCCAAAACCTCACCGTCCTGGCACCAGTTACTGGTTTTAGGACAGCCATGTCCTCGCCGTCTACATTCCAGAATAAATATCTCTACTCTGAGAGTCAGGGTGGTAGTATTTCTTTCATACATAAGCATGTCTGACAGTCTCTTACCAGCTGCCCTGAAGAACTTCCTCACTAGAGTCGGCCATTGCTGCGATGACTCTCCACGTCACACTGACTCCAGGAGGCTCTTCACACTTGTTGCCTCATCTGGTTTTATCTAAAATATCAATTAAGTCAATAAAACCGACTGAATGAACCTAAAAGCATAAAGATACTCGATATACTGAAAAGCATAAAGATACTCTATATACTGAACAGTACTGCTTGACCTACCAGCCTAACTGAACCAGTTTAATTCACACTGACCCTAGGAGTCTTTTCTCACTTGTTGCCTCGTTTGTTTCGTCTACAAAAGTCAATTCAGTCAATAAAACAGAATGAAGCATATTTGTACTGAACTGTGTGGATATGTTTATAACAGCCTAATTGAGCCAGTTTTATTCACAGTGACTCCACGAGGCTTTTCACACTTGGTGCCTCATCTGTACATCTAAAGAAGTCAAATAGATCAACAAAACAGACTGAATGAAGCAAAAAAGTGTAAAGATACGAACAAACTCTGAACTGTATGTTAGTGTTTTATATTGAACTGGCAGCCAAATTGAACTTGTTGCTTCATCTGTTTTCATCTGTAAAATTTTAATTAAGTCAATAAAACGGACTGAATGAAGCAAAAAAGCATAATGTTTGAAGATACGAAAAAATACAGATATTGAACTGTATGGTAGTGTTTTTACTGACCTATCAGCCTAATTGAACCACTTTAATTCACACTGCCACAAAGAGGCTTTTCACATTTGTTGCCTCATCTGTTTTGTCTGAAAATATCAATTACATCAATAAAACAGATTAAAGCAAAAAAGTATAAAGATATGAACAAACTCTATATACTGAACGGCATGGTTGTTTTATAGCCCATATTCTTGCTTGGCCTAGCAGCCTAATTGAGTCAATATAGTACAAATCACTTCTTCCTCTTCTTTTTTACAACAGACAATTTTACAGAAATCTGGGCCAGAACCATAAATTGTGGAGATGGGGACTCACTGAGAGGAAACAAAGCTGCATTCCAAACCTCCCACCTCTAAACTTCACATACTACATCACTGAATGTCTAAGGGTCATGTACTATTTTACATACTATTTAGTTGTGGAGTATGCAGTTTGGGACACAGCCCAGATTAAAAAAAAGAGCTCATCCTCCTGGATAGTGATGTTATGAGAAAGCTAAGACATGTTTAAGCAGATTAAGCAGATGACTGATGATAATGTCTGTTAAAACTGTTAGAAAAACAGGATCTGTAAGTCACCTGACTCTGTCAAATATAGGATGAGGGAATGCGTAACCGTTGTAAAGTGTCTTGAAACAGCACATGTCGGACACAGCATACAGTACAAACTGAGTGAAACAGGTGATGCAGCCAATATACTCTCTGGCAATTTCCTGAAATTTGAGCAGCACATCAAGTGTGCCACCAGATGAAAAAACATACTTGACAAAGTTTACTCGATCAAGAATGGCTTTAAATCAAAGCCACTACTGCCCTTAGGACAATCAGATCACAAATCCACACTTTTATCCCCAGCATACCCTGGCCCCTCAGGAGGAAACTAAACCCACCACAAGAACTGAGAAAAAAACAGGTCGAAGGAGGTTCCTGGCAGCTTCAGGATTGCTTTAAATGGGCATCCAGCACTGACATCTTGCTTGTGGAGAAACTTGATTGTTTCTTTGCTTGCTATGAGGTGGAAGGAACAAAGACACATATAACACCCTCATCAACCTCCAACCCTTACATACTCACTGTACAGGACCATGAGGTGAGGTGCATGCTCAAAGCAGTGGGCCCCAGGAAAGCAACCAGTCCTAATGGTGTGGAAGACATTACATTACATTACATTTATTTGGCAGACGCTTTTATCCAAAGCGACTTACAATAAGAGGAAATATTCACATTTCAGGACAGTGTGAAAACCAGGGTGGAGTACTATGTGCTAAATCTTTATGTAAGAGTAATGCAAGAAGTGCATTAGAGAAGATGCTCTTTGAATAGACAAGTCTTCAGGATGGTTTTGACGCTAGAGAGGGATTTTGCTGCTCTTGTCAGCTTAGACAGCTAATACCACCACCAGCGGGAAACCTTGAGTCCTGAAGGAATGTGCTGACCAGTTTTCTGAGGTCTTCACAAAGATCTTAACCCCGTTCGAAATTCATCATCCCACGATGTCCGAAGACTGCCGCAACCATTCCACTTCCGAAATAATCTATCATTACCAGCCCCAATGACTACCCTCCAGTCGCACTTACACCCATCATAATGAAATGCTTCAACAGCCTGGTCCAGCAGCACACCAGAACCAGCCTCCCACCCATACCAATTTGCCTACTGAGCAAAAGGGTGAGGAGGCTCTTCACTGATTTCACCTCTGCCTTTAACAGTAGTGGTGTGCGGATCGATACTGAAATATCGATTCCTTCAATACTAGTTCTTTATGTTCTAGAATCGATTCTCATATTAAAGTATCGATATTTTAGTCATTTGGGGTAAATATGTAGTTTATCATGAACAGGAACACAGTGGAAAGTAACTATATTATTGAGATTGTCTAAAGTAGAAGGAACTACTTCCGCTTCCACCTGTCATAGTCATATGCGAAATACGGTTGTATAAATGCATTGCAGCACAATGGCTGAGCGTAAACGGAGTCATGTGTGAAGGTATTTCACCGAATTAAGCAATAAGAACAAGTAGTCTGATGTCTTGTATTCATTATGAAGCTTTTCCAAACACATTACATTTTACTTGGTATCGGATCGGAGAGGAAATCAGTTGAATCCCACATCACTATTTAACAGTCATCCCAGGTGGACTGGCCACTAAACCAGCGATCTTAGAACTTACACAACCCACCTACGACTGGATCAAGGACTTTCTGACTAATTACTCCCAGACTGCAGCTAGTGGCCTTGTTTACACTTACTGTCTGACTTGGTCACCATCACTCTCTCACTCAACACTGGCGCTCCATAGGGCTGCTTCCTGAACCCATTTCTCTAAGCCTTCTCTAAGTTTGCAGCCGACACAACTATGGTTGGGCTCATCCCAGGAGAAGAGACGAAGAGATGAAGAGAGGAAGTCTAAATACAGACAGTGTGGCGTTCAGGCAGCAATCTCACTCTGAACTCCTCAAAAACAAAGGATCTAATAATAGACATTTAGAGGTATAGTGCAGAACCTAACTCACAATACATCAATAGGGAGGGACTGAGTGAAAAGGTTCCTGTCTTCCTGTCTGCACCCACATTGCAAAGATGAACTGTTCAGCTCTCACTCCCTCTGCAGAGCATCCTAAAAGATGCATCCCACCCTGGACATCATCAGTATGAGCTGCAGCTCTCTAGCACATTTTAAAATTAATTATATTATGTACAAATAGACTCAAGAACAGTTTTTATCCCAAACCCATGAGAATTGAATGCTGCTATACACGGACACTTGTATTTATATTTACAGACACATTCAACACACTACTGCTGCCAAATGTTTATTACTTTGTCTGTTTTTTGTCTATGCACAATTTGTCTATTTTCATTTACTTATATATTTAGCTATTTAAGTTTTAAAATCGAGAGACCAATTTCTTTGTAACCAGTGCAATGACAATAAAGCTACGTTTAGATTTCTCACCATGGAAATTAATGTCAAAATGAACACACATCAGACAAAATAATATAAACAAGAGGTACCAGCCTTTTTGTATGAAATACATAACACGTTGTAGAACAATTACTTGCTGTTATTTGAATAATTTCTTTATTTTATGTTACATTACAGATGAAAACATTACCGACATTACTTTTTGTCAACACACTGCCCCCCTCCAGTTGTTAAATGTCACCTAGAGGACACATTTTGTTGGGCCATAGTCACATGTACACTCACATTGGGACCACTTTTTAAATGCAAAGCTTGTATTAAAACTTTTGTTAGAAACAGGAGTCCCTCAGATGGTTTTCAAACATGCAGCAGCCTGGAATGATTATTTTCTCCCCTAACTCAGGCTTGTGTTGCAAATTCAGACCATTTAGCTAGGCTTATAACAGAGCAAGCAAACTCGACAACACAGGCGATGCGACAGTGATTTACATGCAGATTCCCTCTTTTGAATGCACTGAACAGGCCAGGCATTGAGATGTACTCAGACTCTTACCCCTCATTTCTAAGCTTCCTCACAGTATCTAGAAAATGTATCCTATGGTCAGATAAGTCATCCATAGAGATTCTGACTATTAGGCCATTTTCTCTTCCCCTTCCAGTTCATTAACACTTCAGTGTTTACAGCAAAAGGGATGAAGACTATCCAGAGAGTTCTGGCAGTGAAGGGAAACAATCACCTTTACAGGAGGAGGACACTTGGCCCCTGTTGCTAATCATGTCAACAGTAAAAGAACAGCAGCGACACTCTTCCAGTTAGACAACATGAAAAGTAGCTTTGTTCAAGCTACATTGCTACCATGATGAAAGCAGATTATTCACTTAATAAAAAACCTGTAGGAGTTAATTATGTAGTAAGCTGTAAAATATTTTAAACCAGCGGGCCGACAACCATTAAACAAGAGGTATGTGTTTCTAGAATACATTTTTACAGCTATAAGGATACGTGAAAGCCCTTAACATGGTACACGTATGCTGCTACATGTAGTTTTGAGGACCTCCAGCTTGAGATAAGGCTCTAGAATTCAAGCAACTGCATAACAGAAGAATTCAAACATACACACAACTATTAGGAAGGGGGATACTGCAGCATTGGATTAGCTGAGCAAAAAATAAACCAGCTGAAAAAAAGCTACGTCAATCTCTCCACAAACAGGAAAAACCACCCTCCAAATAAATTCGAAATAAAATTACTAATGTCATTATTAGTGAAATATAGACATGTGGCAAATGCTCTTTCATGCTGAATGATTTTTGTTATGTTTTCAATATATTTATGCATCAATATTTTTTATTTCAGTATATCAAGTCGGGACAGCCGTGTTCATTTAGCTGTGTTCACTGTTAGAGTTCCAGTGGAAGGGTTTCACTCTAGATTGGTTGTTTTTCTGACATGAAATATATAAATCACATCTACTGCAACAGTGTTAATCTAAAAAAAAATTAAGGCGTCCACATTAACAAATAAACTAGCTCAATGGGATTACTAGAATATGATAGGAGGAGAGTCTTAACATTTATTTATAAAGAAATCTCACCCATGCTGTACAGAATATAAAAAGAAACTCACATAGTCCCCAAATTAAATTAAAAAAAAAGAAAATTAAATGGACAAGAAAAAAACTGTATGCCCCAAATTCTTCCCTGTGATAATTCTTTTAGAAATGTCAATAATAGCAGTGACACACTGACACATTATACACAGCCTACACATCTTAACTAAAAGACTTTATCCTGCACTTCCCATAAAATAATGTGCATCAAATCCAACAATATGACTGTGGCAGAACTGCAGAGAACAATTATAACATCACAGCAACAAATCAAAATTTCAAAAACTCAACATAATTCTTCCAACAGTGTGCACATGGACATATAAAATTTTTTAATGTCCCCATAACACAAAAAAAAACATTAAAGCTATCAAGTGAACTCATTTCAAATGACTGATAGTATTTTTATTTAACATAGTTTGGAATTATGAGGATTATTAAACATTTACAAAGGGCACATACCTAACATTGGAAGAGAAGCAGTGATGTTTGCATGCTTTTATCATGGGATGATGTTACTCTGGACCACACTAACTGCCAGGCAGGGGCGTCCATGGCCTAAACCACTACCAATTTATCCGAGATTTTAAAGCCATCATTCATTCTCACTATAGGTTTCTTGCTGCTCCTCTTTTGTTTCAATAACTCACTTTTCTGCATTCCCTGTACTACGATAATCAAAAGTGTCGTAAACAACAAAATGATTGCAGACTCTCCTCTGCTTGCCTGTCTTGCTCCTGAAGATGGATTAACATCTTAGACAAAATTACTGTGATTAATGGGATGTGTATACTCAGGCTCAGCAGAAGACTAGGGGTTGGGGGAGAAGAGTTACAGGGTTGGGGAGAGAAGAGTTACAGTGTTGGGGGTTTGAGCCCATATTTCCTGGCCACCTCGGTCTGGGCGTAGGCAGCATCACAAAGTGAGTAAAGGTGAGCCATTTCCATCTCTGACTTGGCCAGGTTGATTGCCTTGTTGAACATGTCTATGGCCTTATCAAGGTTACCTCTGTGGAACAAGACATTTCAGTCAAGTTAATGGCTTGTTTGGGAAGATTACTTTAAACAAGAAATCCCATTACAAAGTAATTGTGCTATATTCCTATATTATACAACTGGTAGTGTAAACAGTTTAACATTAAGTGCTAATGAAGTGGGGCACTGTTACACACTGATTGAGACATACCTTTGGACTTCAATAGTTCCCATAGTTTCATAGGCAAAGTCACATTTGTTGTCAATCTCAATTGCTTTGCTAATGAGGTCCAAGCCCATGTCCAAATCCTGCTTCCACTGGAGCTGCAGGAGTCTAGAAAGACAAACACAGACACCTTTTCGTAAAAATACAGCAAGGATGGGGAGTTTTGGTCCTGGAAATCTAAAAGCTGGTGATTTTCCTGGTTCAAATCATCAGGACACAAACTGTGATGGACTCCAGCTCTTAGTTCAATGGTTGAAAACGTACCCTTTATGGACGTATGTTGTGGCATTGTCAGGCTCAAGCTCAATACACTTGTCATACATCTCATCTGCCTTCCCAAATTGCTGCTGGTCAGTTAGTGCCTACCCAGATGTCAAAGACAAGTAAGACAGAAGCAGAAAATTACATGAAAGTTAAACGTTATTTGTTATAATGGTCTCATGGCGGTTCATCTATAGAAGTTTATGAAACAATGCAAAAATACATACCTGTGCATAAAGAGCATAGCCCTCTGCACATTTAGGAAATCTCCTGATGACATCTTCAAAGCCATCCATGGCTGTCTGCACTTGGGATGGGTTGTTTCCAGTGTAGGCTTGTCTATACTGGAATTCAGATAGAAGACAGACAACTTTAAACTCAGTTACAAGTATACAAGACAGTGCTCAGCTTTCATATTAAAACCACCTCCCTAATTTTGTTAGGTGTCCCTCAAAGCCAACAAAACATCAAGGCATCCTGCACACCAACTAAAACCTGACGACTCCACAGACTTCTGAAGGTGTACTGTGGTATCTGGCAGCAGTGGTATACTGTGCCAGATACTGTGTATGTCTGAAGGTGTACTGTGGTATCTGGCAGCAGGTGTTCGCAGCAGGCCTGCAAGTCGCGATGTGGGGCCTCCATGAATTGGACTACTTTGTCCAGCATATCATACAGATGCTCAATTGGATTGAGACTTAGTCAACACTTCGAAATTGTCATATTGCTCAAACCATTCCTGAACAATTTTTGTAGGGTGGCAAGGCACATTACTTTGCTGAAAGGGGCCATTGTCATTAGAGAATAGCGTTCCCATGAAGGAACTGGTCTGAAACGATGTTTAGACAGGTTGTATGAGTCAAATTAACCTATACACGATTGACAGGACCCATAACACTGCCTTCCCTTCTTCCAATAATGCATCATGGTGCCATCCCTTAACCAGCCAACCGACACACATGTACCCGGTAGTCCAAATTATATAAAACGTGATTCATCAGACCAGACCATCTTTTTTTTTTTTCACTGCTCCATGGTACTTTCCATGGTGGGTCAGCATGGACTCTTTGACCAATCTGTAGATATGCAGGCCCATATGCATCGAACTATGATGCATTATCAGTTTTTAAAAATTTTTTATCATAGCCAAAATAAACTTTTTCAGCAGTTTGTGCAACAGTAACTCTTCTGATGCATCGAACAAGACAGGGTGTTCTTTGCCCCTCACCTACATCAGTCTTGGGTTCCAATGAACTCCAATGAGCTGCCACAACACTGGTTGTTCTTCCTAGGGCCACTTTTGGTGGGAAAAACCCCACAAGACCTGCTGTTCTGGAGATGATCTGACCCAGCTGTCTAGCTATCACAATTTAGCACTTCCTGCTTCTAACACATCAACTTCAAAAACTGTTGACTTGCTGACTAATATAGCCATAATGAGACAATTAGTGACATACACTTCACATGTCAGTAGTTTTAATGTTATGGCTGATCAGTGCATGTGGGTTTGAGAACTGGAAAACATTTTGTAATTTTTTTTCACTTTATTGATGTATAATAATAGAATAAATGATACCCAAAGGCTTGCAAACACAATAGTGCCCTCTGCTGGTACTCACCAGAGCAAAGCACTTCTGTGCCTGTGCCAGAGCTGATTCTGGCCTGAGCAGAATACATTCATCAAAATCTGCTACCGCCTCCTCGACCTGGTCCAGCAGAATTTTCAACTGTGATAAAGAAGAGGAGAAAGATAAGTTTGCCTTCTGTAGTGCAAACAATAAATAAAGTTACAGTGTAGGGCTGGGTGATAAGGTATATAAATAATAATATATAATATCTATATTATTAGCTATCATGATACACAATATATTTTTTAATAAAGTCCTTTTGACATAACATACCAGACTGAAATGTTTTTGTTGAGTAATGCACCATAAACAATTCATCCCTACAGTTTACATGACTACTACGTTTTTACAAAGTTTTGACAAACCTAAAATGACAAACTTAAATTAAATGTGGTGTTTTGACATTAATAGTGCTGGGCTCATTCAGAATGAACATAAATTTTATCCTGATTATGGGTAATTTCTAACACAATGGGGAATACAACTGTACCTGGTAGATAAACTAGCAATCAGGTGTAGAAACCCTTGAAATAGTTTACTATTACCCTGAATCAGGATAAACTACGCCAGGATAAAAGCAAGCCATGTGTGGCAATAGTACCCCCTTTTCCCAAATTTTTCCACTCATTTTGGTCATCTCCAATTCCACCCAATATCCAGGACCCCCGCAATCACAAAATTGTTCTCTCTTGGACTTCTTTCCACACATGGGTGCAGCTCCTCTGAGGATTGAATTCGCAACCTCCCTGTGACGAGGCCAACGCATAGACAGGTGCGCCACTCTGGATAACCTCATATGGTAGGTAAATAACACTGCACTACAAAGGACTACAAACAAGTTATAATTTGCAAAAAGGACCATCCGTGAGAAAAAGAATATTAAAATAAGAAGCTTTACCTGTCCCCTGTGGTGGTAGACATCTGCGTTGCGTAGGTCAATTTCAGCAGCCATGTTGAAGTCTTGGGTTGAGAGCTGTGGTTGCTGCTGTTGCATGTACATACTGCCACGTTTTATCAGAGCATTAGCCCGCAACTGTAACAAGCCACCAAGAAATAAGACTCCGGTCACTATATTTACAACAACACAGAGAAACTGAAAGGCAGATCTCCAAATCAGCTGTTGGATGCAGGAGCAATACTGTATTCAAATAATAATCAGATCCAAGTAATTAACCTGGAGTGAATATTAATCATTGTTTTGTGAATATTAATAATTTGTCTTCAGACTTTCTCATTACCTTGACGTTGGCATCCTGCATGTTGATGACTTTGTCCAGGTCAGGCTGGGCAGCTGTGGCATTCCCAATGAGCAGATAGAAGGTGGCTCTCAGCAGCAGGGCCTCAGCCGTGTACCGGCCCTTAGACTCAATCTCCTTTGTACACTCGCTGATGATCTTGTCATAGTTCTCCTCCTCCATGTACTGTTTGGCCTTCAGATAACCAGAGCTGAGCAAGAACAAGGGGTTCAATACTGCCCTTAGTCTCAACCACACAAAGCCAAGTGTACTCTTATGCAACTTAGTTTGCAGAGTAGTAGTAGTACAGTAATAAAACAGCATTGCTTTATAAATTTACTGAAATTGAAAGCTATCGTCTCCATTTTCAAAAATGCCATGGAATAGATAAAACAGACCAATCAACATTTACATGTAAAACCTCAGTGCTGAGGCCTAAAATTCCAACATAATTTCAAAGAAACTTGGCAAACTATACTTGACAAACAAGGAAAATCGTTGACACAACTGGGACATAAATCATGAAATGAATGTTAGAAACCAGTTTAAAGGGTGTTTTTAAAGCCTCATTGGTCTGGGCTGCAGCTAAATAAATGTGTGATTTACTATGATTTGATATGATTTAAGACAAGTAATTTAAGATTTAAGAAAGCAAGTAACAAAAAATCCCATAAACATGCTTTGACCGCTCGCAGCTCTTCACTCTTAGAGGCGAGAGAAGCTGCAGCTGAGTCTATTTCTGACACGCCTCAGTCTCCATCACACCCCCAAAAATAATAGCTGTTACCATCCCGTAGAAAAATATCAGGACAACTAAACCCCAAGCTGCCTGGACATAAATAACGCTATGCCACAACATTATACTGTGTCATCACAAATATATCAAATTCTAACCTCTCTGTGACCTCAGCAGCCTCGCCCTCCTTATCCTTGTCCTCGTCCTTCTTCTCTCCCTTCTGAAGAGGTTGCGAGATGATGTCATCAGTGAAGGAGCTGAAGTAGGACTTGATGAACTGCGGAGATGGCATGAGGGGTTCCCGGTTCTGGGCAGAAAAATAAAAGGAAGATTCTGTGACTATGCAGAAAAAGCAAGAAAGCCCCAACATATGAGCTTTTGAGAGATAATTATCTGAACCCTGATCAGCACTTACCTGTGTAATTCTGTACTTAATGACACACACGCACCTTGTATTTTTCTTTGGCCTTCTCTTTTCCCAGCTGTTTCAGGACCTTGTCTGCCAATAGCATGCTTTGCTGGTTCTGGAAGGCCTCAAGAATACATACAGCGGTCACATCTACAAAAAGACACACCAACAATAACAACCCAAATTTCATTTGTGGCCTTAGAAAAAAAATGACTTCATCTGAAATTTCAAGTAAAAAAACTTGTTCTGCTGGTTATTTAATTTTATCCCTTTAAACATGTAGTAAACAAAGTGACCCAGTCCGTTTGCAGCAGAAAAGAGGACTCCTACCTTCTAGACACTCCTTCTTGTTGTCTAGTCTTTCCAGAGCTTTTGCACGCCTGTACAGGGCTTTAATGTAGCGTGGGTTCATCTCAACAGCCTGAGAGCAGTCCTCCACCACTTCTGTCCATTTTGCCTGCAGTTACAAACACATTATCAGTACAGCAAAACACTTAAAAACACAAGAACATTTTCAGTGTATTCTTGGCCTAATAAATATTGGGTCTCTGAAACCAACCTGTTGCTCATAAGCTGCTGCTCGGTTCTGGAAGAAGGTGGACAGGTCACTCTTCTGCTCTTTGGGGCACATGCTGATAGCCTCTGTGTAGCACTGGATGGCTTGCTCATACTTCCCAGCCTTGAAGTACTTGTTGCCCTTGTTTTTAGCAGCCTGGGCCTTATCCAGAGGGCTCTGTATGGGGGGAATGGAATATGGTTAGTTATAAGCTGCACATTTTACACCCTTTACACAATACATGACTGGATGGTGGTTTGTCATCTTGTACTAAGAACATTTTTTTATGTTCAATTTAAAGAGAGAAAATATTTACTGTATAGTCTCTTGTATTAGGATCTGAATTAAATATGAGCTCTGTCATAACATGTAACATGCATTAAGATTCAGGTCATGATATCAGCTAATTTGTCCTTCTGTGGTGAATTCAGCCAATGATAATTCAGTAAAGGGACAGATTAGTGAGCATAGAGACAGTGAGTCCCGTATGCTGTGCGCGTCCTTAATCTGAGCATTCACAGCGCTCACCTTCTATTGCATAAACAAACTACTGGCATTAAAATGAATAACGCAGGCCCTGTGTTATGCTAATACCAGGCCATGTGCTACACAGAACGCTAATTTGATTTGCATTACCTGCACAAAATAGCTTATTAATTTTTTAAAAATACTTTTTTTAGCAATACATGGATGATACCAGCAGATAAATGCATGCAATTATCGAAATGAACATGAACTGAATAATGTTAAGCTAATTTAACTGTGAGCTTCTTGTAGCAAAAAAAAATATATCAAAAACTGACAAAATAATTGACCAAATTACCAAACTCTGAACATACACACCTTTAAAATGTGCAGACTCAATATTCAAATAGCACATAATATTCCATTAAATGTAAACAATAATTTACTACATGCAACAATTATGTATCTAAGTGCAAATAAAGGCAGACAGATAAGCCCACCATCCCCACATGAGACTTCTCTCCTGCCTCAGAGTCTGCAGTCAGTCAGCTTTAGTGAAATCCCACTTATGGTGAGCTCTTTGCTAATCCCTAGAGCCTCCTGACTCACAGGGTAGCTGCACTAATGTGATATGCTCTTTCAACAAAGGACAGACTGACATAAACTACACTGTTATAAAATTCCCACCCAGCCACACTCATGTGACGCGCATTCGTCTAGTATCCACTGGTCTGTCAAGAGGGTGATTAGCTGCACCAGGTAAATCAGACTAGCCTGAAAATTCACACACACATATATATATCCTCAAATGTATTTATGGGTATACAGACGTGAGTATTGTTAGGGATTACTATTATTATTTTACTGATACCAATATCAATACTGATAGTGCTCATTGATAATGATGCTTATCAATACTCTTACTTAGTAATTTGATAAAAACACCACATTTCTGGAGAATTTCCAGAGTTATCTGTATATATCATGTTGGGAGGAGAAATCACTGCAAATGTCTGGTGCTGAAGTGCAGAGCGCCACTCATGTCCCTTCCATGATGACTCATGATCCAATCTAGTATCAATCATTTGTAAATGCCAGTTGTTAGAATTAGGGCTGTAACGATATACGATACAAAACCGAATTCGCGACACTCAGATCCACAAACCCGTGTCGCGGTGTGAGGAGGGTGAATCGCGAGACACCCCTTTAAACTCCTTCCCGTATACAGTTCCTGCCCAGAAACATACGTTTTTTTGCCGTAATAGGAGGATTTCCACGTCAGTTTCTTTTCTTTAACCAATAGCTGAGGGTCTTAGGGTTTCAAAGAGCCCTCCCACAAGTTTACAAACAT
>JBBPCY010000109.1:11276748-11286748 GCA_037974405.1 Brachyalestes nurse
TGATTTAGAGAGATTGTGCAAAGAGGAATGGTCGAAGATCCCTCTTTCTGTATTCTCCCATCTTGTGAAACATTATGAAAGAAGAATAGGTGCTGTTTTGTTGGCAAAAGGGGGTTGCACAAAGTATTAACATCAGGGGTACTAATAATTGTGGCACACATGATTTGATGTAAAATAATTATTTATTAATGTGGGATTGCTTTCCCACTGAATAAATGCACTTGAATTAAAGGTTGGATTTTCCTCTTTTTTTCATTGTGGTCCTATATTTAGAAAAAAACTGAATTTATTAGAAGATAAAGAATACATCTTAACCAGGAGTCCCAATAATTATGGAGAGCAGTGTATAACATCCCCATATTTTTAGGCATTTCCACATTGTGCTATTTCTTTTTTCAGAAGTTTGAGTAGTTCGAGCTAAGTCTATTGCAATTATTACATGTGATCTCAATTGCCTGAGCTGACAAATGAACTAAATAAATGAATCTACTTTGCTTTAACAGCTACATAAAGTCAGCTACAAAAACAAATTCTATTCACAATTGTGACAGGTCTTTTTGGAAGAGATGAAAAAATAGTTCCACATTTTTAAAATACTATTAAAATACCGTGATACTCGCAAAGAGGCTAGGGTCAGTTATGCTTACGGATGGCTGTGGCATCATTGAAAGCCTGACAATGGGGCCAAATTCGGTTGTGCCATTCAGGAAGCGTTCTTTATACACTACTTCTGTCAGCTGTAGGCTGCATACCCACAATGCTGCTACTTTTCTTTGACCTTTTCTAGTTTCCTAAACTGTTTTTCTAGTTTTACGTATACCTGCTAGAAAATTCAATGTCATTGTCACTAAAAGTGATTCATGGGCTTATAAGCTCATAGGATAATGTATTATAAGTGACTTTATTTGAAGCTTCATGTATTATAAGTGAGCCCTCCTGGCTGCATCTCCTTTGCTTCAGGCCTGCTGGGAGGACAGGGCTACGAACTCTGCATGCTTCTCTTCTTTTGAGTCTGCTCTTCTGAGGTTTAAAATATTCACTATTTTTACAGTTTTGAATGCAGAAAGAAACAGGTGCATTAAAGCAGTGAGTCAGTGATTTCAATCAGGGTAAGGGAACAAGAATTCATGGCTTTCTGATTGCAGATTCCTACAGAAACAGTTATGTCAATGGATAATATTCCTCATGGAAAGCATATCAAGGGTATTTTGATCAAACATATCCAGTGTTGTACCTTAATGAACTCAGCAGTACAGTTACTTTTTAATTACTTTACCAGCAAACTTCAATAATGAAAGCAAAACAAACACACCTTATAATGGCCAGTTGTGAAGCTTTCAAAGGGTGGGAGTATTGGTCAAAAACTGAACTTTAAAAAAAAAAAACTTATCCAGAGCAACGTGCGTCAGAGATTAAGCAGTCTGCATCTGTTCTTCACACCTGTAAAACTAGACTCAAATCAACATCTGCTTTTAATCAAGTTACGGCTAGCTAAGTTACACACCTTAACAAACCCTGTCAAAAAGTAAAAAAAATTTAGTTTAAATGCAGTTGGTTGCTATGCCATTGTAAGGTGGTTATTTTGTTGTTCCTAAGGTGTTCCAGATCCAGTTGCTATGTAATCTCAGGTGGATGCATAGGTGTTGCTTACTTGGTGAACTGTCCTGTAAACTACATGACTACTTCAGTTTTTAAATTCAGCTCACCATGAGCTCATCCATGGTCATCTGCAGAATTTTAGAAATGGAAGATAAAAAACCAAAAACAAAAAAGCTTGCCATAACCCGCTCCTTCTTTCTTCTCTTTCTCTCCAACTTTACATTTTTTCTGTCCATTTCTCTTTCCATCCTCTGCTCTTTGTTCTTTTTTTTCATCTATATTCACTGCCTGTCCTTTGTGGTCGACTTCTCACTTGTCTCTCCAAAGTGTTTTTAAAAAATACTTAAAATACTTCATTTTATCATTTGAGTTTTTGCATTTTTTTACACAAGTATGACACATAGTTATTTGTAATTATTTTAGGTTTGTGTTGTTAAATTGAGGCTTTATGTTACACTGTAATGATGAAAGGACCTGTATATCTGTGGTAAGTAATCCTACATTGTTTGAATAGATCAGGTTGGTCAGTTTTTCTTTGTGCAGCACCAGAACACAATGCTAATCCTGTCCTGGGCTCAGGGGTTGTACCTGCTCCCATTTCTTTCTTTTTTTCTCAGTCTCATCATCCCCTCTTTATTCCCTTTTCAAAGCTGAGCTCTGATTGATGCAGCCTTTTCATTTCCATCTGTGAGTAAAGAAAGTAAACAGAGGATTCGGTTATGTTTATATGTAAATTTTACCAGCCACCACATAACCTTGCAATGTATATAAAAACACATATTGGCAGCTCATTTTAACATGCATTTCAGTCCTGTACACATACTAAACTTAAAGAAAAGCACTTTAACTTTTGTTAAATGGTTATCAGTCTGACACTGGTTGGGAGGAATTCACTCCAGCTAACTGGCTGGTATTGAGACAGATGGTTTAACGTAGTGTAATTTTTAACAATAGTGATTTTATCGGTGATGAACAGCTCTGAACTTTAGGCAGTCCGTTAGGAAAGGTCCCTGTTTACCTGTATGGGACTTCAGCTGCCTGTCTGGTGTGCTGTTATAATCAAAAGGTGCCATGTGTAGTACACTATATGGACAAAAGTTTTGGGATACCTGACCTTTAGACCTACAAAGACTGTAATGACCTTGCATTCAAATACTTGTCTTGTGTTTTACATTAATGCCAGAGGAGGTTTTGAACTCTTTAGCCATCATTGACCTCCAACAGGGATGAAATCTCACAAATACGCTGGTGGCATTCTATCACAGTACCATGCTTAAAGTCACAGAGCTCTTCAGAACGTCCCATTTTGCTTCATAAATGTTTGTAAAATGAGACTGCATGCCTAGGTGCTTGGTTTTATACACCTGTGGCAATGGGTATGATTGAAGCACCTGAATGCAATTATTAAGTGTGTCCCAAAACTTTTCTCTATGTAGTGTGAAAACTGTTTAGTAACCAAAAGCTCCTTCACTCCACACAAGGGGAAGCGATAACAGTGATCAGATGAGAAAGTGGGTTATCTTGGCATTGTACATCTTAGCAGCACCAAAGTAGTGGTTTACTTCATTACTTCAGAACTTTTATTATTTACATCTCAGTGAAAATAAGTGACCTCAGTGGTGGATGCAGCCATGACACCGTCTTGTTGTTCGTTTTCAATCACTTCTCCACCTCCCCACACTCTAACATCCATTTCTTATCTGTCTGTCTCTCCCTCACTCATTTCAGCGGCATTTCTTCTTTTGGTTGGCTGGACAAAAATGAGTGAATTATACTATGGTTCACCGCTTATTTCATGTTTCCTCGTTTTCTGTCCGGAGCCTCAGACCTGCTCTGAAAATGCTTCAATGTATTATTTAATTTATAACTCACCTTAATGTACTCACCGTAATATACACCTTAATGTACACTTTATGTACTCACCTTAACACCCACCTCGGTTCTGCTAAGAATATAGCATGCATTTATTACTTTTATTTATTTACGTCCGTGGCCAAAGGCCCTGCTGGCTCTGATCTCTGGAGGAAGCAGAACTGACTTTTTTTCTAAAACGCAAAGCAAGATAAATGACAAAAAAGAATACAGAGCAATTCAGGATAAAAAAAAACACAAAAACTAATACAGGATCAACTAAAACAATTACATGATAAAAAGACAAAAAAGGAATAGGTCATACACTAAAAAAGACAAAAGGCTGTGCAGGAGAGAGTAAAAAAGCAGTTCAGTATAAATATAACGCTTGGTTTAGATGGGTTCACTCGGATTGAAAATAAATCTCTCATCTCCGTTCTCCTATGTTTCCCTGGTCTACCTGTATGCTTTGAACACACTGTGCCTTTTATTTCCGATTAACAGGTGAGATGCTCGAGTGTTTGGGTTATAAATAAAGGGTCCGGGCCTCATTACTGTTATCCTATAGCAGCTTCTCCAGGTGGTCTCCACCTCACAGCTGTCGCGCGCGCGCCTCCAGAGCCAGGCTGTTCCCCCAGCGTCGGGCCGGCTGACCTGCAGCTGATGAAACGGAGCAGAGCTGAATACGAGTCTGAACAGAGCGTGTATTGTGTGTCGTGGCAGGTCTGCGGCCGATGAGGAGCAGCCAGAGAGGACGAGTTAACATGTTTTAAACCACACGAGTGGTCTGCTGCATTCAGAACCGATACAGGATCCGATATCCCTTTAGATCTTCAGATCAGGAGCTCATAGGCCATTTCAGCTTTTGAGAGACACGAGCTCAGCCTGCAGCACAAAGAGAACCAGCTGTTCGATAAGGGTTATGAAGGACCTTTAGTGTTTAGTGTCTTTTGGTATCAAATGTCCAGAAAACGTAAGCAAGAAAGCCCTTTAAATTCAGATTTGTTTCAGATTTACATCCAAATAAAGCTGTTCTGACGTGCTCTCTGCTCGTTTCTTCATGCTTCATCTGCTGAACAAGGATTTTCCTCAGAGCGTGAACATGGAGCAGCAGAAACACACTGAACCTGATTTTACAATGAGACAGAATCAGTCGGGCTGGGTTAACTCTCAGTAAACTAATGAGTGGAACAAACAGCAACAACAATACTTCTACTACTACTTCTACTACTACTTCTACTACTACTACTACTACTACTACTACTAATAATAATAATAATAATAATAATAATAATAAAGAAAATAATAATAATAATAATAAACAACAACTTCAACGAGAATAATAATAAATTTTATGAGCAATTAATGTAAATATTTAAATGTGAAAGTTCTGTGGTGAAGAAATGTAGGAAATGTAATATCGGCATACAGGTAGATAAAATTAAAATAGAAACTGATTTCAAAATCACAGCGCGCAGCACAGTTTGTTCGTATAGAAAAAACGCGTTTAAGACGCAAATTGTGTATTCGTGTGATCCGTGCCAGCACAGTATTTCAGAAATGATGATTAAAAATCAGTTTATAATCCGCGCCTCCATAGTTCTTTTTTAATTCTCCTTTTTTCATGTTTCAGTATTTACAATAGGCTACTGTATAAAATAATAATAATCACTTCTGAGACAGTGTTTCACAGTGTTTACCAGCATCTTTATTGTAGGCTTTAGTCTTCTTACTGCTGTTTTTCCTCTCCCTTTCTTTGCTCTTAAATGTTGATATGGACAGAAAAGCCCCTCGGTGTGTGACACACACACTGATCTCTCTTCTCTCTGTGCTGCAGGTCACATTAAACATTTAAGGCTTTTAGCCCAAGTTTGGTGTTTTGGAGCCCAAAGCGCGAGACAGTGATTATGAAGCGCGTTATTAGTATTAAAGATTAAATACAGTCAGTATTAACTTATACGCCTCTTTTTCACTGTGTTACACCTGTGTTTCACTGCACTACACCTGTGTTTCTCTATATTACACCTCTGTTTCACTGTATTACACCTGTGTTTTACTGTATTATACCTGTTTTATTGTATTACACCTGTGTTACTGTATTACACCTGTGTTTTACTGTATTACACGTGGTTTGTCGTATTACACTTATGTTTTTTAAAGTATATACTTTAAATCTACTTTAAAAATGTTTATGATTTCGACACGTATTTTTGTGCACTGAAGACATATATTCATATGTAGAAAAATAAACCATTGTCTTTGCAGACCTGCGCGAATCACCAAACGGGTTTCTGAAACACGCAACGAATTTTTGTTTATTTGTTTTTTTCTTTTCTTTTTCTTTCTTTCTCTCTTTCCTCCTTTCATTTTTCCTTCCTTCCTCTTAGTCTTTCTTTTCTTTCTTTCTTTCCTTCTTTATTTCATTTGTCGGTCCTTCCTCTTTGTCTTTTCTTTCTTTTCTTTCTTTCTTTCTTTCTTTCCATATTTCTTTAGGACTGATATTGTTTATGTTTTTACGATCTTCTGTTTCATAAAAACCACGTGTTTTAAAAAAAATGATATAAAACAGTGATGTTGACATTCGTTTTTATTTAAACCACGTTCACAAATAAATAGCGTTTATACTGTTTCAAACAAATATTTACCATTTAACATATTTACACTGCAGGCCACTGTAGATTAGACTTCTTCATAAAAAAAAAAGAAAAACAGATTATTGTGCAAATTTGAATTAAAAATAGAAAAAGAGAGCACACATAACTCCCACCCGGGCAGGTCGATGGAGTGGGTGCGGAGTGTTGGAGCGGTTGGGTTTTCTGTGATTCCCCAAACAGAAAATCACGCAGGTTTGCGCCGCGGCTGTTTTGCCCGCACTGCTCTGCGCTGCGCTGATTTTCTGTGCCTCAGCTGATCTGTGCATCTGATACCACTCTCCACCACCACTGTATTTTGGGGATAATATTTTGGGTTCAGACTTACAGGGCTGCAAGACACACACACACACACACACGCACACACACACACTCATGCACGCACGCGCACACACAGTCCGCTTTTAAAGCACGCACTGGTAAACCGGTTCAGCACTGACCCTCACTACTTTAAACGATCTGGACATCGAGTGCTTTGATTCATCCAAACACCTGCAGAAACACTGTGGGTTCCACTAAGGAGATTTTTTAATATATTATTACATAGCTTATTTTAATTGTGTTGCTTTCTAGCAAATCTTTATTAGAAAGAACAGGACCGGTTATCATTCAGTCACTGCCAGACCTGCTGGCCTGCTGCTGACTCTTACACACCAAGCACGTGAACAGCTTTCTGAACTGTAAAAACTGAGAAAATGTCTGTAGCCTGCAGTAAAAGTAGTCCATCAGTTATCAGTGTTTGGTGAAGTTTTTTGTAATTTCACCTATATTCGCAGAAGCCCCACCGCTGAGCTCTGATTGGCTTGTAGTACGATGAGGCGGGGCTGGTGGGAATACGATTGAGTGAAAACGATGCGGACTGAGGGGTCTCTGCTATCCCCTCACTTGAGGCCGTGCTGGGTCTCCTTGTGCCTCCTCAGGTCCACCTTCCTCTGGAAGCCCTTCCCGCACAGCTCGCAGGCAAACGGCTTGAAGCCCGTGTGTTTTCGGCTGTGCGTTATCAGATTGGAGCTCTGACTGAACGCTTTCCCACACACCTGACACTTGTGAGGCTTCTCTCCTATGAAACAAAAACAAAAAGAAAAACAACCCAAAGGTCAGCTCGAGTCGCGTGGTAATCTTTACGCTCACTTTACTCCCACTTTACTCTCATAATATTAACAGCAGTAAATAAATATGCAGTAGCATATACAGTAGCTGCACTAAACAGGCCTGAGTGAAATAAATAAACACTGCAGTGAAGCGTCATTCAAGGTCTACTTTAATAAACCTGCACGATTCTCCTCCGCATTGTTTTAAACATCAGCACTTCTACTGTGCTTTAAATTTTCCATAATTTATTTTCTATATATTCTTTTATTTCTTCTACTATTGTTTTTTTTCTATTTTTTAAAATTATTTTCCCAAAGAGCAAATTGAATGACCTTTTGTGTACAATAATGTGGTAATATATATATATATATATATATATATATATATATATGTGTGTGTGTGTGTGTGTGTGTGTGTGTGTGTGTGTGCTTACAATAAGTGTCTTAAAAGGCCTTTCAACCTGAAGCTGTGTTACCTGTGTGGATAAACGTATGCTTTTTCATGTCAGATTTCTGGTGGAATCTCTTGCCGCAGTACTGGCATGGGTAGGGTCGTGTGTCCGAGTGGATCAGGAGGTGTGTGGACAGGGTGGAGGAGCGTTTGAAGCTTTTTCCGCAGATTTTGCAGTCGAAGCTCCTCTCCTGTGTGATGAGAGATGCACAACTCAGTCAACCAGATCGTTTTAAGCTGATGTTTTAAAACACTGTTTGCCAGTCCTCCTGCATGAGCCTGAGTCATTTCCTAGAATTGGTGTGATGTGTAGCCTATGGCCTCTGAGCTTGATCCACAGGGCCACAAAATCAGGCCAAATCACAGAGAATTTGATAACCCAGACACAGCCCTACTTTCCAGCAGGTTTCATCTTTACCTCAGATGTTCTACACGTCTAAAGCAGCCAATAAAGATCAGATGGAGATGGATGGGTCAGGTGTGGATGATTAAGGTTAGAGATAGAGGTTAGAGTATTGGATCTCCTGTGTGAGATCTTGTGAAGAGCTTTTAAAGATCTTTGATGGGCCTGTACCTGTGAATGAACAGCTCTGTGCTGTTCCAAGCTGACCGCATGGCCGAAGGTTTTCCCACAGATGTCACAAGCAAAAGGTCTTGTGCCACTATGTGATCTCCGGACGTGCACCTCCAGGCCGTGTGGTGTGGAGAACACCTGCAGTGCAGAAAACAGTGATAAAAAATTAACATTATTGAATGAATATGAATAAACAATAATACATTTAACCTATACTGTGACTCAAGGTCTCTTAACACAGTATAGGCAGCAATGAAACATGGAGGTAGTCAATGCTGGGACACTAATAAATAAATAAACCTAAAAGAACACAAACTAAAGCACAAAACACAAACTGAACATGTACAATATCCAATCAGCTGCTTTGTAACAATTAACTCTTTTTTAATTTGTATTAAGCATGTTAACACAGTTAAACAGGTGGAGGTGAACAACAGGTGGAATCAGCCTACAGCTCTCCATTCTGCAGGAGATAACATGAGCACTGAGAGATGCATCCTCGTACCTTGCTGCACTTGATGCATTTGTAAGCTCCATTCAGAATAAGGCGACTGCACAGCCCTGCTGTGTCATTCTTTATCTCAGGTCCATTTCCATGAACGTTCCTGTCCACATAACGACCAGGGGCATTGGTCCTTTCAAACAGGTTTGTGGTGGACTCATAATGGCCAAAAACACCATTCCCAGGTCCTCTCTCACTGAAGAGAGGGGGTTCCACCACTCGCTCAGGGTAAAAACTCCGTTCTGGGTCCAGCTGGTGATGATGATGATGGCTGAAGTTCCACGGGTAAGAGCCAAAGGGGACGGCAAATGGTCGTGTCTCATCCACACATGGAGAAAAGGATTTTTCAGAGTCTGCTGAGGAGGAAAACAAAAGAGAAAAAAAGGACAGAGTCAGCATTGCCTTGCAAATTTGCAAAGGCAGCAGTCTGCTGCAGGCTATACCTGTTTTGTTGGTTTTCTTGTGTTTTGAGCTGCCGAACTGTAATCACCCGCTGCTTGGTTTACACACACACAGATAAAGGGCAGATTGTGGTTTTATTGCCTTTTACTCATGTCACTAACCACATGACCTCAACAGCAGGTCAGATTTGCTTATTTTCAACATACTTTCGTTTCTCTTCAGGATTTTTTTCTTATTTGTTAGATTCTCCAGGGCAGAGTTACCATTGGAGATAACATGATCTCAAAATATGAAAGCGGTCAAGTTGCTGATTTAAAAAAAAAAATTATCCTATTTTATAGCGCAGTTAAGGCTTTGACTTCCCTTTCATTCAAATGTGTACTTTGGTTCCTCCTGAATTAACCACAACCCAAAAATGGTTCTTCAGAAGTTCTTTAGTAAAGGCAATGGTTATTTTCAGAGGAACATTTAACGAACCAGTTGATTGCATAAATGGTTCTTAGCTAGGTTAATTTCAATTGTGAAAAAGGGTTTTCTTCATGAAACTCTTTCTTCGTGAAAGGCGGTGGTTAAATCATAAAAGAACCATTTAAATATTTGAATAGTTCCTTGTTTGGTTAAATAGATCTTCTTTGTAAATGGTTCTCTAAAGAATTGTTGTATATAAATGATTTTATATAGCACCAAAAAGGGTTCCAGAATTGTTCACAACATAAGCTACCAAACTAGATATAGTACACCATAGACCTTATTTTGCTGAGGTGTTTATCAACACAGTTATTGTTTATTTAGTAAGAACTGTAGTGAAGTAGTACATTTTATTAACGAAATGAGAGAAAATGGTCAAACTCTATAAGGTAAAACTACTAAAATGAGGAG
>JBBPCY010000109.1:11292094-11323556 GCA_037974405.1 Brachyalestes nurse
ACACACACACACAGAGAGAGAGAGAGAGAGAGAGAGAGAGAGAGAGAGAGAGAGGAGAAAAGTGTGAATTGCCGTTTTAATGTTATTAAAGAGAAAATAGTAAGAGCAGGTGAGCTGAAGCTGATAAAAGAGAACATCGAGTTCAACATCATTCTGACTGTGTGAGACTGAGCTGCTGAAACCCTGAATAAAACAGAGCGAATAAACACTTTAATTCGTTTCGCTTGACGTTGGATTGGTCTCCTCTATTCTCTAATTCATTCATGTGCATTTTTCGTTTTTGCGCGTTTCTAAGAAACAGATGAAGTTCGTTTTCCGTACTCTCTCACCAGTTTCCCCTCATTAGAGCACAGGCGGCGTGAATGCAGCCTCCGGTCTGATGGTCCAGTTGTATGCCTTAAATATGATTTTACAGGTACATAGATTCGCTTCCAACAAAGAAACAATTGCCTCACATTTGAAAATAGATAAAAACACGCAATGAGTTCATGCAGGATGTATGACAACATGAATTTACACTCACAGACAGACTGACACACACATACATAAATATATTTATGCATATATGTATATGCTTATTTGCATCTTCTCGACAATACATAACATGGATATTTTTAGGTGTGTGTGTGCGTATCAAGTAGCACACACTTTTCGTCATTTACTGCTTGCTTAGTTTGGCATCAAATGTATTTATTTATATTTGGTTATTTGTTTATGCATTTGGTTGTTTATTTATTTGCTTATTTATTTGTCTATAGGATTGTTTGATTGTTTGCTTGTTTATGGTTATTCGGGTGTGTTTGATTGCCTGTTGATGTGTCTAAATGATCACTAAATTGAAATAAATCGTCCTTTGTGTTCACACCGCAGTGTTGAACAGAGTGGTCTTGTTCTGACCCGCCGACCCCCGACACCTGCTGCACGACCGCGTCCAGCACTGCAGACCCTCACCTACCGCCCGCTCGAGACAGTGGCAGGTGAGAGGCAGCAACCAGCAAACAAACAAACACCAGACAATAAATAAATACATGCATACATTCATTCATTCATACATCCACACATACATAAATAAATGTAAGCGCGTCAAGTATTTACTGCTTAGATACTTGACTAACACAAACACTTAAATAAATCATATTAAAGTGATCTGAGTGAAAACCAATTATTTAAATATGTAATTTCATTTTTATTATCTCATTTTTTTATACCTATAGACTAATAATAGATAAATAAGTTCAGTGAGTTTTAGTTAATGTGACTAAACTGAGCTAAACTATTAACTTAACAGTGAACAGATCTAAGGTGCAGAAAATCTGCAAATAGTTCTGGCAAAAGAGGAAAAAAGAACTCTGCAAGCCTGCAGCGCCCAAATCTCACTGAGCACTCACTTGTCTTTTCCAGTATACCTTATCTTGCTTGTGTTGCTTTTCAGTTTTAGAACGATTTTTAATAACATAATTAATAGCTAAGAAGATAAAACATCATTAAGATTATATGATGTCTATAAAAGAAAAAATCCTGTTGTCCTGTTTTATTTCATTATTATATATTTTATTGCATTTATTTATGTTTTGCTTGTAATTGTTATAGAAGCAGAAAAGAACACAATTTAGAAGACAATTCTTTTAACTCAGAGGAAGAATGAATATATTTATTAATATAATTATCAAATAAATATATACTATACTTTACTAATGCATAAAGGCACATAAATGCATACTGAAAGACACCACTGTGTTGCTGATTTTTATCAGTATTGTTCAGCACTAGTGGAATGTGTAACATTAGTGAGATTTCACACATCTGCATGTAACTGTTGCTGCAGTATCATTTCTTCAACTGGAAATGATACAGGCATCTGAATCAAGTAAATGCATTCCTTCTTCAAAATTAGTTTTCATTCAATATTAATAAATTTTTTGGAAGTGAGGCAACTGGGAAAAAACATGTTTTTCCCCAGTGTGTTATAATCACAGCGTATTTAAATTTTCATCACAGCTTTGGTAAAAACTAATCAAAAATGAAGATCTATCAGCCTGTCCTGTTCCTGAAGCCCCTACTGTCCTGCAAAGCCCATCACACCTGATCCATCATCAGGTCATTACAGAGTCTGGGGATAAAAGGGTGCGTTAGAGCAGCGAAAGACACTGAAACACTGCCAGAGGCTGAAATGTGCAGGTCTTCAGGGGCAGGATGAGAATCCACATTGCCACAGACCTGCTCCTTTTATCATAATCACCACACAGCAAGCTGAGCTTGATCTGTTTGACGGAGCTGATAATGCGAGGTGTCAGGGCAGACGTCGCATCTGAAATGTCTGCATGAAGCAATCGCAGGAAATCAAAGGTCAATGTGCCCTCTGGTGATTAGAGCCACCGGCCCCGGGGCTCCCCAGGCCTCCACTGATAGAAGCCCCATAAAACAGTCCGTTTCACAGGCCTTTCAGCAAATTACATGAAAGCAGCAATTAACCACTTCAACTCATCAGCAAGGAAATGAGCCTATTGTCTAAGCCGCCTGGAAGTAGGAGGTTCATTAACATTTTAAATTTCATGTGTTCGCAGCTCTGTTTACTTTATTTGTTTATCTGTTTATCAAGCCTAAAGTGTTCCCCTTTTTAGCTCAAGTGAATGTGTGAAGACAATTGTGTATGTTTAAAGTGGACTTTATAAAACAACACAGTTGTATCCAATAGCCTAGATGTATAAAAGCCATCAAAATCACTTCAAATGGAAATCAGGTAACTAATCACCTCCATTTAGTCCTGAAGAGAAAACAAAAGTGCTTGTAATGTGTTATTATGAAGGATTTTCAGGCTTACCTCAACTGGTTAGAAGCTTTTAGTGTGTAAGTCAGAAACATTAGTGTGAACACACACACACACAGTACGCTACATGTGCAATGGTATGGCACACAAATTCACAAGTGTCTCAAGGTAATATAAATATGTAAACTGACATTTCCTGCACATATACTTGTTCTTTTCAATAGACAAACACTTTAGATCAAATCAGTACGTTTCTGGATTTGTGTCCATCAGAATAAAGAGTGCTGCATATTCAGAGCAGAGAGCACAGGCTCAACAAGACTCACTAAGGCATCTTAAGAGGGCGTAGAAGTTAATCAAGCAGAACCTGTGTCGGGGCAGCATAGCTGAAGGTAGTAAGCTTTTGCAGGGCGTGATTTACAGATTTCAGAGCTCTGATTGAAAGATGAGTGGATTTTTTAGGCTGTGCACCCACTCTTTCCAAAATCTTCCCAAACTCACACAGGACTTACCTGATCTCCTCAAGGCTAGGCAGTCCTGCGTTCAGGCTGGATCAGCCTCTACTCTGTAGCTGCGTTGTGTCTTTGGTACATCTGAGTTGTGAGAGATCACTTCCTGAAGACGTTCTTTATAACACGTCTCATTAGCAAGGTTGAGCCTAGTGCAGGAAGGGCTCTGCTGGAGCTGGCGAACCACACACAGACCTTTAACAACCTGGAGAACATGGGGCAAAGATAAAAACTACAGTGTATGGAGCATCACCACAGTAGAATACCATCAGTGAAAAAAACAATGCATACAATTTCCTTTAAGCAAAGGAAATTCCACACAAAAAATCTATTGCACTTGGGCCTCAGAATTTGGGCCTTCATATTACATTTTACATTTGTTGATGTAATAATCATTTAATTGCAATTTATATACGTTTGAATCAAGTAGGGAGGTCACTTTCAGTTATATTAATATTTGAGCATTTAGAGATTTGTCATTATATAGGCATTGTATACACTGTATTTAATGGTAAATATTTAATTTAACACCATATACATAAAGTATGTATCTTACAAACAATAATACATTCTAATTTTAATAATACATTCAAAATAGCTCCCTCTTGTGAAGAACATTCAGAGTGTTGAGCACAGCTTTATAGTGACATGCAGATTACCTGCTTATTTTTCAAAATGCAAACTAGTAACTTGGTAGAATTGGTTGAGGACGCATGTTTTAGTGAATTGTTTTTATTAATTCATTTATTTTCTGTATCCGCTTAAACCTTACTACGGTCGCGGGTACCCGGAGCCTATAATGTGTGCGAGGCAGGGACTCACCCTGGGCGGAGTGCCAGCCCACCGCAGGGCTCACATACATACACCATTCACGCACACACTCACACCTATGGTCAATTTAGAATCAATTGTTTTCAAATCAAGTAATCATGTCATTTCTAAGATCAAAGAAAATACATTTTTTTAATTTAAAAAAATAATTGAAAAATCAGCAGTCATTACCAAGAAATTTCGAACTCCAGAACATTTGAATGACCCGTTCAATTTAACTTCAGTTGAACTTTGTTTTTCAGAAACCATGATTATTAACCACAAATATACTGAAACTCATTTAAACCAAAAGTGACACTTCCAGATCAAGTATAAATTGAGCATACACACATATACTTATCTAGGTTCACACATATATTTATATTTCTAGATTATTTGTATAGTGTACTTTTTATATTGTACTGTTATGTGGTATAGTTTTTTATTCTATTGTTTCTGCTGCTCTTACCTTTGTGCTGTCCACTTTCTGCCGTAACAATGCTAATTTCCCACTTATGGGACTAATAGTTTATCTTAAGCATAATCAGCATAAATCTCTTTAGTCAAGCTCAACATCATCTTATTCCAATTTGTTTACTATTCTATAGTATTGACAAAAAGACAAAGAATTTGTCAAACAGTATTTTTTATTGTCAATTGATAAGTCTCATCTATTACCATCATACAGACAGCCTACAGTTAGTGTTAATGCTCCGTCATAAGCACTTCTACGTCATAACCCAACCAGCCTTACCAGAGAAAGTTCCTTCCCTTCAGAGAACTCAGCATGCTGATCCTTCCAGTGTTGGAGGTTTTAACTACTGGACTCTGACGCAAGTTTTGAATGACTCCAGTGCATCTGGAACATTATTCATTTCATAATCTTCATTTTAGCAGGTGGACTGGCTATTCTGGTAGCAGCGCACACTGGCTTCCTGTTCTGAATGTGTGTCTGCCACTTTTTGGTTTGATCTGTAAATAAGGTGAAGGCCAAATGTCACTCTACACTTGAAGTAGTCAGTCTTGCTTTCACAAGGCACCTTCCTCGTATCTACAGTCAGAGCACTACATTCAGAGCCTAGAAAATTACACAGCCATCAACATGGCATTTTTTAGTTACTGCAAAGTCCCTTGACTGTCATACAAGGATCCAAAAGTATTTGAACAGTAAAATTGGCTTTGTTGTTTTATTTGTCATTTTCCAAAACTTTGGATTTCAATTAGTCCATTTATAGAGTAAAACACAGACCATTAGAATTCACTGACATTTACCACACGGAAATAACAGCATATTTTGTAGATGCTGCGCATTAATTGGGGGAACCAAAAGTATCTGGACAAATCTGATTATTGGGATTAGTGCCAGCAGATTTATCATTAGTTATCATGCATGTGCAGGATTGTAGCCTTCACTGCAGGATCGGTTCGTAATCTTGTTGATCGAACAGTATGTGGCAACACAAGTCTTAAATACAGCAAGCCATTAACAGGCTGAAAGAAACATTAAAATAAGACATGCCAAAATTAACTGTTTATTCCACCACTAAAAAGAAACCATTGGGTGTAGGCAGAAGTGTCAAAAGCCACGCAGGAAACCCCGCTTGCAGAGCCTTAGCTGGCAAGACATACTATTGAAAGCACTGTCAAATCTCAAGAGCAGCAAGGCCTGGTTGCAGCTTGAAAGAGACGCAGAAGATTGATTTGCACAGGAATAGTACACCTCAGAATTTATACGGCAAAGATTCTTCGACTGATGGAGCAAGAAGGAACCGCCCATTTAAAGGATTGTTTCATTCATGAAACCCAACAGATTCTGCTAATATGTAAACAGGTGTTGCTACCACTGGAAGTGGTTCACATTTTTACCAATGTGACATAACCTCCAGGATGATACAGGACAATACGCACCCGAATATTAAAATACTCGTTACTGTGAAATTTTGTCCAAAAACTTTAGGTGGTCTGAAGTGGAGACATATATAAAAAACATGCTGAATGTTGTGACTCTGTTCTTTATCATCACAGACACTGGAAATCCAAAGCTTTGGAGTAGAGCATAAACAACAAACAGCAGCAACAACAACAAAAAAAAAAAATCCAAATACTTTTGGAGCTCTCTGTATGTTTTGTGCAAATATGCAACAAATGTGTTGAACATGACAAATAACAGAGAAATACTCCTATTATGGTTTCACAGATTCTCCCAATTAAGTTGTATTTGTGTCATGATAACACTTGTTTCAGGGGAATAAAGAAAAAGAAAAAAAAAAAAAACAGAAAAAGGAAAAAGTACAGCAAGACCGAGAATCTATACTATGTAATGTTCCAGTCGGTGACACCTCTGTAAAATTTGAAACATGCTCTTTTCAAACATGCTAAAGTGGTAACTTTCCAGGCGGCAGAACAATGATGTGTGAATTTTTGATACCAACATCCATGTTAGAAATGAAAGAGACGGTTACAGTACAGAAAACACAGGGGTGTGCGTTGTGTTGCATCAAATTGTCTCCCAAAACATGGTGATCATTTCCCATTTATCTGAATCATACACTGTACATTGAGGATATGAAATACATTAGATACATTTCAAGTCATAATGGAGATGAAAAAAGTAAAATAACATGTACATATATACATGGATGTGGGATCCTTGACAGGCCTCTTTCACATAAATCAAAAGGTCAACAGAGGTACTGCATGCCAACATCTAAAAAGGCTTTGCTCATGTTGTTGGTGGTTGATATGACACTAATCAACTTTTATTTGAGATTCTGTACAATATTTATCTAAAAGATAGTGTTCCTTAATCTTTAACATCTCCCCCCACAAAGTGATGGACACCTCATTGATGCACTTCATGGGTTTTCGATGGTTCGTTTAAAAAATGATTAAAAAATAAAAACTAGTAGAATGAAGTTTTACCATAATGCATAAAACACTATCATACAAGTTGCTTCTTCTCTGGTGGAGTGAAGCGCAGGACAATGAAAACTAATCACCCTCAGGGGGGCTTCAGTTTTTACTCCAGTCTAGTGTGGTCTCAAAGGGGCCTGAAGGGGGCCACTCCAACTCCTGCTAGAATCCTACAGCAAGTTCCAATACGAACATCTGACTCATTTTGGCAAAAACAAAATGGGTAAGGCAGATGTGAACAAATATCCCAGTTTATGGTTTGTAAAGATGACTCAGGATTTATAGCTGAATGCTGTAAATGAATTGATGGCAGTTTTGGACCTGGATATGAGGGTGTATATCGCGGGTGTAATTTCCCCTCCCGGACTTATGTGGGCAGTCTGTTATAATAGTGTTGGTGGTCACACAGTGGTGGTCTTATGGCTGCTGTTAGAGGGCACCGTTAGCCGTAGACCCTCCCCATCCTCGTCCCCCTCGCTGTCCGAGTCCTCCAGCTGGGGGTGGAGTGTAATGCGCCCGGTGCCTGGACGGGCACTCAGATGGGATGGGAGCTTCACCCCATCTTCATCTGAAGACTGGTATGATTCATCGTCCCCGCCGTAGTGGTTAACGATGTGGATCCCGTCAAAATTGATCTGGTTGGGTAAACCCCTCTGCCTTTTTAAACAGCGAATCTGTGAACAAAGAGCACAGCCATGAGTCAAAAGGAAATATGCTTCACAACACACAGTGGGCAATGGACAATAGGCAACTCAAATTTTCTTTATGCAAACCATATGCAAATAGTGATTAACTCTTTCTTCATGAGGTCAAGGCCATGCACGCCACAACAAATTCCAACATGAATATGAAACTAGTCTGAACTTCAACAGGTTACTGTAGCGAGCCACCGATTTTAGTTGGATTTGCACTGATGACAAATGTTTACATTAGCTTTTAAAAGTCTCACTGATTTATCTCAGTTAATGTTCAACCATAACGTTTTACTTTTGCTGTGGCATTGATTGCTACACTAGAGTTCTTATGTGACACCCGGGAGCCAAGCAGAATGCTAAGTAGAGCACTCTATTAATATAGATGTTTCCGCTTTGTAATATTTACACTAGGGCTGAACTATTCAGAGGAAATCTCACATTGTAATTTTTCTGAACAAATTTAGGCTCTCAACTTGCTCTCTTTCAGACTGCAAAAGTGAATTCAAATTCTTACAATTGCAGAACATTTTTAGATAAAAGGTTATTCACATGTATGAGGCAAAATGTGAAATTTGGCTGTACTTGAGTCTTGGCTCCAGCCTATTACACTAAAACCGCTTGCTTTCATCTGAGGAACTCTACACAGGTTAGAATGCTCTCACGCCACAAAACGATGGTTTGTGTTTTTGCTTGTTATCATCAGATTACTGTAACAGATATTTTACTGGTCAAGATAAAATATGCGAATAGAACATGACTGGATAAAAAGCGGTTTTGCATTTCCTGAAAGTAGTTTAAAAGTTTAGTTTTTGGAATTAGGGTAAATCACCTTCACATTCTTACACTGTAAGTCAGTGAGACGTTTTCAGTACAAGAACTTTAAACTCACAGTTATAAAACATGACACAAATCGGTTGATTATTACATCAGAATTGTAGAATAGCTTAAATAACTTGATGAATTTCAGTTGAACTTTTAGGTCACTGAATTGCTAAAAACATTTCTATTCAAAAATAAAGTGTATTTCTTGGACATGAAAAAGTACATAATATTAATCAGTTACATTAAGGAGTTGCCAAATACATGCAAATACATTTTCTAAAGATGAAAATAACAAAAACACTTGAAAGACAGGCGATAATGACAGAGGGAAACGTGGGTTTGAAGACATTTGCTGCAGGGAGCAAACGACAGATGCTTAAAATACACGCGCTTACCTGGAACACACTGCCTCACCAAGACAGACATGTGGGAAGAGAGGTATTCATGGGTATTTCAAAGCAACCGCAACACACAAAGCCTCATGTGTGACCTCACATATTCATTGAACACATTAACTGCTCAGTACACTATTAAACAACCACCTACTTTTCAATAACGAGAACTGAGGACTGAGAAGATATTAGAAAACATAGGTGAACTTTGAGAGAGACAGAGAAAGAGTAAGAAACAAAGTGAGAGTGAGAGCAAAAGAGAGACAGAAGATGAACAGCCCGGAAACCAGCAGAACACAAGAGGCCTCATGTTTGACAGCTCACAACTTGGTGGTGTTGAGAGATTAGTAGGTGTATGGTTTCACTCAGTGCAAATATGGTTGATAGGAAACCTCTCGCTCTTTAGCAGCTACGTGATTTAAATAGCAACCACCAGCAGCAGCAGCAGCAGCAGCAGCAGCAGCTTTTTAGCCCCTTCATAACCTGCACTGAAACAGCCATACTCTAGTGCTCAGAAACTTACTAGAAACATTCAAAAAAGTTCATAATATTAAACAATATTTTCATATTAGAGTTGGAAGAATGGAAATGGAATAGTGTTGCCTATTCCATTTCTATTGCAAACAACACAAATAAAGACCTTATGAAATGCCTACAATCTACACAGGGACATTGTACAGCAACGAAGTTTTTCTAAAATCAAATTAGAAATCAGTATCGTGGATATGCCCCTTAGCCCCTCATTAAAATGTGTTTACTTGAAACCACTGAAGGTGGTTGTGCTTTATTTTCCTTTATTTTTTTGTAGCAGTAATGCCAAAAAATCTTGTTGACATTGGAGGTCTGTGGCTCTTAAACCAAACGGTCACTTGTGGATTCAAAAAGTACATTTAAATGTAACTGTTCTGTGCCAGAGTTTACTATATAATTTCCCCTGTGATGTTCGCTGAGACTCAGAATCACTGACTGAATCAGAGACTTCAAGCAACACAAACAGCACAGGCCAGATCACGTACCACTTTTAAATGACGTGCAAACCCTGCTCATCGGCGTGTGAGCTCGTCATGACACTGGATCACATCAAATGATAAAACCTAGGCATCTGGGTGTCTTAAATTACACATACATTAAAATGCATGTGTCACATGACTGGGCTTTTCATAAATCAGCTCTGAATAATAGCAGCTAACAGGTGAGGTGGACATTTTGGACGTCACCTTGTGGACACAGTCCTTTTCTATTCCAGCATGACTGTGATCCAGTGCAGAAAGCAAGCGTCATAAAGACATGGTTGGATAAATTTGATGTGAAGAACCCCGTCCAGCACCTTTGGGATGAACTGGAACGGAAATTGTGAGCCAGGACTTCTTGTCCAACATCTCATAAACGCTCTACAGAATGAATGGGCACAAATTCCCAAAATCTTGTGGGAAACTCCAAAATCTTGTGGAAGCTGTTACAGCTGCAAGGTGGGGGTTACCAACTTCATATTAAAGACTGTGTTTTAATGCAAGTCCCTTTTGGTGTAATGGTCAGGCAACCCAAGACTTTTGTCAATAAAGTGTACCTCTTTAGCTGCTTTCCCATTCAGGCACGCACAAATCTTGCAGCTTGTGGGGAATTCAAAATGGTAACTTTACAAAAGAAGGCAAAAATGTTTATACATGAACTGCCATTCAAAGAGGCAGAGTTTTATTCCAAGTAATTTTGGAGCATTTCTATTGCTTAATTAATCATGAAAGGGACAGCTGCTACGTTCAAACAATGTAAAATACATTCTATGTATAGCAAAAATACAGTAGGCGGTCGATTGGGTGAACTGAATCAAACTGGGGATGTAGCCTTTAATCAAACCAAAGAGTCAGAGAAAGGAAATACGATGAGTGAGCTTGGCCGAGTTGGTAGGTCTTGCCTGAGAAGGAAGAAACTAACACATTTTTGAATATTTCCTCACTTTCTAACCCCCTCACCACAAGCATTTAAATTAGCCAGGCTGGCTAAGGCATCTAAGCCACAAAAGTCTACTGCAGCTGGGTTGGACATGAAAAGGAAATGAGCAGCTTTCTGGGGTAAAGCTGCCTCACTGCACTCTGTTGATAGGGACTCAGGAGGAACCATGTGAATGATTTAGTACACTGCAGTTTAACCGCAAGCCACCAAGCTTTTGTTTTTCAAAAAGAGGGTGAAAATCTGACAATATCCTCACTTCTCCAAAGTGAATCAATGAAGTAGCTTTAACTCAAATGGTGGAGCTTAATAAAACATATATGAAACACTTCAAAAATCTCTCAATTGTCCAAATAACTGTGCATACAAGTCTGTGCTGTAGCTAAATGATTACACAATTATTTGTCAAAAGTGGTGCAATACGGTAAAAGGAAGACAAACAGTTACATTTGGAGTCATGCCTCTACACATGACACTTGTTTGCTTTTAAGAAGTTTAAAAACAATGTTTTCGGGGCAAACAAAAAGAAAAGCAGAAATGCCAACGTACTAACTCATGTCTCGCAGATTTCTGTTATGCTTATAACATACTGGTCAAGTTTCATTAACATTAACTGAATGGACAAATTACGGCTTGTGAGCATGTTACCGTAACAGACAAAACAAAAACAATGCTCAAGTACTAGAAAATGAAAATGGTTTAACAGCTCTATGTAAGATAGCTGAACAAATCCTTGATTAGCTCTAAGCTCTTTATGTTTAGTTCTTAATAATGCATGTCCACTCTGAACGTTTTAATGTACACACAAACTTTTAATCAGGTCACATTATTGGTTGCCAGTCTGTCCTATTGGAAGGTTTAGAACACTTTCTATATGAAGCATTTAGGGCTGCAACAAATATTCACTAATAGATTTGATAATTAACGCATATTAAAATGAATACCTACAGTACCTTACAATTTTTTACTACTTTCATGAACAAATCTGTGGGGAAACAAACAAGTGTTCACAGTGCTGCCAAGACTGCACAGCAGGTTCTTCAGAGATTGTAATGCGGCAGAGGCTGCGGGACTCCTGCAATTCAAGGCAACAGCATGTTATCTGATCTCCAGCTAAGACAACATTATTACTTAAATTTGGATGGATAGCTGGCTAGCATATTATCAAATGAGAGCTTCTGGCTAGCTAGTTAGCTATCTAAAGCTATGTATGGTTCAAAATGCACCAGTAAATAAAGCTGATATGGCCGAGTATGGAGTGTAATCCAGTATAAAGTGCTTTTGAGCCGGTTAAGAAACTTGCCTCGAATGTTCACTGACAAAGCTCACCAAATTTTTTCATCGTTTAGGGTAGAGAAAATTCATATTATTCTTATTTCATGAAACTGTCACAAGTACACTGTGCCAAAGCAATCATAAAGAATATCACAGGCAGTTTCAGTTTTGATTAAGATGTAGTTACACATAGAAAACATTCAGTTAGATTTACCTTCATTCATATTTTTTGTATTTATTTTCCACAAAAACATGTAGATTAACATGTCGTTTTGGATTGTAAATAAAATAACATCCAAGTCAGTTTTGCTCACATGACTAAATCTCAAACTTCGATTCATCCCAAAAATCTAAAAAAAAAAAATAAATAAAAATACCCTTTCCAGTGGTCACCAGCTCTATAGGAGAATAGTTTATCTTGGTACATTTTTGTTCTCCCTCTCATTCTGTAACCATTACTCTTATGTCAGTACTGATCATCGTTGCCCTATCGATCTTGAAACTGCCGTCAGGTTATTAGCCTGCAACAGCTGGCTTTTGCAATGACTTTCAGTCTCTCCTTTCTTACACCATAGACACACGCACAAGAGGCACTACGTAATCCCTTCAAAAAAATGAATCCAGTCCATTAGCCCTTATGAGCCTGGACTAATCTCACATTCTGCAGGAGCCTTTATTCAGGGCCTTGAGAGCAGTGAAGTATCTCACGATGGCTGATACATTACTAAAGTAAACCTCACAAGCTATAAAAGCCAATTGTCATGATCACCACAGCCCAAATATAGCTTTAGAGTGTATTTATTTTTTCTGTGTCCAGGTTCTTTTCTATTGTGTGTGACGGTGGGCATCTGTAAACTCTATGATAAAAATACGGCAGAAAAAGCCCAGAGGTCCTGACCTCAAGACAAGGAAGGAAGGTTGTCAGAATAAAAGCTTTGTATAGTCACTTCCACATAGACATGATGGTGACAAAGGCATATTTAGTAAAGCTGATCTTTGTGAATCTGTGAACTGTACCAGCATTAACATGTTTAAGCCTATGCTTATAACGGATTAATAATGTATGGACTTTTTTTTATTAAGACACTAGTATGAATTTTGCGGTCACTACTTTGCCTATAAAACCAAAGAGTTTTATAGGCAAACCCAAAACAATGCACTATTTTTTATGATAGAAGAATGCAATGAAAAATTAGCAAAATTCCAAAGTGGAAGAAGTCTACACTTAAGCTGCAGACTTAATTAATCTTAAGGCAATACATAATTTTTGAAGCTATGAAGCTATGAAATGAATGTGTTTAAGGCATTAAAGAATTAACTTAAATGCCTGCGTGAAGTTAAACGTCATGTTAAACCCAGTTCTGGGATGGAAATGCTCGCTAAAGAGGTTAATATGCCCACCTTGCGAAAAAAGCTACAGATAAACCATAGAAAGAGAGAGCGAGAGGGGTGTGTATGGGCAAATATAACTGCCTTAGCGCAGGAAACAGCATTTTACAGGGCGTAGTTAACACTTCTGAACAACACTGCTAAATGAACTCCCAAATCTGTTCAAAGCGCTCACAAAGCCTATGAAAAAATAAGAGTAAAAACCACACAAGAGACCAAAAGATCAAAAACATATATTCAGTTGACGGAAAAAAACAAAAAGAAAAACACATAGTGGCTTGGGGGTAAAAGAGGCAAAACACATATATGTCAGTGGCTTTAGCATCAAAACAAAATGTGCTTTTTAGCACATTAGCACACTTGTTTCACTGCCACTGTAAGAGTTTCTGCCCAAAAATAAGTAAAGGAGAGAATTTAAAACTTGCATAGCGCTTGTGACGAGAGATGCTGCATGAACACACAAACATGCAGTGGTGTGCCTCACCTCATGCTTGAGCTCTGCTATCTGGTCCTTGAGTTCACGAATGTACTGGCTGGAGTCAGTGTTGTTCAGGTGCCCCTTTACTATCCCTTCTTCTTTCTATGTGGAGGGGGAAAAAAGACAGAATCAGTCACGGTACAAATAAGGAGCATTACTTCACAGACCTTGGACTGAATCCCAAATGCATCATTGCAGGACATGCAGTGCATTACCTGTGTTTAGAAACTACTGCTTCCTAAACGGCGTAGTCCACTACATGGAGCAGGGAGCCACCTGAGATTCACCCTTGCTGTACAAACTTCCATAATTCAGTACAATAAACTACAAGACTCTCAACAGAATACACAACACTGTAACACCAGTGTATTTCTGCATAAATGCTGGCTCTCTCCATAGACTGTACTGTGAAAATGATGCATTTAAAGTAAGGTATAAAGTGACCATTCTGTCATACGTGAACACACCACAGCACATAGTGTGAACAGCACGACATTCTTCTTCTGTATTTAACCCATTCACCCAGTGAAGCAGCGGGCAGCCAGGAACACAGCGCCTGGGGAGCAGTATGAATGGCCGGTATCTTGCTCAAAGAAACCTCAGAGATGCCGCTAGCAGTCTTGGAAATCAAACCCACGACTTTCTGATCATAGGGCGAACGCTCTAACCACTAAGCCACCAGCGACAATTTCAGATGGCATCACAAAGTGCAAGTTTAACATGGTCTAAGCAGTCAAAGACAACAGAGACAATGATAAATGTATACCTTAAAATATGTATATATAAGCCAATAAACAGAAAAGATTCGGATATTTTTAGCCATTCTAAAATCCAGGATGTCAGTGGAGGCCCAAAAGTGAATTGCAATGAATTCTAAATGCATCAATGGCATCACGTTCTGATTCTCAGTTTCAAAGCAGAAAACTCAAATCAGTCCTCCAGCCATTTCTACAACTTTCCATTTAAAAGTGAAATCTGTGGTGAAGTCAAGTGGGAGTGGAAAAGGACAAACTGTTGAGTGGGAGAGAACTTAGTGAAGTTTTGCTAGAATAGCTTTGCCCCAGAGTGTTTGGGTATGCCATGGCAGTTTAAAACAGATTGAGCAAGTGCTAATAGCGCAGTGTGTTTTTCGTTGCTCCCAATGCCTTGGGGAGACGCCTAGCTGCGGTGTTAAACCGACATGCACAGTAGCTGCACATGTGGTGTTTACCTTCCAAACCCATCTGCTAAAGCAAGAGTCAAAACACACAACCTCACAAACAAACTAGAAGGCTGTGAAAGCTCGCCACTTATTCAGCACCGATTCTACCAGCCAGAAAGAAAGGAAAGAGAGGAGAGTGGGTTAAAAAAAAATCTTAAAAAAGGAAAGAGGAACGACGAGGGGGTGGGGTGCCAAGGTAGAGGCGAGATCTTGCAGATCAACTAACACGCACCCCAGCAGTAGGGAAGGGTGTTTTCAATTCCTGTGGTCTGCAGTTAGGGCAGGGCTTGCAGGTCTCTGATAGGCCGGGGATGAGGGATCTAAAGCAGCAGTGTTCTTCCAGGAATCTGTCTTTTTTCTGAGGTTTTCTCCCCCACCCCCAAGTGCCAGTGATAAGGCAAAGGCAGTTAGCAGACTTCCTTACGCTCAGCTGCGCAAAGTCAGCAGGTGGCAGGCTGTGGCCAGGGATGTCAAACGGCTCTAACTAATGGCTTCCTCGCTTAAGTACCCCAAAAACACATCTCTTAAAGTTGTTGCTGAAAGCCCACAAAGCAAAAAAAAACAAAAACAAACAAAAAAAAAAAAAAAACAAACAAACAAACCCTAACAATTCAGTTCTGATGTGAAGGTGCAATTTATAAGTGAATTTCAGTACTAAAACAGACAGTTGTGTGTGCACATCAGCCTGTAAAACTGTGTATATATATACAATACACACACACACACACACACACGCCAAAAGTATTTTCCCCATCGAAATAATAAAAAATTCAGGTGTTCCAATCACTTCCATGACCACAGGTATATAACTTCAAGCACCTAGGCATACAGACAGCTTCTACAAACATTTGTGAAAGAATGGGTCGCTCTCAGGAGCTCAGTGAATTTCAGTGTGGTACTGTGATAGGATGCCACCTGTGCAACAAGTCCAGTCGTGAATATTCCTCGCTACTAAATATTCCACACTCAACTGTCAGTGGTATTATAACAAAGTGGAAGCGATTGGAAACGATAGCAACTAAGCCATGAAGTGGTGCCACATAAACTGTCGGAGCGTCGTCAGCGGATGCTGAGGTGCATAGTGCGCAGAGGTCACAGACTTTCTGCAGAGTCGATCGCTACAGACCTCCAAACTTCATGTGGACTTCAGATTAGCTCAAGAACATCGTAGAGCGCTTCATGGAATGGGTTTCCATGGTCAAGCAGCTGCATCCCAGCCATACATCAAGTGCAATGCAAAGCATTGGATCCAGTGAGTGTAAATCACGCAGTCACTGGACTCTAGGGCAGTGGAGGCGCGCTCTCTGGAGTGATGAATCACGCTTCTCCATCTGGCAATCTGATGGACGAACCTGGGTTTGGCGGTTGCCAGAAGAATGGTACTTGTCTGACTGCATTGTGCCAAGTGTAAAGTTTGGTGGAGCTGGGCTTGGCCCCTTAGTTCCAGTGAAAGGAACTCTGAATGCTTCAGCATACCAAGAGATTTTGGACAATTTCATGCTCCCAACTTTGGTGAAACAGTTTGGGGATGTTCCAACAAGACTGTGCACCAGTGCACAAAGCAAGGTCCGTAAAGACATGGATGAACGAGTTTGGTGTGGAAGAACTTGACTGGCCTGCACACAGTCCTGACCTCAACCCGACAGAACACATTTGGGATGAACTGGAGTCAGGCCTTCTCGTCCAACATCAGTGTCTGACCTCTCAAATGTGCTTCTGAAAGAATGGTCAAAAATTGGCATAAACACACTCCTAAACCTTGTGGAGAGCTTGCCCAAAAGCGTCAAAGCTGTTACAGCTGCAAAGGGTGGGCCGACATCATTATTTATATATATATATATACATACACACACACACTATACATATATGCATACACACACAGATCGCTAGAGATATGCTATCTTACACCATTATACAGTTAAAAAAAAAATGGTTTCCTTTTGAATAGGGGAGTGTTATGTTATTGTAGCTACCTGCCTATGCTTATATAGAGTCTTAAATTGAGAATGCTGATCCAGCATCACCATCCCTAGTTCCATCTCTACCAACAACACTGAACACCAGTGTGGTTTCCCATGGTCGGTTTGAAAATCACATGTGGTTCTTACTGTAACAGCTCTGAGTAATTTGAAAATTTGTACAATATCGACTGTTTTGCCCATAATGAATCTGAATGGCACTTATGTCCGTGGTCTATAGAGACCAAAAGTTTTCCAATACTTATACTGCAGGGCTCCAGTCCTACACAGCACATTCTTGCTACAACACACCCAGTTTTGCTCAGAAAAGACTTTTTCATCAGCTCATCAAAATTCAGTACTTTTATGGTGATGCCCAGATTACTACTGAGTAGTGTAAAATTTAATGGCATTCAGTACCAAATTTCTAATTATCAGCTGTAATCAATCTTATTATCAGCCGTAAACCGAGACATGCTTGTTAAAAAAGTCTAGACATGGCTGTCTCAGTTACATTCAGTGTGTATGTTATTAACATCAGTTCTACTTGATTAGTCTGAGAACTATAGTCTGCAAGCATAACCACTTCCAACACCTAACAGTCATTTCTGGTATACGATCTCTTTCAATTTGTAATTTATGAGAAGGTATCGAAAAAGTCAATGTATGCAAATTGGTATCAGTATCAGAACATTTTGAATTGTACCCAGCTTTATCAGTCATTGAATTGAACTGTGTGGTGGGAGCATAAAAAGCCACTTAAACGTACAGGGCAAGAGCACTCTAGGACTAGGAGTTTTGTAGTACTGCACACACTAAAATGTATCTGTCTATTAAACTTGTTTTGATAGAGGATACTACACATTAGTGCACAATTCGTCCCCATTTGTGAAAATAGTGCACGAAAAATGTATTTACAGCAATGTAAGCCACACCCAATGTAAGACTGGGAGAGTGAAAAAATTCTCTAAAATGCAGGTGCATAATATGAAGAATTGAGATACTGATGAGAAGCTAGACCTAAGGCACAATAAACAATGCTATAAATACAATTGTTGCTTATGCAGGATATATAACATCCTTTACAAAGACGCTGGAGAATGCAGAACAGAATGCATCTGCAATTAGTCTTATTCACGATGAGCTTCTTCTTTTCTTCTTGTCTAGAGAAGATATGTTCCCAACAGTTCCACAATGAGTGCACCAAAATGGCATGTCTATTATACTTCAGGAATGCGGAATTTAAAAAAAAAAAAAAAAAAAAAACTGTAGAAAACGCTAATCATGTTTCACTTTGTAAAACCATAAATGCAGACACAACCAACCTTGGTGTCTATTAGATCAGCATTTAGATGGGGAAAATCCTGTATGAAGTCTTCTTGCTTTGGATATCCCCGTTGGCATAGTAACAGATACAAACCTGTCTGTGCCATGACAACATGGTAATGCTCGTATGAGTGTCTGGCATAAGAATGCAACTAATTCAACTAATGCAACATTCATTTTCACAATTTTAATTATCTCGACATTCGGTGTGCAGCTAAATCTCTGTCTTATGTTTTACCCTACGCATGCAAAGCAGCAAAGCAAAAAGTCAGCTTTGATTCCAGCTCAGTCAGTTATCTGAACTTGATAGGAAGTGGTTTCGCATATGGTAGTGAAGATAGCTGAGCTGTGGTCTTAGGACAGTCATGCAAGCAACAACTTCACCCCAGAGCAAGAGAGGTGCAAATAAGTGCTGTTTTTGGACAGGCAGAGTGACAGTGATGCTGAAATGACTACGTGCTGAATATAGTTAGCAAAGGTTCTGTTGACTAGTGCCCTGGCAAGCAGAAAAGAAAACATCTGTCATGTTCTTGTGTAGAACAGTACACATATTGAACAAAACCAGAGTGAACCTGTAGGCCTGTGGATCTTTCCAAACCTTTATGAGGTGACTCACCGCACCTCGGTACAGACAAATGGAGTCACTTTGTAGTATTTTCCAGCAGTGGGACATGCGGCCTCAAGTGTGGGTGAAACAGGAAGTGAACAAGTTTGTGACAAAGTGTGGCTTTATGGCTGAAAACCCATACTACGTTAGAATGTAAAGTAAAGTAAAGTGGCCCCTTGCGTAAACACACCACAGCACACAGTGTGAACAATGTGAAATTCTTTCTCTGCACCAAGTGAAGCAGGGGGCTGCTATCAACGATGCCGCCAGTGTATGGGGACGGTACCTTGCTCAAGGGTACCTCAGTGATTACACTAGCAGTTCTGGGATTGGAACCCACAACCTTCTGACTGCAGGGGCAACGCCCTAAACCACTAGCCAACCAGCTGTGGGCCTCTGATCGAAATTAGCATGGAAATTATTACATTTAATCATCTTTTGAATCTTTTGTTCTGCGTTTTATTGACTAGTGACATCAGACGGTTGATCACTTTGCAGTACCACATGTAACACAATGTGTTCTGTGGCTGCACAGAAAAGTTTAACCAACTTCTCAAAGATGGAGCACAAGCACAGCAGGTCACTAGGCCAGTCTCTTACTCTCCTCGCTTTGATTCACATGCACTGCCAAGTTTTTCAGCAGCTTTACCAGATTTGGTAGACCATGGTCTTATTCCCACAACCATGCGAGCACAAAAACTGTGGCTAACCAAAACCACAGAGCCACAGCTCAGTTCTGCAACATGATGGCATGCCTTCAGCAAAGCATGCCTCGCAACAAACACAGGCATTTTGATAACATCAAAAAGAGCAATTCACACACACGAAAAAAAGAAAGAAAGAAAAATGGTGATCTTTCCGCCAACACGTGCACGACACAAAAACATCTCATCTAAAGCAGTCACACTTCAGAGCAGTTCTCAGACAGACTTCACGGTTGTGCAAGAAATGGATTTAATTTTGACTAATTTTGATACTACATGTAGCCATTACAAATGTGCATGTTGCCACATCATAATGGTAGACTGAGTGCAAAATCTAGAAAACCATATCCTTCATCTTAACCCCAGGAAGAAAGATCTCATATCTTGGGGCATAAAAGGTGCTTATGAGTGACAGCTTTCAAAGTTAATCATTAAATCACTTCAGTCTTCCGGCATGGGAAATATAAGGTTTACTTTCAGCATTTCCACTGAACTGACGTACAAAACCAGTACTGTATCTCAAACTTCCTAGAACTTACCTCACTGGTACCCCAACCCCATAAAATCAAGTCTCACACAAATCCTTCCAGTCTGACAAGCTTTCAGAGATGTGGTTAACATTAGAGAAACATTAGAGTAGCCGTGAATGCATCAGGAGATGGGCCCACTGAGTTAATAACTTGAGAAAACTGGTCAAAACTTGAACTGTGTAGCCACAAGGTGGAAGGAAAGTGAGTTCTTACTCAATGTTAACCAATGAATACATACCGAGCTCAACAAAATTGTGTGGCCCTAATTCACTCAGAACAAATATTGCCTGTACTCTTAAGTTTAAATGAGCAAGATGGTTAGACTTCTTTAAAACTCACATGAATAGGATCAGGACCATTATAAGGGGTTATTCAGCACATTAGATAACTGTTACACTGTAGTGGCCTCTGCAATACTGATATACAGCAGAAGGATGCAAATAAATGAACTCCATAGGGGTTTATTTATGTGGTGTGGGCATCCAGATAATTCACAGATGTTCATGCTGAGGGGTCTGTGGATACTTGGACAAACGAAGACAATCATAGGATCCAACAAGCAAATCTTTGGTCAGATTAATCCAGTCTACAAAAATGTTTTAATTTCAGTACTATATATTTACTGATCTGTATAAGCAGAATTAAATGAAAACTAAATATGGAATTTTCCATTCAGTCCTACTTTTACAATTAGCACAAGTAGGTCTAACACCCTAGTTGGGTCAATACTGACACAGACTCATGACCTAAGAACAGGTTTTAGTCATACAGCAATAAGCAAGGTGATGGCAATCAGAAATCTATAAAATGGAAAATTTAAAAGAAGAAAAATACTTTCCAAGCTTAAAATGGAAGCTCAAGTAAAATTAACTTCCCTTGGAGATTCAAGGGTTTTGTTCTGACAGACACAATTCACTTTACTACACAATGAACAAAATGAAAATCATGAGTGTTTTTAGTCTAATAGCAGAGCTGTAGCCGTGTTTGTACCTGGATCTCCAGTTCGGAGATTTGCTGCTGAAGCTCAGCCATGGCAGCTATGTTATCAGCTTCTCTCAATCTCACAGCCATTACCTCTTCTTTATTCTGCAACAGAAAAAGGAGAGTGGGGGAGGGAATTAATATTATCTTTCTCTTACAGAAGCTTGAAACCAAACCCACTGGTTCCTCTTTACAGTACTGGATTTGCTGACTCTGACCGTTGGTAAGACAGCTTTTACTGAATCACTAACACACATGGTGAAATGGCATGACGCTCACAAAGTTAAGCAGCTTGATGTGTAGATATACGGCTCTGGTGAGAGTTCAAGCATGGCAGAACCCATTTCAATACTGTTACCATTTATTTCATCACATTGTAGGCGTTAAAGCTTTCCATGTCACGTAGTGGAACATGACTGCAGCAAGCAAACGCATGCCGTCCTCACCTTGCACTCAATCTCTGCCTGTTTGCGCTTCGTCTCCTGCAGCTCTGCATTCAGCATCTTATTCTGGCTGGTTAGGAGCTGCACACGCTCTTGGAGGCTCCGTGCCTCTTGCTCCGCTCGACGAAGCTGGTTACTGTGGATCTGGTTCTGCACACACACAAGATATCAAAGTTTGCTTTATCCTCTTGCTTATGCCTTTCAGTGCATGTTCTTCCTCTACAGACAGCTGACCTAAAAGCAGAAAAGGAACTATACACAACAACAACTTCGATGGTGGTGCTTTCATGCAGGTCAACAGTTCAAACAACAAACTTGTGAATCACTGTGTCAGCCACTCATCAGGCCAACTGTGAAAGATAATCAGTCTAAAGGCCAAGCCACAGTAATTGTGTAACATCATCACTTGGACAGTATTGGAACTGTGGAGTCACATAAGAATGGTTATATGGAATTAACTGCCTTTTGCCAATAGTGCCAATTAAAAACTTTGTCAGTATCTTTTCAGAATGAACAAATCAAAAGATGACACCCCTACCAGTTTGCTACAAGCTTATGGTGACTTCAAAGGCCCAAAAATAAACAAACAACCCTCAAAGAGTGTTGTCTAGTGCTTTATAACGGTGATAACTTCGTCAGTCGTTTCATTTTGAGTTCAAGACTGACCTTTGTCGCCCCCTACTGGTTATTAGCCTCTATGCACTGGCCCTTTAAATGTGTGTGTAGTATCACACCTGTGTCTCCAGTTCCAGCATCCTCTGTCTGGTCTCTCGGAGCTCAGCCTGTGCCTCTGCCTCCCTCAGTCTAACACTCATTAACTCATCCTGTAGTTCACTTGCTGCGTTTTTCCGAGGGCTGTCTTTCCAGCGCCCAGCTGTTCGAGCCAAGTGCCTCTGCAGAGAAAATGTAATAACATCAGCCACAACTAAATAATACACATACCTAAAAGTAACCATATATATAATTTTAATACATTTTTAGAACAAACAAGCGTTTACTACATGAGAAAGGCAGAAAGAAATGAATAGTCCTGATAGCATTAAAAGTGCTTATGAATAAGATGTGTGTTTAATTTTTGAGATTATTTATGGTTACAGAGGTTAACACTTGGATTAGTTTTCATGTAAGGTTTTGAAAAATATGTAACATAGATAGTTAAATATGAAGATAAACATTTATGCATGGAATGTCCCATATGTACATTGTGACAATGGTTAAAAAAAATGCACACGTGTATTTACCTGCCAGTGCTCCTCCAGATTCCTGACCTGTTGTCTGAGTTCTTTAAGGCCTGTCAGGGCCTCAGCCTCTCTCAACTTTACAGCAATCAGCTCCTCCTGCAGGCGGACCACGTTTCTCTCATCTGGAAGAGCTGTGTTCCTCTGCAACAGGTATGAAATAATACCCTTATAACTATTATTCAAGTAAAAGATCAACACTGCAGTTGTTTTTTTGAGATGTGAAAACAGCTAAATGTTTCTCTCTAGATGTCAAATTCACATCCTGGATGGCTATGGGCCTGCAGAAATGAACATCTTCCTTCTGAATTGAACTCACAGAAGCTTTGTAAATAGCTAAGGAGCTGAATGAGGTAATTCGAGTGCATACAGCTTTTTGTATGAAGAAAAGTGAAAGTGAACCCACCTTCTCAATCTCAAGGATTTTGTCCTGCATCTCTTTCAGGGCACACTGAGACTCTGCCTCCTTCAGCCTGGCCTGTACCAGCTCCCTTTCCAACTGCAGAATGAACTCCTCAGAGTAGCGAGGGTTTCCCTTCTAAAGACACACAAAGCAAGAGCCAACGATTCTGTGAGAAGATTACACACAACGAATTTAACAGGTACTCAGTATCAGGTACTCAGACACCGCACAACACTACCTTAAAAACTCATTCTGCATAGATGACTTCACTGAAAAGATCATAAAATTATACTATAAATAAATATCATTTTAAACATATACTCAATCATAATACTGTGAATTCAAAAGTCACTGCTTCAAAAGTCGCTGGAATTATTTAAGATTAATTTCCCAAAAACTGCATCAATACCTTGTGACCTCCATTGCTAAATTACCCATCCTAGGTCATAAATACATGATGAGATCTCAAAACACTTGTGTAAAACAGCACTTTACTAACATCACAACCAGTGGTGTCTGTGTTAAGAACAAGTGTCTAAATAAATTATGAGATAGTTTTGCCTCTTCGGCGAGAATGAGCACGCTTTTATGCTCAAAACAGGACCGTGCGTCTCCCTAACACCACTCTCATTATCTGTTGACTCATTTACATATTCATGAGCCATTTTACCATACCCAACCATGCGAATAATTCTTACACTGCACTCATTCACTCCAAACAAACAATGTGCCTTGGACCGTCGTCACGCATGTAATCATTTTGCAAAGTGAAAAACCTGGTAGTGGCTGCCTAGGGTTTTCAGGTAGCACTGATTAAACCCCCTGCTGCAGGAAATACCACCACATTCAAAAGAAGCTCTGAATGTTTTGGGGATTTTTTCTCTGTGCACAGGCTCAGAACAGTCCCCATGTCCAGGAGGAGGCGCTGTGTGATCTTTCCTTACCGCAGGCTGTAGTTGCTGCTGTTGAAGCTGTTTGATGACGCTCTGAGCCTGTTCCAGCTGCGCGCTGGCCTCCTCGCTCTGCTGTTTGACCGTGGCCAGCTCCCGCTTGACCAGATAATTCTCCTCCGCCTCTTGCGCTCGCGTCACTTGACCCTGACCCAACCAATCATGGACAAGTGGGATGAACCAAGGAGGGAGTGGTGATGGTGGGGGGTAAAGCTACATGTGCAAGGCCTGGAGTGCCAACATGCTCTTAGCAGTTTTTTTGTTCTTAGTCATTGATCAGGTTAGACATCACTCGTTTAATTTGGCAGAATTTTACAAATGCGCGGTTGTGTGATTGTCAAAAGGAGCGGGTTCTATTAGCCACCAAAATCAAAGGCTAGGGTTAAAATGCATAGAGATAGTTTTATTCCTGAATTTTAAATGGGCATATCTTATTTGGTTTAAAAACAATTTTCTGGTGATCTCAAGCATGCAAAGCCAAAAGAGCAATCTTAAAGGAAGATGTACAACTCCCTTCATTTGAACCTGCGTCAACTGATTGGGATGTTTTGGAATCCAACAAAAGTATTTATATTTATTTAATAGAATTCCAAAACATTCAAATCACCACAGTTGTCCAAACTAATGGAGAAGGTCAAGAAAAAGAGAAAACTATCTATCCCTTTAGAAAGAAAGACAGAAACACAGTTGCTGTGAAAAGTGTAAAGATTATACCTGGATCAATCTATCTGCCAAGGAAGCACTTTCCTACAAACAGAGAAAATCCATAAAGGAAGGCAGAGAGAGAGAAACCAAAGGATATCACAACACAAAAATAAAAACAATAAAAGTGAATTCTGACAGAAAACTGTGTTCTTTTTCCTCCCAATATTTAAGGCTGTGCTGTTAAACAGTACATGATGTATGTTTGAGAGTTACAAAAGTTGACTTCCAATGGCTTGTGTAAGAAGGTAGAAAAAGAACAGAGTTTATAGTATGGATGTGGTGAAATGTGACAGCATTACAGATGTAACGAAGCAAAACTGTGACCCTACAGAGAACTACTGTAAAAGGCTGGAAACAGGCAAAGCAGAGAAGAGCCAGCAAGTAGAAAAAGAAGTAGGCCACTTCAATCTATGGACTACACTGGCAATGTGGATTTTATGACGGCTCAATCCACACAAAAGATTAGGTTAGACGTGGGAGAATCTGTTTTGGGGTTTTGGTCAGCACTTTGGTTAGCATGCGTCTCATGCAGGAAGTTGTGGGGGAAGGGCAAAAGAGAACGCAGATATAGACGACGCGTTTCCTTCTTTATTCACATCAGCACGGACGACTCAGTGCCACTTGTATCATGCACAGCAACACGACCATGTACCGAATGGTCAACAGCCCAACATGCAACGCTGCCTGCATGCAGCATTCATGAAATGTAGAATGTAGCTCGTATTTATCCTGTCAGGTTCCCTGTGCAGTCATACAGTTAGTGTTACTGAACAGAGGAGTCTCTTGTCTTGGTCAGCATGCTTGATTGACATGGGCAACAAGCTGTGTTTCACTTACCTGTTTCTAAAGAACACTATTCACACGCAACAAACACCCCACAGCGTAAATTACTCATTGCCAACTACATCAGCCAGAATGTACTGATGCCTCAGTGTGTGAGTATGTATGTTACTGGTAGTGCAGATGTGCAGCCAGGTTAGTGTATGTGAGCGCTCTCTCGGCGAGAGTCAGCAGAGATGAGTCATGGACTGGCATGAGACGAAATTGTGTGAGACGACAATAGAGGTGTAACTTCTTTGACTTTCTATGAAATGGTCCAGAGGACGCAGTTCGGCTTTACTTTTTATGCAAAACCACTCACTTTCTCCAAGGTGTCGATCCTCTGCTTCAGCAGCCTGTTCTCAGTGCGGAGTCTCTGCAACAAGAAGAGACTAAACTGTATCAGACAGCAGGAAAGACAATAAGCTACAGTTATCTATGGTGAAGCCTTATGTTTTACAGAAATATAAAAATCTTATTCCAAATATTTTTTTGATTATTTCCTTTGGTCCACCATGCCACTTTCACTAAATGTTACGGACAGTTAATATTTACAAATTATGTTAATAAATAAACAAACAAATAAATAAAAATAACAGAAAAAGGACATGCAAGGTTTTGTTCTGAAAGCAATTACAGTAACCCTCGACTTTCACGTGGACCAGCAGTTGTGGTTTCAGTCCATCGCAGATTTTCTAACCTCCTGCCTCTGAATACAGCTAACAGTAACGCGGCGGTTACCAAGGCAATCAGACACCTAAGCAGAACGAACCTCTGCTGCTCAGCGCATAAACATTCAACATGGGGATGAGAAGGTGTGGTGGACGAGGCCCAGACGTCACAGTCACTCAGAGGTGGGAGTTTTGAAAGTAGCCAATCCGAGAACATTATTTATTTCTCTTTGCTGCTGATTGGCTGCTGCCCTGTGACCCTGCAGTCCTGAATTTCCCCCGTGGAGCGCCTCGAGTGTTCTTGTGTTTTTCTTTTTGTTCTTCTTAAAGCCCTGTATATTTATTAATGTAAATTAAATTCATGTATTACTGTATTTACCTGCTTATAACAAAGAAAACGCCCGTGCATGAATTACAGTACAGTCTATACAAGGGTAACGACGGTATTTACATTCTAGCACTGCAGGAGTTCAGTGTAATCTGTACAGTACGAATAGGAGTTTACCATTACAGTTTCTTTAAGGGTAATGAAATTTTTTTGGTAATGGCATTTTCTAACATCACATCACATCACAGCAACACAGTTTTTCACTATATGCGGGTGCTCTTGGAACGTAAGCGGGGGTTTACTGTACATGGTAATGTAACAAGATTCTATTCCATGTCATTATGGACAATTTCTACTGGTTTGCGGCTCATTAAAACATTCACACAAGGTTGGGGAAAAACACTATGGGTTTCAGCAAATTAAGTTTATGTCTTTCACTCCGTTAATATTGTTCTTTCCTGTTTTAAAGAAAATGTCCCACAAAATGTAGTCACATCATATTGTTACTTTAATCTATTTGATAAATAGTTTTAGGCAACCATATAGAGAGAATGCACATTTGAATACCAATACACTAATTATTGTTAGACTATTCATCTCCAGCAGGCCATTTACAGTTAGCCAGACAGATTTGGAACCTGATCATACACCACTAGTGTTAGTATAACACGGAAAACTGCATGGGATTCTAAAGTCAAATTAACACACAATAGTAGATTTTTAAAAATCTTTTCATGTCACATATGTAATTTTTTTGACAATTGTGTTATCAGTAATTTCATTTACAAGATTAACACTGTACTACACACATGTTCTCATCAAAACAGCGGTCTTACCTTTATCTCCACCTGTTCCTCCATCTCCTTGGTTTTTATAGTAGTGTATTCCTTCTCCAACCTGGTTTGACATAAAACTCACAGTTAAATACTGCACATTTACAGCTTTTCTTACAAAACCGATTTAATATGTTTCCTGGATGGTGACAACCCACTTTTTCATCTTCTTCGCATTGTATTTGACTTGGTAAGCAACTTGGATAACTTTGTCTGGTCCACTGTCCAACTGGTGGGGGATGACCTTCTGAAAGTACTGGGAAACAACAGAAGAGGGCGGACTTACGACCTTTTCTACTTTCCAAAAGCACCAAGAAACAGTTAAACCAAAAAGTCTTCATAATTTTCCACTCACCCCAGATGAAGATGACATGATTGGAGTCCAAATGTTTTAAAGACTACACCAAATCCACCCCCAAACCTTCTCTCAAACTTCATTTAAGCTTCATTAACAAAACTTTACCAGGGCTACAAAGGACCGAGCTAAGACCAAGAGTTTCTGTATTTATGTCAGTTGTTGCCATAAAAAAAAGGCTCCTCCTACTACTGAGAAAAACTTTGTGAAAACAAACTCTGTTGTCTTTAAAGGGTGCCTGCAACATCTGGCTACATGTTGACGTTCTGTAAATGATTTTATACCTCATTGTGAGTCCTAAACAACATGCTACCTTAATCAAGACTGTGTTAAGCGGGTTGAGAGAAGTTTTGGGGATTAATTTAGAAAGAGATTTGGGTGACTACTGACTTCTGGGGTTTCTTGGCAACACCGGCCTTGAAGCTGCAGTTCCAAACTAAACAAGCAAAATGTAAGCACCAAACAGGTTTTGGCTGGTCGACTGCATCGGGGGTAAGTGGAAAAAATAAATGCTACAGGTAATTGTAAGGTAAGACTCAAATCCCTGACATCTACTAGCACTTACGCTCTGGCAAATTTGAAGGTGGTATCTAAGCTCCTCTAAAGGATACTTAAAAATAGACTATATATATCACAGATAATAACCCTATTATAAGAACATTGTGGCAGCTCTCAAAAACATGGTTGGCTACCCATCTACAGTAAACATTCATTTAAAGCAGCAAACCTGTAACATGCCCTCCATGTCCAACTGGATTAGCTCTGCCTGATTCATCTGAAGGATGGCCAGACCTACACGGAACACTATCTCCAAACCCTACAGAAAAACGAGCTCAATAAAGAGTCTGCAATAAACCTATTCGGCCAACAGAGGGCGATCAGTGATTGCATTTGAACAGCGACTTGTGTCAACTTATGAAATGCAGCACAAGGCATACAAAAATGTAAATGGAAAACTGAATGAATATTAATGATACATATTAGACAGTAACTTTACACGATATACTCAATATTACTATTAAGTATATATACACATCTGTAACACAAAAATTCTTGATTTGTCTTCTGTAAGGATTTTCTCACCTCACACATGAAGATGTCAAAGATACGTGTTGCAACAGGCAAGGGAAAGGAGGTGAGAAAGATGGTGAGAAACCACGATGAGGCGTACATGGAGGTGTGGAAACTCTGAGCCTGGAAATGAATGTGCAGCTCTGGCAGCTGCTCCTGATGGAAAAAAAGAACAAAGGGAACGGTCAGAGCAAGGAGAGGGGGAGAGAGAGAGAGAGCACTCATTTTTCCCTTTCATGTCTCAGGGAAGTAGTGAAATTTAACTGCAGCAACATTTTGTTGTTGAGACTTTTGAGGCAGGGCTAAGATAGTTCAGTTTTTATGGATACATTTGGACAGTGATGAAATAAAAACTAGACTCACAAATGCACATGCACCTACCCAAATTAAACTGTACAGTGAAAGATTGTTTAGGTTTTAATTATTGTTGTAACATTTTTGTGTACACACTTCCAGCCCGCTATACCAACTTATTTAGTAGACACCCAGTTATTTCACAATTCCTAATACATAGTAGTAATTAATAGAACGTATTACATAGTTTATTGCAGGTCTGCCCATTCCTACCCCTGATGTACCAGCAGGCAGTTCCAACCATAACTTAACAAACCCACCCTATCCAGGGTCTTCAAAAGTACTTGAATAATAGAGTAGGATAGATCAGATTAGGGTTAAAACAGAGGTATCTGATTATGGTTCTGGAAGTCCAGTGTACAGCACAATTTGATTTCCTCACACAAACCTAATAATCTGACTGCTGAGTTGAATTGGGCATGACTGAGGAGAGATATCACTAAACTATTCTGCACTAACGTCCTCCTCGACCACAGATGGACACATGAGGGTTAAACTTCTCCACCATGAGAGGTTCATGGCACATGAGTTGTATTGTAATTAGTAACAAGTATTACTGAAACTGAATATTTACAATATTTACAATATTTCTCATTTCCATGAGAAAACATCTTAAAACGCCTGTAGAATTTCAAGTAAATGTTAAAAACCAATAAAAAATAACATGCTGACAATATTGTCTGTTAAAGCACTGATGTTTTAGTTTTATACTTGAATATATATTTGAATGTTTACATGTGGATACTTTTTTGCTTACTTAAATTTCAAGCAAGATTTGACCAAACTACACACACGTTCACCTCGGTATGGTTTCTCTATACCTTTGGTCACCTCATAAGAGGGTTCAGAGTGAACGGAGGACATAATACTCTTTCATTACTTACCTGAATCATACATTCAAACTGGTACATGCAGAGGCCCAGCTCAGCCATGCTGGGTTTAAACAGCTCTCTCAGACGGTAATCCTGCATCAGCTTCACAAACACACAGAACGCTTCCTCTTCTGGCATCTAAGGACACAAATCCACGATCATAACATCTGTTGTGTACACCTATGTACACATGCATTTCTAACAAAAGTAATGACCTTAAAAATACCCATGCTGCTTAGTATGGATTTGATCTATATGCATTTTACACATTTGCTTGTCACACAGATTTTCACAAATTATAGTACTTTTACTACAGTACCTAAACGCGAAGACAACATCTGTTATTTCTATTCATACAGTTAATTCATTTTTTAAATAACTCCACAATTACTAGAGATGGAGGAAGAAACTGATCATGTATCGCAATTCTTTTTTGCTGCAATTCATGTATCGGCACAATCACTCAAATCGAGTTCATCAATTTGTAATTTGTCTGTTCTGAATTCAAGGTGGAGAAACGTTGCGGTTCTTCTATAATCCTACAGGTGGCGTGCTCAAAGCTATTCACACACAGGCAGGCAACACAGAAATCTGTGTAGTAGATGCTTTAAGTTGACTTCCGATTTTAAGGTAAAAATTATATACTGTTGTATTTGAAGATGTTTTGCATTATTAAAAAGCTACCTTTGCTTTCTGAGGAGGACAACTGGTATTTGGAGTATGCTATGCTTACTTATGTGCAATTCATCTGTGCAACTATTGAATAAAGCTTTAGCAATATAACTAAACAAGAATTTAAAAAATTTAAACCTAAATATTAAATAGTAGTATTGAATCAGGATACTTACAGAACACATAGTGAATTGGCATCTAGGTATTGTTATAATACTGTTATTGGTGATTCCCATCCCTAATAATTACCTGCATGAGCAGCAGCCCAACGATGAAAGCACTTCCCTGGCAGTAGCCCACCTCCCTGTCCACCAGCGAGTAAGCCTGTGACATCAGGAAGTGAGGTTTAATGAGCGTGTGTCACATAGGGAGACACACACACACACACACACACACACACACACACACACACACACACACACACACACACACACACACACACAC
>JBBPCY010000109.1:11323656-11337939 GCA_037974405.1 Brachyalestes nurse
CCAACCTCATCTTTCAGTTTTCATGGCAAGAGCGCTATTTAAAGCTGCCTGGCCTTGTGCAGTTTAGGAATGGAGTTTCACTGCCTGCAGTCTTTTAACTTGCTACTTAGGCTAAATGTTTTAGCGTTCTGCTACAAAACTGGGCTACAGAGGTTTAGCTCCCAAACAGATTTTTTTAACTAAGAATTTCTAGCCCCAATTGTTCACTGGGGATACTGACACATTCAGCTGTGCATCATAAGGGATAAATCGGATTATGATCCATATTTTTATTGCATTTTTTCATCTCTTACCACTTCTGTATGTTTTTTATGGTCCAAAACCTTGTGTCATTTCTTGCTGCTATTGTTTATTCAATTATTCATCTGCCTCAATATTTGCAATTTTTTGCACACTTTAACAAGTCTGCTGCTAGAATCCAGTATCTGGCATCATACTGTGCTCATTAAAAACTAGTACTGTAGCTGTTTTTGTCAACTGTGCTGTTTGTTGTCTTGTAATGTAATATTGTTCCACTGCTCTTGTGTTTTTCTTCCACGTTCTGTCTTGCTCTCTTTTGCACTCTTTTGGAGGAACGTTGTTTTACTTCACTGTGTACTGTTTATATGGTTGAAATGACAATAAACCAACTTGATGTGACTTGACTGATCTGACCCTGATGGACTGGGTAATGGAAGTTTATTCCAAATAATCAAGACTGATTTATCCCATCTGGTGGCACTGTAGAAAAGTATGTCGCTCTCACCTGTTTTGCTCCTCTAGCTTGGCCAGCAGCTCCACATCATCTGGGCTGAGCTGGGCAGGGGAAGGTGTGGAGGGCGAGAGGCCGGGCGAGATCAGAGAGGCGGTGGACGAGCCCGCTGTGGTGTGCAGCGAGGAGGGCGCGGCCACCTGGCTAGCCATCTGACTGACCGTGTGCGACACTGAGTTCTTCACCCATGAAAGAGTTGAACTCAGCTTACCGGCTACTTTGTCTGTCGCCACCTGTGGAAAGTTTGGATAGTTAGATATGAGGTCATTTGCAAGTTCTAAACAAAAAGCAAAGTTGCCACTTTAATATTTTTATTCAGAAGTTCAACAATTTGCCACTTTAGACTTGCTATAATTCCAACTGATGAAAAAAAAAAAAAAAAAAAAAAATATCACATACATATACAGTATCCTCCTCTTTTTTTTTTTTTTGTTGCTTTTGTGATGTCCGGGCCCTTGTCCTCGTGCAGGTTGTTTATGTTTGAGCGCAGCGATTACCAAGGCAATCAGACGCTCCTGAACGAAATGAGCCCAGACAAACAACTCTGAAAGGACGAGGGGGTGTGGCGGACGAGCTTTTTTTGTGCCAATATATAATTTTGAATGCATTTTTGTGCTAAATTATTAAGAAAAATATTATTGACTATTTTTGTAACAAAAATATTAACGTAAATTCGCTACATTTCCATATAAAAAAAAGCGTCTCGAGTGTTCTCATGTTTTTCATATATACAGTAATACCTGGCTTTTCGCGGGGGTTATGTTCCAAGAGCACTGGTGTATAGTGGAAAAAAATGGTGCTGTTTTGTTTTGGTTAAAAAAAAAAAACAAATTCTATTTTTATAGTGTAAACCCTAAATATGCCCTCAAATATGCTCCCAGAACACTTCCATTTCATTTTAAACTCAGTTTAATGTAGTACCCTTAAAGAAAATGTAAAGGTAAACCCGTATTTGCCTCTTTTCAAGGTAAACCCGGTAAACAAGGTAAACAAAAGTATAGGGACACCGCGGCGAGGTGAATGGGTCACCAGAAAAATATATTTATTGCTGAAAAAAAAAGCATAGGATATTTGCAGTTTCCGCGTTACTTTGGGGATTTCAGAGTAAAACTATGAGTTCGGTTCTAAAAAGAGATACACACATATAAAGAGAGATTCACAGGTAGTTCAGAAGCTCAGACAAGCAGCACAAAACAAAACCCCGCCATGGCTGCTTCTGAATAAGGCCAACAACATCAAAACACGAACCTAAATAGAAAATAATAAAATGGAAAGAATCTGTAGCTGTAAGACATACCTTTATTCTCATGCCTTCAGTTCTAATCTGCAGCAGACTTGTCTTACAACCAGATTCAAACACTTGCAAGTTTCAGGTTTTGTGAGAACAGCTCTGAGACGTTGAATGATCAGGAAACAACAGGATATGAAAGCAGTTACACTCTACTGAATGGAGAGTAAACCCAAAAGTACTGCACCACAAACAGACAGGTTTCCATATTACATTATAAAAAAAAGTCATAAGCCTTATATTACCCCCTAAATCAGGCCCTTTCTCCCGACTCAGCAGACGCATGAAAATACAGGACCAAAAGTGTCCGAAAGTGTGCAGATGAGCATACACTCTATGGCAGGATATGGGGTTCTGCAATGGCTGCTATAAGTGTGAATGATCGGTCAATGGCTGGTTCAAATGACCTGTACTTTGTGTGCTTGTAGTGTGTGTGTGTACGCATATAATGCTAGCTATAGCCAAAGATTACTCCTGGTCATGAGTGAACTCATGTGACAAGTGCACTCACCAGACTCTGACATTTATTTAAGCTGAACAAACACTTCACGTAATGTTTCTAGTGCTTAGCATTACCACAGATAAGAAGTCACTGATGATCACTAAATACATTTTAAACATGTGGTCTAATTTCTGGCACTCCTTCTGTCATATTTCTGCAATTTTGCCAACACAAAAGTAATAAGTTCTCTAATAATGTTTTACAAGACACAGAAAAGAGGATTTTTGAGCATTCCTCTATGTAGGATCTCTTTAGATCTTTCTGGGTGCTGGCCCTTGTAAAGCCCACAGGGCCCGGGAAGCCAGAAGCATGATTTTCTGTTCAGTTAACCATAGCTTTGTGTTATCTTCCAGGCTGGTTCATGAGAGTTTTGAACTGCTTAAATGATTGTCCTAGTTGTTGGTATTGGCATTGTAAGTCAAGCAGCTTTTTCTTGTATCTATTCCTTATTTGGACACCTTTGCCTTATTGTAAAGGAATGATCTTTAAATGTTTCTCCATCCTTTAAGTTAAAATCACTTAAAAGTATGTGTGAGATCATACTTTCCTTTGCATTTCCCTAATTCAGATTTGGGTACTAATAATTGTAACATAAGTGATTTTGCTTTAAACATGTATTTTATGTAATGCTTTGTTTTCAGTCTAAACCTTTTCAGCATCTCAATTTCTTTTTCATTTCTTTGAAAAATAGCATCAATACATTTTTTTTTATAAGTTTTGCATTATTATAAATATTCAAACTTTTTAGGCAGGTCAAGTCCGGCAGTGCTGTACTCCTCATTACAGCAGTCAGACTCAACACAATGTTGACAAGAAAAAGAGTAACTCTTCTAGTCAAGCATCACATGGTATCCTGCAGCGTATTTCCTCTCTGAGTAGCTTCAGATTCTGCTGAACAAGGACTTCACGACAGCCACAAAAGCAATCCCAGTAAAATTGTGAAACAACACCAAAGAGGATCATCATAAGTGTGTATGCTTACATATTTGGAAAAAAAATCCAGAAAAAAAAATGATACAATATCCTCTTTGCCAATAGTCTATAACTCAACTGCCATTGCAGCACCACAACAATGCACTGGCACTCGGTCAGGAAACAACCACTCACTTCTGTTAAACTGACTTTTGTTGAACAAAAACAGAGGTATCAATCACAAAAGAAAACTTTGACTAAACCAACAACAGAAACCGACCGACTGACACTGGAGAAATATATACTTCAGCATAAACAAATTGACTCTTGAAACCTAAAGTTACTCAAAACAAGTTACTTTATCAGAACCACACACATGTGCTTACCTAAACAAGTCCACGTCCTGTAAAAGGGCACTCTCATAGATCCAGTTCATTAACAAAGATGAAGGCAAAGAGTCAATAAAAAAAATCTGAAGTAAACTGCAACTGGAGTTTTCCGCGAGCTGTATTCCGTAGAGCCTAAATACTGCCAACAAAAGACAAACCACTGGACATCTCCCTGCCATTCAGCCGAGTTTGCTTAGTGATCCAAAGGAATTTGACAGTCATCTGGTCGTCACAGTGTCATTCAGTGTCGTCCTGAGACAGACTGAAATTGAGGTGTAGAGTACTCTGTGCTCGCACCTCAACAGCTGAACTCACACTGAAGCTGGAATTCACCTGACAAAAGAAAATGCTGTGTGGCGTCAGTGGCGTTACCAAAGTATGCACACGTCATGACGGTAACCCCAGGGGAAGTGGGCAGATCATTTCAGATCGCAGCGCGCTTCTCATTTGCATGAAGTACTTCTGCGAATCCTGAGCCAGGCAGTTCATATTTCCTCTTTTCTCTGGCTGAGCGATGGCAAAAACCACACGACCTCACAGAACAGGCTCGGGGGTTTCTGAGGTCACAGTGAAAACGACAGGACTCCCCGACCAAATCCCTAGAAATACCTAACCTTTAGAAGTGGGAATCACCCTTCCCTGTACTCTGCTGACGGAAGAGCGTGAACAAGAGAGAGCGAGAAAGGACAGGAGGTGGGGCATGGAGAGGAAGCACAACAGAGCGAGCAAAGTACAGCCAGAAGGAGACATGAAGGAGAAAAGAAAAATCATTCAAATGACTTCTGAAGTACAGGACTTCTGAAGTAAGGCTGCAGTTTGAGGTACAATCAGTTCACCAGGCACAAAGTTAAACTCATAATGTTATTGCTGTGTTTGCTCTGAACAAGTGACAAAATTAAAACACCCCTAATTCAATGAAACACTCACTATTCAGGAAATACTGCGACAAAAGTAGCTCATTTAAGAAACCATTCTGAAAGCATTACTGCAATGAACGAAGAAAAAAAAAAAAATACAGGTGAAGGCCACTGCAACTGAATGACCTTTACTTACCAAAATGATCATACAAACCTGCTCTGACTACTGTGTAGGAAAAAAAAAACCTCATAATGTGTGCGTATTTCCCCCTCTACAGGAATTAGGACCAAAATAAAGAGGACGCTGCAAAATACTCATGCTTGATTTCAACATCAGTTTTATTCTTCACAACATGAGTCAAGACAGAACTCCAGTTAGCCTACATCTTTGTTGAAATTTTCTAAGATGTGGGTGGGGTGACAGCGCAACAGGTCATTTTAATCTCCCTGCAACCTCAAAATTTCAAGTAATGCATCGTTCTACACACGCAGTGTTGTAAAATAAAATGCACACACGTGAATATGTTGAAAAAAAGCATCATGGTGTGTGCTATTAAAGTCTTTAACAACACACTATAAGGGGGGCAGTGTACATTCACCCGCCCCTTCATAATCCATCACAGGCCTCAATACATGAGCCCTCACAGCTGTTCCAGGATTCTTCTAGAAGGCATTTACACAGCTGTTTAACTTAAACACGCGCAAACAGACATTAAAGCAAGACCTCCATAAAGTACACGAGGCATGGTCATGTCAAATTAAATGTCTAAATATTTTCATCTCTTCAGTTTAGTGTTCCTTATGCTGGGTGCACACAGCAAAATATGACAAATCATCATAGTTTCTTCCAGTGATTTTCAACTTAATCTCTATCAGCCACATCAGTAGGGAACAGTCAAACCACAGATAATAATCACATTTCCTGGTACATAAAAAAAGAAAATGTGTTGACTCGAAAGACCCGTACAAGAACAGCAAGTCGGAAGCTTGTGAATTCCAACAGTAAACACAGAAACTTTTTATCTGGAACTGGTGTTTCAGAGAGAAGAATACGTGATAATACGTTACCAACTCAGTTGTGTGGGTGGAGGTTTCACAGGCTCCTGCCTGATCACGCATGGAGACCACCAAAACCTAGGGACAGAAAGAGTAACCAGAATCGCTTTTTTACTGTGTGCTTCAGCGCTCAAGGTTGGATAAAATGTTATGACAGCAGTTTCATGTCTGTCTCCATTTTGAGATCTGTATTACTAGTACGTAGAATTTGTAGTTTCTGATAGTGGTCAGGCACAGCTTCCCAGTGGATTCTGAGTTTTTTCCTTTCTTTTACACAGGTAAGTACAAGGAAATGTCAAATTTACAGAATAATGCAGATGAGGCAGACAGAGATTGGGTTGTATGCTGGAATATTCCTTCAGGACTATATTTAGCTTCACTGAGCCAAAAAAAGGAAAATAGTTTATTAATTTGGGCAGTGTTCATTTGGATATGTTGTCTAAAAGATGAAGCTCCAGTGTTGAATGGCTAAAGCCACAGTTGAAACTACGCTAAAGTCTGAATTCAGTCCATACTCTACACTGATGCGTCAAATGGACCTTGATAAAAAAAAAAACTCCAACCTAAAAAAACCTTTCATTCCGAAGCATTCGTGCCCATAGACCATAAATAGCCCATGAATCACTGGGATTCTGCGGCCTTCATATTATACCAGCCACTGGTCACAAAAATGTTTTTTTTAAATAACATGCAAGCCAGGCTTATAGTGTCCCACATGGTAAAGAAAGCCTAACAACAATGACTAGTACCAGTTACGGCCATGCATCTCAAACTGGACATGTGCATGGGGTGGAGGGGGTGACGGAGAGAGAGCTGGGTGTATTTCCATGTGCCCTGATGGTGGTTAGATGTGTAGGAACAGTCATACAGAGAGGAGCACTGATTTATAGTAATAAGCCATGTGGTGCTAAGGTGTTTTCCCTTCAACACAGATTGCCACAATTTTAAGGGTAGAGCAATCAGAGACTCAGTATCTCAGTATTAAAGTGACCAAGGCAGTACTGAACAATAAAGACACCTGCTAATGACTGCCTAACCAGAGCCTGTCCAAGCTAGCTGGTCAGCGCTCTGTAGGCACGTACGCCCACACCCACGAATCCAGCTATGTTTAGAAAAACAGGAAACAGAGGCTGCAGTCTACCACTGTTTTTAGTAGTACAACCTGAGACTGACCTGATGGTGAAGTACACCATGTGTGATTTTCTACACCGTGTGTGATTTTCTGATGAAAACAGTTACACTGCACATTTCTACCACAGCTGGGTCAAAACATGCTGGCTCTTCCCATTCGGCCATTGCAGTTACTGACAGGTCTTACATTAAATTCTACAGTGTAACAGACACTTTTTTGCATAAGTACTGCATTCCTTTTAGCCCAACCCCTCTGTGTCGGATAGATTTTTCGTATTAAGGTGGTTGTGCTTTTAATGAAGGAGCATCGGAGCCGACATTCGCTATTGATGCACTGCGACTTCCAACACGGTTTACTTTTTCAGCATCTTTTCATTACTATTAAACTCAGAGTGAGATCAGAATGAAGCAGAACACATGGCTTAAATGTGTACTGAGAAAGTCTTTAAGATAAACAGACAAAGGCTGACGTTGTTCCCCCAGCCATCATAACAGCTTAGCTTCTTCACCTCGTACTTTTCAGTTCAAACAGCGCCAGTTAGTGTAAAGTTAGGTATCTGTCACCAAATGTGACAATCATAAAATTTTGATTCTACTACATTTTTATGAAAAGGAGTGCACAAAATAAGCTTGAAGCTGTTTATCAGTACCCTTACAGCATTCTGTGTGTTATAGCTATGCTTGGCACTGTATCTACTATGCAATGCTACACAATATTCTCCCCTATGATGAGAATGTCATCCCACGATATAGCTGATGTGTCAACAACGATATAGCTGATGAGTTTATACACATATGCCTCAATCTGGGCATCATACACATTAGAACAAGTAGAAGGTTTAGCTACAATCCCATACAGAGAGGAAGCATAAGCCCCAAAAAAGGATCACCCTCTCCCTCTGACACAAAAGATCAAATGTGAATCAAATGCCTACATCTAATTTGTTCCACCACAACAAGTAAAAACATCAAACAGAATGTAAGGAAAGCCAGATGTTATGCAAGAAAGTGGCAAAAAGTAGTGTTAAGCAAACTCTTCTTTAGTTCAGAAGGGTACGGTCACATTTGCCTGTTTTTAAAAGAGTAAACACTGGAACAAATTGACAAGGTGGTGACATTTTGCTTAGCCAAAAGCATGTTGACAGCTGACATGGAGGGATTCAAGTTAATGATCCAAAAAACACTGTAGACACGTCAAGAAAACAATTTTTAATGGGCCTGCTAGCTATATACGAAGAATGATGTAATAAGCTACGAAGAACACTGTCTACAGCGGGTTTATTCCTCAATGGCAGACCTGTGGAGCAGCCGAGTAACAGAGACATACATTAACCTCACGGGCCGCTACATGCATTTTCACCGGAATTTAAATTTGTCTTAAATCTGTTTTGTTTTGCTTTGCTTTAAGACCAATGTCCATAAGCATCACTGATGAAAATGGCAAATCTATACACTTTGCCTAACAGGAAAGGGGGTGTCAGTGGTGACCGTGGTCGTAGTGTCTGTAGTAGTGTTTCTAATTTACAGTAAGTCTCTATCTTTAACACCTTTTAAGCCAAGTCTTTAAAATATTTATGTAAAAATCCAGTATTTCTTAAAAAAAAAAAAAACCTGGCGCTTAAAGGGTTAAATGCCTGAACCATCGATTGAAATATTTGTTCTCTGGGGCAATGATGACACAGTTGTAATAAGCATCAGATTCATCAACACACATGATCGCTAGTAAAATTTAAATACTGCACTCATGGGGTGTCAGAAATGATCGGAAAAATAAATTATTTCCTTAATTAGAAAAATCTTGAGAACTTCGGAAAGCTTTGATAATACAAATCCAAAACATTGTTGCAGTAATGTTACTGTCCATTTTATTTTTGTAGATTAAAAGTTTTGTAGATTAGATAAAAAAATTAAAAGCACAAATCATCAGGAAATGACACCATCCGAGATGTGCGTGAATGCAGCAACTAACATTACACTTGCTCTGACGGCAGCAGGTGGCCTACCGCTATCTTAACTTGCTAAATTAACTTTCGTTAAAAATGCCTAAAAGTAAACGGTCGAAAGTGTGGCTATATTTCACAAGAAAGGGTCATCCACCATAATTTTGTGGCCTTTGTAACGTACCGGTTCAGGCACCGTTTTGGCACCGGAACCGTTTTAAAAGTATCGATTTGGCACCGGTATCGAAAAAACCCCAAACAATACCCAACCCTTCAAACAGATATGGCACCTCCAGGGCTCAACTCACAATGTAATGATGATAGGGCCAGTGCTTAGACATTTGAAAGGCATTGAGCAACAGTTTTTTTTTCTTGCTTAGATTAAAAACGGGTTTCCATTAGATGGAAATGGAAACAATTGACGGTCAATTACTTGTGTGCTAAATACTTTTTCTGATCATCTAAATTCAAAGCAGTCTTACCAGATTTTTCCTCTCTGTGAATCTGTAGGTTATCGCACACCCATTCCGCAGCTGGTTGTTGATCTGAGAAACAAGGCAAATATTAATAGACAACAACTTGATATCTTGAACATGAACATATCTTAAACATGAGGGAAAGATATCTTAAACATGAGGGAAAGAGAAAATAGAAATTTCAGATTTTGCTGTGTTTCTTTATCAGGAGTGTACTGTACTGATCGGCACTCCAGTAAAGTTAATATTGCTACACTCTTTGAGGGTACAAACAATGTCACTGAGGTAGTCTCAAGAGTACATCCTCAGTACCTTCTGGCAGGGGACATAGTTGTACCATGTGCCTTTACCTTTATAATAAAGTCCTGATGTATTATATTTCTCAATTTAATACTTTTATGAATATAAGTTATGAATAGGCTTTGCCACTTTTCCATGGTAAAATGAATGTAGTGCTAAATCTTAAGGACCACAGTGCAACCTTAAGGGTGTATTTACATTGTTTAGACCCTAAGGAACTACAACTTATCTTTTCCCTTTTAGTGTACTGTCAATACAACACCATTCATTTTTACAGTTTACTGGACATTGTGCTAATGCCTTTATATTTTGTAAAACACTTGGTTCAGCTGATTCTTTTGTATACAGTAACCCCTGCTTTTCGCTGGGGTTACGTTCCAGGAGCACCCGCGTATAGTGAAAAACCGCGTTGTTGTGTTTTGGTTAAAAAACATGCCTATTTTCATAGTGTAAACCCTAAATATACCCCCAAACAGGCTCCTAAAACGCTCTAATTTGACTTTTAACCTCACGAAAGCACAAAAAATGCGAGGATATCTTCCTTTTCTGCGCATCTGCAGGGGGTTCAGCTAAAAATTATTAGTTTGATTCTCAGGAAAAATCTGCGTGAGACTGAATCCGCGACTGATGATCTGCGTAAAACTGGAGGATTACTGTACACAAGATGCTGGGGTATAATTACTATAGATTAACTTACTTTTACTAGTAAATTGCTTTGCAGTATCATGTCTACCCCAGGGAAGGAGGACGCAGATGCAACAGTACAGAAACACAAGGGGTTTAATGATCGTTCACGGAACATAACAGATGAGGGGGACCTTAACCTGTAAGCAGTCTTTCACTAAGGTGCTCAGATCCGTACTCCTTCCGTCCACCCTCAACACCAGGGCCACTCTCATCTGTGGGAGCGAAGACGTCAGCTCCCCATCTGGGAGGCGGCAGCAGCACGGGGATACACAACGGGACACAGGGATACACAAGGGACCAGAGGAGTGCAGCCGTCCCGCAGCGTCAGGGGATGCTGTGCAGGAGCCTCAAGGAGCTATATACAAGAAACATGGGGAGACACAGGGGACGCAGCCGCACCGCAGCATTGGGGGGACCTCAGGGGATCAGTCCTGAGCCGGTGAGGCTTTTGCTCCTCTGCGGGAGCCACGGGCCACTCTTGCCACTCCCCGAGGGGGAACTGTGTCTCTGTGTGACTATGGAGGGAGGACTTAACGTATACAAGGGACACAGTGAAAGTGACCATTCTGTCATACGTGAACACACCACAGCAAGCCTAGGCTTTAGCGGTCCGGAGCAGTCCAGAAGTCACAGGCAGTAAGTTATTTATCTATAGCATTTATACCCCAGCATTTTGTGTAAATGTTATAGTGTATCTTGTGCTGAGTAGTTCTGCAGAGTTTTATTTGACTTATACTTTTAGTCCTTTATATTGTCCTTGTCTCTGTGTGTCTCTGGGTGGAACATAACATATACAAGGGACCGTTCTGAAAGTGACCATTCTGTCATACGTGAACACACCACAGCACATGCTGTGTTTAACCCATTCACCAAGCGCAGCAGCACCGGGCAGCCAGGAACAGGGCGCCCAGGGAGCAGTGTGTGGAGATGGTACCTCAGAGGTGCTTAGCAGTCTTGGGAATCGAACCCATGACTTCCTGATCGCAGGGCAAACGCCCTAACCACTAGGCTACCAGCTGCCCTGGGGAAGGCAGCGGCAGCGGCATGCTGGTGCCTCAGGGGATCTGTCCAGACCCAGTGAGGTTTTGCTCCTCTGCAGGCACCACAAGGAACTTGTACCCGCACGGGACTCTAGCTCCTTCTTCGGAGTCACAGAGGGCACTCCAGTCATGAGTATTCTTCCTCCTAGGAGTCCCGCCGGTCACGTAATCCGTTGTGATGAAGGAAACACAAGCACCAATAGGGGAAAACAAACAAGCTACAGTACACAAGACTTCACTTAAATAGAACAAGACACAGGGGACACTAATAACGGGTGTCTAGCACTCTAAATCAGAAGCACAGAGGCTCACATCGCTGCCAGAGGGTTGCTAGGCACCACGCCCCAACTCAGAGGCCTGGATTCCACTAAGCCTCGGCTTTAGCAGTCCGGAGCAGCCCAGAAGTCAGTAAGTTATTTATCTATAGCATTTATACCCCAGCATTTTGTGCAAATGTTATACTGTATCTTGTGCTTTTCAGAGTAATTCGGCAGAGTTTTATTTGACTTTTATTTTAGTCTTTAGATTGTCCTTCTCTCTGTGTGACTGTGCAGTCGTAATAAATGCAATTTCCTCCTAAATCAATAACATTTTCTGATTCTGATTTAATCAGGAAATAGCAAAAGAACAGCATTAGCCCATATTTTCATCCAGGTAATTGTATTCGTAGGAATATAAAAAGCAAAAGTATGTGTTAATGCTGCACTGTGTTGCCAAAAAAACGCATCCACATCCAGAAATTTCCTTACCAAATTTTTCATTTGAAGCAAGTGATCTTTGGTTATGGAATGCCTACAGGGTCCAGGGATGTCCATCATTGAAAAGGGAAGACACAGGAGCACAAAAACGCACACACTCTTCACCTAGACATATTCAAGGAACAAAAATACACACAGATGCAGTTCACCGAAACAGACTTTATGCACAATGCAGTTGTATTCACTGGTGTGGAACATATTCCAGACTATTGCCATTCTTTTTCAGTTTCTTTAACACATACATTTTCGATGCTGTGTGAATTTTCCACTCAGTTCATTAAGAAACATGTAAAACCCTCTTTTTCACTTTATAGCATCTTGAAATAAATTATACATCTCACACTTGCCTTCAAGCTCTCTCAAAAAGTGCTTTGAAAGCATGACTGTTTCCTTTTATGATCTCAACCATTAACCTGCGAATGGCACAGCTGGAATGTAATTCTGAAGGGCTTGCACCCAGTAACCACAGTAACAAAAGCTTTTAGTCACTCTGTCTCTTTTCAATTGAAAATAGCCTGCAAAGTACCACAAATGTTTTGCCATTTCTTGCTTACCAAAAACATTCGATTTTCTTTGATGATTTTAGATCAGTATTCTATGTCTGCTTGTGAGTGATGGCTGGATTATTTCACTTAGTGACATTTGCCATTAGTGACAACTGCCCATAAAATGCTGTACTGACAGGAGTATGTCCTTTAATTTCATATTTTGACAACTTTATATTTTAGTTCACAAATGATATCCACTAACTGTACTTGAAAAGTGCCCTTTAGTCCTACACCCCTGGCCTAAAATGCCTTTGGTGGTAATTCTACTACGTGGAAATCAAGTCAAGACTTTGGCTGCATTTGTCTGTTTCTCATAAAAACTGGAAAGATGATTAGAATTATGTGCATGAATTCAACATTATTCTAAGAAAGAAGACTTCTGTTTTTCATTCGTATACAAAGCATTCGTGCTGTGAAAAGAAAATCTTCGGAATAGCTAGGGTTTATGTAAAAGTTGTGTAATTAACACATGTATGAACAATCATAGTATTTTCAAACATACGTAAGCCTTTATTGTTTTACAAGGTAGCTTATAGTTATTAAAACTTGGAGGGGGGGGCTTAAAGTTATCTGCCAAAGTTTTCTTTTATATCAATGTATAAAGCAATAACTCTGACCCTAATAACCCTGAACATGCAAATTTGAATGGGAAACATGTGTCAGTATAATTACATACATACTCTCGACAAGCAACACCCTTCTGCACATTTTATTGCACACTTACTGTTTATTTGCTGTTTATTTTTTCTGCCACCAGCTGGTAATTTACCAGGCATCATTTACCAGGTACCTGCACTGGCTAGCATCCAACTAATTAAGGGAGTGTGGCATTCTTACTGAAATGACATGACATCAAAACTAGATGTTTCACAAATTTAAAACATAGATATATGAATAAGCAGCCTCTGGTCTTTTGATTACTCCATCAAGAGACCAAGAAACTCATGGACTTTTGGAAAAGCTGCAATAAAATCAGAAACTACTATAATGAATGTCAGTTACTGATTTGAATGTAAAAAGTAGAAGCTGCTAATTAATATGTAATAACAGAACTGTATAAATATAGAGCTCCTGTAAGGCCTTGTGGAAGAAACATAAGCAGAGCTGATTGTTTAGAATGGCTTTAGGTTCACCAAAATCAAAGATTCAGCCCTGAATATCCATTCCTAAAATGGTCTGATAAATACTAAATGACCTAATTGTTTTATGGCTTTAAATGGCTTGCTTATGAAGCCCGTCTGGTTTAATTTCAGTCGTGCTTGTCAAATATAAGCTTATAAGTATTTTCTTAAGCAATAAGCAATGAAGCACTGAAATGTCATGCAAAAATGTAACTAGTTGCAACCGATACTGTGCTTAACTGTTGAGTTCTGTTTAATTTTGTCTACTGCCATTGTGATTTTAGGTCTTGCGAGCAGTGTTGTGCCTGAACGAGTCGGTTTACAAATTATGAATGTAACCGTGAGTGACGTTTACTCTCGCGAGACTGAACGCAGTTCACGCTGTACGTTCGCAGGATAGTGAAAGGAAGTTCGTCTCTTTTCAGAGAGCCGGTTCTTGTGGCACGGCTTCCAAAGAAGAGCCAGTTCTTTCGGCTCCCAAACGGCTCTTAGTTTATCATCATCTGTAGCCTCATATTTTAGCCCAA
>JBBPCY010000109.1:11339841-11354633 GCA_037974405.1 Brachyalestes nurse
TCGTGATTAAAATCAAAATCGCAATATTGTTCAAGAAAATCGTGATAGGTTTCTTTTCTCCATATCGCACAGCCCTAGTTTACACTATATAAATTGCCCATTTTTAGGCAATTTGTGGTTTTTCACACGGATGCTCTTGGAACGTATTTACTGTATTTACTCTCCCCAACATGGGAAAAAGTCTGTACTGTATTCACTATTATCTTGATGTCACTAAAACCAGTACATTTTACATGTATCCACATATTCAGCCTACAGTTTAGACTGGTCTATTCATGTTAAAATTATAAATAGTGTTTCAGCCCAGATCACTTTCTGAGGGAGCACAATATAGAACAGAGCTCATTTAAATACATCAGTCTTAAAGGAACAGAAACTAAAATAGCATCTTAAACTTATAGGAGATTGTGAAGGGTCATTTAACTATTTTTGGTACATAAACAACACAATCATAATAAGTGGACCTCAAAACAATAATGAATGTAGGATATGGGCCCTTTAACAGACATGCCAAAGCTGTTTGACTACACAAGTTTAGGCACGCTCCAACATGTATGTGTCTCTTAATAAAATGACTGTCCAACCTCCTCCCCTTTAAACCACCAACACATTTTGAGACGTCTAGACATGAGACAGCAGACACGAGTGAGACCACCTCTAAACACCAGCCAAAGACCAATAAACTGTGCCAGACAGCTCTTGTAGTTTCCAGGTGAAATCAATTTCTTTCCAATCCACATAAGACCACAGCAGACATACCTTAAATCAGAGCGCAGCACATTACCTGACAACATAAGCCTCTCAGCAAATTTCAGAAGCAACCAACAACAGGCCCTACAAGCCAAGAATGAGGACAAATGGACTGAGCACTAAAGAGGATGAGCAGAGAGATCAGAGGTGATCCACCATAATCACGTCAGGGCATGAGTTAAAGATCCAGAGATGTATGTTGCAGACACAAACTGCGAGCAAACTATATACTGAACACTTACACTAAAAGGTATATCCTGTGTCCTACTCCTAGTAGTGCCAGAATTTGATAGGTGAGTATGAAAAAGGCTTTGAATACTGATCCACTTTATACTAATAAGCAGCAATAATGTGATGTTGCTGTGTCAGCGTATCTCCTATCAGTCGGCGGCCCTGTAGGCTACTGTCCAGGTTATATTTTAGTTAGTTCTAAATTCATAGTCATGCTTAACCCAGCATACACTAGGTTTTTTAAATGTTTAAATTTTACAGACTTGTAATAAACAAGAACATAACTTTTTTCCTGTATGAGTGGAAAAAAGTAGGAAGACTTTTTGAACTAATAGAGTATAAAGGACATAAGGTTTTGATTACAGGTTTCTTCTTTATATAGCAAAGGGATACATATACACGTACACACACACATTATATATATGTGTGTGTGTGCATATACATATTCATGTATATATTAATTTGATTACAAGCTGACACTTTCATTACAACATACTTCAACGGTGGTTCTGTATCTAAAAAGCTCGTCACAAGATTGAGATCAAACTGACGGGCCTAGCTGTGCCTTAAACATGATCCCTAGAACTGGCAGAGGTCAAGATATCGTACATTTTTGTCTCACAGCTGTGGAGATGTCATCACTCACCAAAATGAATTAAACCAAGCATGACAAACAAGCCTGCCCTGCCAACAAGTTCACATTTGAGACACAAGAAAGGACACTACAGCAGTGTTCTGTAGTCCTGCTCCAGGAGTGTCCCTGCAACACTGCACCCAGCAGTGCTTACTAAACTCCTTAATAATCTATTAATCAGCATTACTGAGTTTATTAATCCGCTTATTTGGGATGAGTCAGGAATGAGGCAAAGAAAACGAAGTGCAGGAGCAGTGGTGGGGACTCAGAGTTAAGTTTACATACAAGATATCCAACAGAACCTAAATAAAGGAACAGAAGTGTTGAACTTCACTAGGGATGGTCCTGATATTAGCTCTTCAGGCTAACAGCCTCTAGCCAAGCAGCCAAGAGAGCTGTTTAAAAGGCAAAAATGACTTTATATGTTGAAGTGGCAGCACATAAAACACAAGGAAGGCTCGGTTCTGCAGGCTCCAGCGTCGTGTTTGTGTCTGGAGAGCTGGAACACTTAAAAAAAAAACACACCAGCTACAACATGCAACAGCAACCCTGCAACCCTACTCCTCCGGAGAGACGGGGCTTGCAGCTAAAAGGGAGAACCGAGCACTTTTACCTTGGAAGCCTTTCCTTCAATCCCAGGGTTTTTAGCTAAACATTAACTTTCCGTGGAGAGAAGTGCAGCCGCATTATCTCCGTGACCCAGTCTTGCAGGGGTAAACAGTCCCAACAACGTCAAGGGGCGCTTCTACACTGGGCAGGATTTCAACAAGCTGTCCATGGAGCTCAAGCAAGCTTGCTAGGCACCAACATTGAGTGTGTATACGTGTGTGTGTGTATATGTGTCTGTGTGCGTTCCACATACTCATGCCAGCGAATGGGCCATGCATACGTCACTGCGCTGGAGATGACTGAGCATGCGTAATGGAACACCATCCTCATAATCTAAGAACAATCCTGCCATCTGCTGTATGTTTCAAGCAGTAACTGTGTATGTGCTACACCACATGAACAAAAGTATTGGGACACACCTGTTTTCCAGGGTTTAGGATAGCCCTCCCTTACTTCCAGTGAAGGGCTTGATCTTAATGCTTTATCATAACACGACATTTTGGACACCTTTGTGGACACAGTTTGGGGAAGGCCTTTTTCTGTTCCAGCATGACTGTACCCTAGTGCACAAAGCAAGGTTCATAAAGACATGGTTGAGTTCAGCGTGGAAGAGCTTGAGTGGAGTCCTGACCTCCACCACTGAACACCCTTGGGATGAACTGGAACGGATATTACAAGCCAGGCCTTCTCGTCCAACAAGAGTATTACCAAGAATGGTGGAAACTGTTACAGCTAAAAAGGTGGGGATCAACATGTATTTGAATTGCAATGTCCCAGTTAGTGTTACGGTCAGGTGACCCAATACTTTTGTCCGTATAGTGTAAATAGTAGGGGGAAGTCAGGGAACTGACCCACTCAGTGTCAATTTACTGGACAGCTACTCAGAACTATGTATAGGATGATGCATAAGCCTACATGTATTTAAGTGAAAAAGACTGGAACAAGATTCCTACCTGGGAACGACTCGAACCCTTTTGATTCCTGCACGTATTTGTCAATTAGGTTGTACAGGATACATAATCTAAATGTCATGTCGTTGCACTTTTCAAAATTTGTATTATTAATCAAAGTTTAGCAGTTTAAAAATGTTAAAAATACATTATTTTGATTATATTAATCCCATTAGCATATGTGTATGTTAGTGTTGTTGTGGTGTTAATAATTCTGACATTTCAGAATTAATTAGACCACAGACATTCGGTACCTGTGTTGAGATTAGCTTTGGCCCCATCATTTGGCCAGGAGAGACCACGTATATGACCGTGTGTGTGTGTGTGTGTGTGTATGAGGTGGAGGGAGCTAGCCTTTCACCCCAGGGGGCTTCTTATACCAAAAGTTAGAAATCATGTTTTCCAATTTTCCATTTCCTATAAGGAATCATGTTATGTTATTTAAAGAGCCAATACATCAAACTGCATCCATTCAGAAACAAAAGCAAACACTGGACACTATTCAGCTGCGTAATTTCAGCGGTATAGATGAACGTGGATTTTGGGCCTGCAGTCAGCTTTGAGAGGGTGTTCTTAATATTAGAACATTTTTTTCCCAAATAATTTTAATGTAAATAATTATGTGCAAATATTTGGCCATCTCTGTTCAAATGACATGTCTTATTTTTTATTAATATACCCTTTAGAGAAAACACACTTCTGCATGTTTTATTGCAGAATTACTATTTAACATAAAAAGTCAACAGAAAGTTTAGCCTGTACAAATGGCACATCATATTTTATATAATACATTATATAAAATGTATATTTTATAATGCATAAAATTAGTTTAAATAAATAAACTGAAAATCAGCAAAACAAACTTTTGCCTTTGACTTTATATATAAAATGTAATTGAGCAAATGCTCTACTACTACAAATCTTCTCAAATCTTCTCAAATGATTATATAGCACTTTTTATAATGTGGCTCCAAAACCCAAACAAGAAAACTTATCCCCACATGTAGATTTTTCTGAGGAGCATGAGGAAAGAAATCATCCTCCACTGGGTCACACTTGATAGTCAAGTAATTTTGTGATGATATAAGCGTTTCAGTTTCACCAGGAAGATTTAACAGATTCACGCATACAAAGAGGAACAATTGTTGAGATAAAGCCACTCACTAGTGTTAAAGTGTCATGAAAAAATTTGACAGTGTACTGATAACATGTGCAGTGTTGGAGTTCATTATTAGTGTTGGACAAGTTTACAAATTCCATAAAGATAACTGTGTGATTATTACAGACTTAATTTATCTCATAAACATGTTCAAAATAAAATGTTTGTACATGACCTGTGTCACTAGAGACTACGGAATAAGAATATTGGTGAAGAAACTGATGTTGAATAGGTTATAATTGCGCAGTCTGGGCTAGTGGTCTTCAACCTGGTCCTCAGTGACACCTTGATAGTCCATGGTTTTGCCACTATCTAATAATGTATAACAATGAAGCGACGACCCAGAGGACCAGTTTGAAGACCATTGGTCTATACCTTCATGAGTTGAATTCAGTTTGTGGTTTCTTCAAACCGCTTATTGACTTGGCCTGCCTTGATACTTGCAACCTAGTAGGATGTACAATACTACTATAATACAGTATATGTAATATTACAATATATTAAATACATAATATATAATATATACTATGTAGTACTAGATATTTAATATCATGATATATTATTTTTGATATGTCAGACTGAGACGGGAACAGTCTTGTTCACAGCTATATCAGATATAGGTCATGTTTAGACTCTACTAGAGCTCACCACTGCACTCAGAGGTGGACGCATACTACCTTATATTCAGTTACATGTACTTCAGTTTGATTTACACAGATTTGTATTTCTGTCTTTTAAAATAATAATACTTTTACTTCTGTGAAATGTGGAGGTAGAGAAAATAACCTTATCCTTGTTGAACAAGGGTTTGCCTTACATTTGTCATTTATTCTTTTGGGGGGTTTGGCTTTGGCTGTCAGGCCATCTAAGAAATCTTGCTTATTTTCAGCAGGACCTTCCAGTGTTACCTCACCCTAAAAGCAGTGTTATTTATGGCCTCACCTGTTGGAAGATTATGTTTATTTATCATAGAATTTGGCTGCCATTCACCCCACCATTTGTAGCACTGACTTAAAAAAAGCAGAGATGTATGGAAACAAACTTCTGTGTACTATTTTTAATCAGGCCTCATTCATATCAGTGGGTGTATGTAATATTATTAAAGCATTGATTTCATTCTGATGCTTATTAAATAAATAAATAAGTAGTTGCGGGAAACAGCACAGTGGGGAAGAGTTTCGGTTAAAACCCTGAGACTCAGCCGGTTATCACTGCCGTTTGATTCCTGCTTCCTGTATGCTTGTCTCTGTTATTGAGACCCATCATTTATTTCTTCCTTGAAAATACAAATTAATACTTAAAATACTAACTGATGAATGAATAAACAACTTACCATTAGAGGAGTCGCATTCCTTTAGATCAGATACTTTTTAGCACCTCTTACGAACGAGGTTAGAGAATGAGATTAGACACACAGTTGTGATTTACTCATGACGACACAGTTAACCAACTTTTCTGGTTTTGCATGTAAGTGCTGACGTTGATCTTATGGTTCCAATAGACACACCCTCTCTTTTCTCACAAAGAATCACTGACGCAGCAAGACTGGGCGTAAGATTCACTTTGCATGGCTGCTATTTTGAGCTTAGATATCATTAAAGAGGATGAGCTATTCCTGTGATAAACATAATGTCTGCTCATCAGGCTACAAGCGGGAACTAACCAAAGTAAACCACTATACAGAAAGAAAGAAAGAAAGAAAAAGTGAAATAGATGAATTAAGAAAAACGAAAGAAAGAAAGAAGCTGAAAAAGACTAATGAAAGAAAGTAAGAAAGAAAGAAGGTGAAAGATTAAATAATAGAACTTGACTACTTTATGATAATCTGCATGTAAGAAATATACATGTGAGAGTATTTTTATTACCCAAAATAAGACTATAAACAAAGTTTTTCACATTAAGGAAGAAAACTAGACCTCTGATGAATAGATTCACTGAGGAAAGTTGCACTGCAGTACATTCGCTCAGAGGTGGGCAATAACTACCTTATATTTACTCATTTCCACTTTAAAGATCTCTAGTGATTTCTCTAATGATGATGTGAAGCTAAAAACTTACTGGAATCTTATAAAGTGACTCATTCCATTCTGTAGAGCATTTATGAAGTCAGGCAGTGATGTTGGACGAGAGGTCCTGGCTCTCAGTCTCCATTCCAGTTCATCCCAAATATGTTGATTAGGGCTGAGGTCAGGGCTCTATGTGGGCCAGTCAGTTTCTTCCACACCGAACACATACAACCATGTCTTTATGGAGCTTGCTTTGTGCACTGGAGAATGGTCATGATGGTCAAACTGTGTCCACAAAGTTGAAAGCATGGCGTTGTCCAAAATGTCTTGGTATGCTAAATCACTAAGACTGCCTTCGACTGGAAGTAAGGGACCTAGCCCAAACCCTGAAAACCCCGTGTCCCAATACTTTTCTCCATATGTATAGTTGTCACAGTGTAGTTATTGATTTTCTCCACTCCAGTAGGGGTGATGTGTTTCCCCTCTCTATGGCTAGCACATGCGCAGTTCACTCTTTCTTTTTCCAGTGCAGCCGAGTCAAACTGGCGACTGTTTGACTCCTGGCTCCGGCTTCGGAGACTCAAAAGTCTGCAAAATGGTCAGTACGGCGCCTAAATATCAATGTTATGTCATTCATCAAACATTTCTGGTTCATCATTTACACTCGCATGATAAGATGAGATATGAAACAGAGGAGATGGTGGTAGATTCTCCTCTGTGCTGGATCCCTGGTTTCTCTCTCAGCGTGGCCTAATGCTTGAGTAAACTCTTGTGCTGAACGCAGAGGTGTCTTCCTGGTTAAATGCCCCAAACTTGGCACATTTAAACAGCAACATGTAAATGCCTTATAAAAGTGCATGCCGGGTTAAATGACTAGACTGTTAGGGTTTTGTTTTGGTCCATCAGTGCTGAATGCTAACTGTGCTAGCCTGGCAGAGTTGGCTACATCCTCTTCAGTGGAGGTCCACCCTGTTGTTGTTGTGTGGACAGTACTTTTGTAAAGTTCAGCTGTCTTGTATCAGTGTGGCATGTTATGTGTGCATGCTTGGTTAATGCTTTCTCTTTTTTTTTCATAGGGATTTGTAAAAGTGGTGAAGAATAAGGCCTACTTCAAGAGATACCAAGTGAAGTTCAGGAGGAGGAGAGGTAAAGAGCTGTCTGATTGCTTTACTCATGCTGTCATATCACTGCAGTCAGCCCTGTACACAAATATCTGTTTCTGGTTCCAGAGGGAAAGACTGACTACTTTGCCCGCAAGCGCCTGGTGATCCAAGACAAGAACAAGTACAACACACCAAAGTACAGGATGATTGTCCGCTTCTCCAACAGGGACATCATCTGTCAGGTGAACCTGTTTTCAAAGTTAAATTCGAACTACTTTACCACTTATTTTTTTTTTGGTTTGCGTTCTTCTGCAGATCTACTATCTTGTCAGTTTGCGGCTTAATTACTTAAAGCCTGGAAATGTTTTTCTCCTTATGTGATAAGTTGCCACACATGTAAGTAGCTTGTACACATTGACAGGTCATTTAAGGATTGTCTTTAAGGATTGTTATGGAGTTTTGTGCTGAGCAATAGATCGTTTACTCTGTTATTAATATTGTACAAAATCATTGATGTTTGAGCAGTATTGATAGATTGCAAACTTGGTTAATTTTAAGTCATCCGTTGGGGGCTTTAAATGACTTTTAAAGAACTTTCAAAATGCATAAAAAACTAAATACTGTAAGATTATTGCTGCTGTCAGATGAGCAGAACAAATTAAAAACAAGCTTGTGATATGTGATCTGATTTTGAAAAAATAGATATTGAATTTTATTAGATAAACAGAGTAGCAGATCCTTAAAATTCAGAATTCGGGAAGTGTGCAGTCTTGTGAAATGTGTTCAGTCCCTCTATAAAAGTGAAATTAAGGTTTGATGCCTTCTGATGTTCCCGAAAGATGTCCTGTTGCACTGATAATTCATGGAGGCTTTGACATAACACACTTAGGAATAAGTGCTGATGTTCAACAGCAGAGAAGGCAGGGAACTTTCAGTCGAACTTTCTTTTAACTGGTACTCAATATGTGTTAACTTGCCACTCAAAAAGGGCACTCCAGCTTTGCTGTTGTACACTCAGTGCAAACTCATACTTTGCATACCTTGTAACTGGGCAGTTTTGGACGGTACTTTGGCTTAACCAGATTTTTTGTTGCAGATTGCCTATGCCAAGATCGAGGGAGACATGATTGTGTGTGCCGCATACTCCCATGAGCTCCCGAAATATGGTGTGTCCGTGGGTCTGACGAACTATGCAGCAGCGTACTGCACTGGACTTCTCCTTGCACGCAGGGTAAGACCTCTTGGACTACTACTGTCTGTCAACTGCAGTCTTTACCTCATACCTCTGACTGTGTACCTGTTATCCAAGCCATTTTTAAAACTTCTAGAATACATTTACATTTACATTTACGGCATTTATCAGATTAAATAAATTCCAAATGGTGCTTGTAGGGTAAATAGTTCTCTAAGTGATGCATTACACACTCCATTAGTTTTGTTCAACTGTTCATTCAACATTTTTTTTGTCTCTACACGTCAAGGCAGTCTTTACACTAGGTGAAATGTTGCTGCAAGGATTTAATTGCATTCGGTCAGTGAAGTCAGAAAAGATACTTGGCATTAAATGGTGCTCTGTCATTTCAGGGAACATGGTAGCATTGCCGTTGTACACCCTTTATACCATTTAGCTAATGCCTGGTATTGGCGAGGCTGCTCCAAAGAGTCACATTTTGACAGTGTTTTTCAATAAAGCGTCATCAGTGGGTGCACCTGTGTCTGGATATTTTAGGACACGCAAATGGAGCAGGATGCCATTTGAGATTCAGCTTCAGTCCTGCAGTCATAGCACAGTTCAGGATTTGTCCTCCAGTATGTCTGATTTACCACATAACTTGGGTCTTAATTGGGTGTGTTGTAGCAGCAGGGAAGACACTAAATGCAGTTGATGTCTCCACAAATGACTCATTTGTATTTCGTTTTTTTCTTTAAAGTTGCTAAACAAATTTGGCCTGGATAAAGTGTACGAAGGCCAGGTGGAGGTCACTGGAGAGGAGTTCAATGTGGAGAGCATCGATGGACAGCCTGGTGCATTCACGTGTTACCTGGATGCCGGCCTCGCCAGAACCACCACTGGCAACAAAGTCTTTGGAGCCCTGAAGGGAGCCGTAGATGGAGGTCTGTCCATCCCTCACAGGTATACACTTGTGATGAACATTGTCACAGTTGTGAGGAATTGTCACTTTGAGGGAGATTTTCATGTACTTGCTAAAATGTTTTAATATGCTGCCTGTGAATGTCCTGCTGCTTAATGACGACACCTTCAGAAACTGAGCAAATTGTAGTTGGTCCTTCATTTGCATGGTTGATGTGAATACGTTTCAAGACGGGGCTGAAAGCAGCTTGAATATTCTTGTGATATCAAGACTGTAAAGTTAGTTTATTGAATTAAGTTAGTAACCTGCTGACATCTAAATAAACAATAGCTAATTTACAGTACAGTGTACTCCTGCAAAGTCGTGGTTCAGAGTTTGAGGCCTCAGTCATTTGCTGATTTTTTTCTAAGAACAGAACTAAGACTTGTTAGCGGAAACCCCTGCAAATTCGCGGAAACTGCAGATATCCTCCGCAGTTTTTATGTTTATTGGTTTTTTTTGGCTGCAATATATAATTTTACATGCATTTTAATGCAAAATTAAGAAAAATATTTCACTAATTTCCTTACAAATATTAATGTAAATTCAGATAAACTTTCCATCTAAAAATATAACTATACATTTTTTAGTGCTGTCGAGTGAACACAAAGCAGTTATATACAGCCGTTTATTGGCTGCTGCCCTGAGGAGCATATTTGGCAGGTGCAGTCCAGCATTCCTGGATCGGAACAGTTTCCCACGTGGAGCTGTCCTGAGTGTTTCGCTGAGTGTTTTGTTTCGTTTTATTCTTTTTCAAGTCCTGTATTTTTATTACTGTATTTTATTAAATTTCATGAATCTATTGCTATATTTACCTGTTTATACCAAAGAAACCACGCGTGCAAGAATTACAGTACAGTCTAGACAGGGGTAACATCAGTATTTTATATTCTAGCACTGTGAGAGTCAGCAGTTCAGTGTACACTTTACAGTACGGATACGAGTTTACCTTTAACATTTTTAAGGGTGATGTATTAAGCTGAGTTTAAAATGAAATTAAAGTTTTTGGGGGCATATTTAGAGTTTTTTTTTTTACCACGTTACAAATTCACGTTTTTTGACGATTTGTGGGTGCTCTTGGAATGTAACCCCCGTGAATTTCGGAGGTCCACTGTATTTGAATTTGACATAGCCTGTGTTTGTTATGCATTAGCAAGTTCTTGATTTAGAAGCAGCGAAATTAATTACTGTAGTTGTCTTAAAATCCAGATTATTCTGTTTGAACCTTCAGCTGCATTTTTTGCCCCCTTTTGTTTAGCACCAAACGTTTCCCTGGTTATGACTCTGAGAGCAAAGAGTTCAATGCAGAGGTCCACCGTAAACACATCCTGGGCCTGAACGTGTCTGAATACATGAGTCTTCTGATGGAGGAGGACGAGGAGGCCTATAAGAAACAGTTCTCTCGCTTCATCAAGAACGGTGTCACCCCAGAACACGTAAGCTTTTTGAAGATGTATTGTAACTGCATGTGGTTACAAATGTATTAAGTTATAACAAGTTTATAACAAGAACTGAGTTTTCCATTACATTTCAAATGTTGCCCCTTCCCTAGATGGAAGAAATGTACAAGAAGGCACATGCAGCCATCCGTGAGAACCCAGTGCATGAAAAGAAACCCAAGAAGGAGGTTAAGAAGAAGAGGTGGGTGCAGTGTATTTTTCTGGGTGCAGTTTATTTCTGGAAGGTTCTTAAAGTTCATGTTTCGTTATATTGACAACTTTAGTTTTGAGAATGGATGCTGTTGGTGCTTTATGTAGCTGTTTTTTGTCAGTTGGTTGACACTAGATTGTTTAACAGATAGCGATGTGACTGTTGTAGTGAGATTTTGTTAACACAGCGACACGAAGTTTATCTTGTTGTTGCCCTTGTCGTTGAGAAAAAGGTCTGAAATCAGTTCTTCATGAGAGAAATGTGTCAGATGGTTATTGGGAAGTCTGTTTGAATAACAACTAGAATGTTGACTGATTGTAGAGATGCTGGGAGTTTGCATTACTCACTTTGATAATAATAAATTACTAAACTTTCTGCTTTGGTGTAAATCTTGAGATGGTGGATAGGTTGTGTGTGCATTTTGAGAATTATTGTAGATTCTTTAGAATAATTTGGGTTTTTTAATCCCTAGATCCTTAAACCTGGATTAAATTATGCTTAAAGTTTGTTTCCAGACCCTGAGTAGATTTGTCAAAATTCAAATTACTAGTAGCATTACATCTTTAATGCTGCAGTTTATTTTAGAGACTGAAGTTAATCGATTGTTGGAAAAGTAATCTTGAAATTTGGATTGTAAAATTAAAAACAAATACATATTAAAATTCTATTCTATTAAAATATAAAAAATTCTACTAAAATCGTGTACTTCTAATTTGGCAAATAAAATTGGTAGTGCCAAGATATCAAATTACTTTGGGCAGAGTTGCATATTTAAAACGGAACTTTTTTTTTGCTAACTCAGATTTTCCTCTGTTGACAGATGGAACCGCAGCAAACTCACTCTGGCCCAGAGGAAAGACCGTATTGCTCAGAAGAAGGCCAGCTTCCTCCGTGCTCAGGCTGCAGAGGAGGACTAAATCAGTGTCTTCTGGTCCACATTATTGTGCAGAATTTTGTTCTAATAAATCTATTAAAAAAGACTTAGTGTTTTGTACTTGTGCAGCATTGGGTGTTAGAAATATTTTACACCTCTATAAAAATATTGTCGCCTTTTTTTGCCATAGTAGGAGATCCATGTCTTTAATTCAATTTGTGAGATGACGTGCCAGTTTAGAAGTTAGTGATGATAATCGTAGGAAAATTAAAAGTGAATTAGATGCAGCAGTGTTTCCATGACACCACTAAACCTTGCAGATTGCTTTTAATGGAGGTTTTGCTTGAAAATCTGCTTGGCCAAGAAAACCAGCTCTGTACGGGGGTATATCGGCATTAAAAGTTGATTAAGAGTTTTGTAATCTTAGAAGATGACAGTTAAGTAATGAGTCAAAGGAAGTGTATCTTTTAACATGTCGAACTTTTAACTCTTCCAAAATAGAGATGGGAGACTATCAAATGAGCAAGTCATATAGGTGCATTTAGTTGAGCAAGCAACCACATGCATTTAGTCTAAATGTTTAAATCAGGAAGGAAAAAAATATCATTTTTAGTGTTTGACTGAGTCATATCGCCGATCTCTGAACTTGTACAGAATTGCAGACGTGCATATTACCAAGAGTCCACAGAAACATAAACCAGTCTAATTCTGTCATTCATCTAAGCTGCAAGGGGATAATGTGAACTTTTGGTGAACTTCCAGAGAGGCCAATTACAAAGCCGACTTCGGCAAACTTAGCTTGAGGAGTTGATGGAATATAAAATTAGAGGAATTCCATTCATTCATTTTTTAGACAAAAGATGCAATTAATGTGCAGTGTTTTTTATAAGCCTACAGCCACTGAGGTGCTGAATTGGCTTGAGTATTTCTGTGTTTGCTATGTGGGTCCAAAATCTGGGTCTTTAGATTGGCCAGTAGTCTAAACAGATTATACTGTATACTGACTCCATATGAAGACGATCATGTTAATCTGTTGTCTCAAACTTTTGTACGAGATGAGTAAACATTGAACAAGGTAGTAGAATAAGGATGGGTCTTATAAACATAATAGTTCACTTCATCTTAACCCCCTATTATAAAGAAAAACTGGAGTCACAGTTTGATTGATGTTCCTGACGAAAGGACAGCAGGAAGAGAGGCAGACCTTTTCTCAGTTGTAGAATACACAGCAGTGGCAGGATTTGCAGCTCTTTGCAATTTTTATTTTGTTTATCTTGTTGGCAGTACACCAGAGGTTTGGCATGTCATTTGTAGACTCGCTGCTTTAACAGATTTGAGGATAATATGATTACTGAATGTCCCAATTGGGATTACCATGTCTAAAAAACTGACACCCCTGTGCTTTGATTCGTGTCCTCCTAGCCCCTGAGGGAGAAAATGCCTCACTTGGAGTCCTTTGTGTGGGATATCTTCTTCCACAGGAGTGTCTTCAGGTTGTTGAGGATCAAGGAGTGCTCCATTTCCATCTGTTCGGTGGCTCCCTTGAGGGCGATACAGGCGTACAGCTGTTTCTCCAACTCTTCCTTTACGTCCAGTGGTGCTCCCCGTAGGAGATAGTCCTTCAGGGCACCACAAGCTTTGGCAAGGTTCGGCCGAGTCACCTCAGTGGTGCAGCGGTGCTTGGTGAGGTCACAGGAGGTGTGGCAGTCTGTTCCATAAACACAGTCACTGTCCACGTCACACCGGCGCTCCCGCATGACTTCTTGGAAAGCGGCTTCAGGAACGATGCGCCTTGCGTCCACCACTTTCAGGTCATGCCTCTCCGTGTAGCCGAAGCCGGCAGCACTCACATCACACATGAGGAAGCTGCCGAATGTGCCGTGGAAGACATCCTCCACGAGTTCCAGCAGGCCTATAGCGATCTTGGCCTTGCGTGGCCAGGAAGGCGATGCCCACTGGTCCATGCTTCTGCGCAAGCCAGCAGGAATCCACAGCTCAATAGCCCAGGGCAGGCTGATGCCATAGAGAGGCGCGTAAGGCACCTTCTCCATCACGTACAAGTCCCCACAGAAGCCCAGCAGCCTGGGAGTGTGCTCCCGGCCCTGCAGGACAACCGCCAGCAAAAACTCATTCAGCTGAAGAAGGGCCCAGGCCGAGCGGGCCTCAGCAAGTGAGATCTGACCATCCTTGTTGGCATCAGCCACTCCAAGTACAAGGGCCACCAAATCCTGCAGATTGGCTTGATCACCCACCTTAGCCTACAAGCAGAAAAAAAGACTCAAAGTTAATTATAGAAATGTACAATTTAATATTGGGGCAACACAATAAGAAAGTACCATGATTTGATTATTTTACTGCAAATTGTGACTGCAGTATGTTTTACACTATATTAAACAGGTAAATCTATAAGGTGACATGACCTGCATCATTTTGACCTTGATTCATCAAGAAACCCAAAGAATCTCACCCTGGTCAGGACAGTCATAGCCGAAAACAGTGATTCAGACTCATACAAAGCTAATCTATAAACTAGTGGTGGGCATAGATTAATTTTTTTATCTAGATTAAAATGGCTCATTTGAATTCTGCCGAAGGCATTCAGAATGTGTGTGCTACTCAAATAATGACTAAAAGTAAGTCTTTGAGAACGGGTTTCTCAAGCCAGGTGGCGCATTAGTCCAGGAGCTCATCTCC
>JBBPCY010000109.1:11363755-11379748 GCA_037974405.1 Brachyalestes nurse
TGATACGTACCAACCCCCACAACAGAAAGATTCACTCTTTTGTGTTGGCTTTCCCTATAGATTTTATGCCTGATAAATGATTGTATGATTGCCCTCTGCTGGTGGTAGCTGATTTTTCAGTTCAGGAGAAAGGCAGCCCAACGGCCGCGGAGCGGACGGCCGTTCTGGATTTTTCCAGAACGCACAGATTGCCAGTCCGCCCCTGCCTTACACTCAGAAAGAGTATGTAGCTGTTGCCTGCCCTCAGAGGTGGTGGTGTGGTATGGAAAAAAGACCAGAGGGGTTGGGAACTGGAGATGACTAAATGGCATGAGGCAAGAGGACATAAACAAATGGTTATAAACAAATTAATAAATAAATAATGGTGCGTTCTCTCAGGAGATGTGGCAGGTGCAGATGGTTTTGCAGAGACAGAGCATTTCTCTCCCAAGTGAATGAGTCCTGCACTAGCCAGACGACTCCTCTCCTCCCGGTCACCTCTGTCTCTCTCTCCTGCCAAGAGATGAGCTGTCTGATGGAAGGAGATGTCACACTGGCAGCAAGGTCCGCTGGGTAATCTGATTAATGCCGGTTCGGACAACCAGCAATCACCCGACCCCACAGCCCTCCAAGCCCTCCAACCCCCTACAGGCCCATGGGACACATCCTTCCACGCAGTGATTCAACGCTGCGATAGCTCAATAGCCCAATAGCTCTTCGTAAACATCAGCCTAAGAACTGGAGTCTGAACTGGCAGGGAAACATTTAAACAGCAACCCTTACTGGATTAGTCTTACACCACTGTATAATAGCTGTAAATTTACAGGGGAAACACTACAGTAATTGTCTGTGTTCCTTAAATACAGCAGCTGTTATTTAGAAAGCATACAGTGTCTTGGGTAAGATTTTATTCACACTTTAGCAGTCAGCGGTGGTGCAGTTTTATCATTTTTCTATTTTTTTTTTTGAGAAAGCTTGTTATTGATAGGCTGTTGATGACTGCAGCTTAGGCAGTAGATGTGCAAGCAGTATAGATTAAAAAACATGAATGGTAGAAAGAATATATGACATAATATCTATAAATAACATCACAATACCCGCTCTTACCTTAATGATCTAACATTAGATAGATTAGACAGTGGACTGTGGGTTTTCAGCAATGTATATGAGTATGTTCAGTTTTGGACACTCTTCCACAATTCATTTTAGTTTAAGTTGATATTACCACTGAAATATAATGAAATGCTGTTTTATCAGTTACACTGACCACATCTTGGCCATTTACAACATTTATTAACCGAATTAAACAGGGAAAATCTTCTGACAAAACTGTTTATAAATGCAGTAGTGTTTCAAAATGTTGTAATGGTAATTGAGCATGTAATGCTATAATTAACTGTGTCTTGCTAAGTAATGGGATTACGCAGCCCATTTAGCGCATAATGTTAATGTGAAGACAAAATCACCCAAACAAACTTCTTGGATTGAACTGCCACAGACGTTTTACTACATAGCAAATGAACAAATCACAGCTACAACACAAAACTCTCTTTTTGTTTAATAGCTGAACATTCTAGCTTTATAAAATATCCCTCAGTTACAAATTCAGTTACATTATTTTAAATTATAAAATTTTAGAATCCTTTCCATTGTTTCAGTCGACAGTCTCTGGTTGGGGGCATGTTTTCTTTCAATTAGCCGAGTCCAACAGCTTGTCCGCTTGTGACTGCAGTTTTTTTTTTCTCTACTTGATCTGGGGAAAACACTACATTAATTAAAATAATGTCATTTATTTGGTTTGAGGTATATAGGTATGTTCAGCTATTAAACAAAACCTGCAGTAAAAAAGCTGGGTGAAGTGTGGTGATTCCATTTTTCTTGCCGGGGGTTGTTGAGTTTATGGTGGCTGAAATGAGAAATAGGTTCAATAACAATAACTCTGCAGTTATTATTCCCTGACTTATAAAACTAGCAGACACTGCATTATGTATAACTACAGATCTTATTTAAAAGCACTTAAATGATAGTACTTCCCAAGGTAAACGTAATCCATTTCAAATATATAACAAACATCTTTTCATACTGCAGGTACCAAACAGTCCCAAAACATTACGGCAGCAAATCTCACCTTCCTTTCCTCAGATCCTGCCGTCATGAGCATGTGATCCAAAGTTCTTACACACTCTAGCAGAAAAAAAATGTGTGGGTAATGTTTCTGGCTCATATGCAGAAGATGGACATCATCTGTTTTAGATCAGCAGCTTCAGTTCAACAGTGAGTGAAAAAATAAGGCAGCTAAAAAAGCATTTTCACAGCAAGCCTGCAGTGTATTAAATTAATTTCAGACTAATTAATTTGAGACATCAAAACATGAAACATTTTGTCCCTAATTAGCACACAGATGTGATTCCAACAGCTCTTTCTAAAATAATTCAATTCTAAAACACTTTTTATTGACTAATATATTTATAAATCTTAGAACCTCTGCCATAATTTAGCCCAGAAATCACCTCTGCTATTCTCTATACTATTTCTTTCTATAGTAGACTAATATTTATATCTGTCCTCTCTGCTTAACCTCATTTAGTTTATGACACAGTTCCTAGTAGCTGCGCTGAAAGCTCAGAAGGCTCGCCTGGCTATCGTAGTAAATAGACCTGGTTCCCCATTCCCATGGGGAACAAAAAAAGAAGGCTGGGCACTTAGCAAAGCCAGTACCCCAAAGCAGTGTTAAAATAAGGCTTCCATTTAGAGAGTGCCCATGAACTAATAAGAGAGCAGTCACTAGAGATAGCAAATGACTCCAGAACACTTTTTAACACTGCATTACCCACCACAAAAATCTCACAGCTACCGACAGGACTCAGGATACTCTTCATGCAAAAAGTTCTTTGCGATGGCCTGTTCAAGTACTGCAAAGCATCTTAAAACAAGTCAGAAATGAAACAGAAATGAAGCCAGTCAAAAAGTGGTCAAATGTGGTCTTGGTTTGTTTCTTGCTAGTGCCCAAAGCTTTTTGCATTGCCTCCGTGACTAAAATGCTGATGTGGTTCTGACCCTTCTGCTAAGGAGGCCTCACTGCAGTATCATAGGACTATTCAACGTTATACATCGCCTTGAGATAAAAGCGTCCTGCGTGCATTTTGAGTCATGATGCGTCACTCGCTGGGGAGGGGCTTTGACATTACAAGGTTCTCTCTGTCGTGACTTGATGGAACAGTTGCAATAAACATTATAGTCCCAAGGACCCGCACAGCTGTACACTACAGCTGTAATAAGTAGCCCACTAAATTGTGGCTAAAAGCTTCCGATAAGCTGAAGGATGCATGTGGATGATAAGCATGCTACGGCAGCTAAATGTAGTCTTCATGGGTACTTGGGAATAAAAAACACTTTCTCGTCCGGGAGGTTTCTTTGGGGGTTTTGTTTGGTCCTTACTCTTTCCTACATGGCTGGGTGCTTACAGGGTTCTGTTTCTCCGGTCAAACAATCTATCCCAGTGAAGAAAAAGCTAAGAGCACAGTGAACATGATTCTGTCACAGAAACGCTGATCTCCTCTCAAAGAGTCAACCAACAAAGACAGGCCAAGGACTGTGAAATAAAATCAAGACAGTGTGTTAATTTACCCGCGGCTCCATTTCTGTGAAACGCTCTACAATGGACCCATTGAAAACCAAAAACATTGTCAACTACCTGGATTACCAGACACGCTGTCACCTTTAGAAAAAAGTGGACCAACGTTTTCAACGTTTTCAATGACTTTATATGGTGCGCCTACTCTTACTCACAGCTTTCAATAGCAAACTAAAGGGAAAATAAAATTAAGCAAAAAAGCCCTGAACATATATCATGTGTTTTAATATTGACAATTTATTTCGCCAAAGTAGTAGGCCTATCTTTTGGCATTATAGACAGAGTCCTCTGACTATCACAATACCTCTCTGGATAAAGAGAGCCACCTCTTACCACTGATAAAATTAACTGAAGAAGATTGGAAAAAAATCACTTACAATTAGATACACAAGAACACTTTAAAACAACAGCCATTTATAATCTGATTCCAAACATATTCAAATGTATTCAACCACTTTAAGGTGCACTCACAAAGCCCCCCAGTAATAAGTGGTTACCTGGAATGATGGAGCCCCATCCAATAGCTCTGGAATGATTTGAGGTGGACTGTGTGAACAAGAATGAATCATCCAACATCAGTACCAAACCCCACAAATGCTCATGTGGCAGAACGCAATCAAATGTTCCAATATCTAGAGTAAAGTCTTCCCAGAAGAAGATATTACTGCAGCAAATGGGTGGAGGGGAACTCCCTTTTATTTTTGTTGATTTTAGAAGAAACCTTGGACAAACTTTTAGATATTAGTGCTATAAATGTATCTTCAAAAAGCATAAAAATACTTCACTAGGGTGCAATCATACACAGACCACAGTTCAATGAGTTAAAATGGGACAAACGGGTTATTTATAGGTATTTTTGCTTGACAGTAAAATAATGAGGTACTTTGTCAGCCAGTATATCAATGTTTTTGACAGCTCTGTGAAGACAGCTTAACAATGATGTAGAGTGCCATCAGCGGTTGCCAAGTGCTGCTGAATAAATGACACAAAAAAAAAACTTTGATAAAAGACGTAGGCTGATCACAGTTCGAAACAATAAGCTGTTCCTTCAAACTTCATCCGAGGTAAAGCTGTTCGATACAAAACACGTGATTTTATTAGGCAATTTGAAACGGGACATTAGCAACAGCATTCTATCTTGCATTGTCAGCGCTTTCAGTCTCCTCTCACATTCAAAGCTGCCCATGAGTCAATGAACCTTGAATCAAATATAACTGAAATGTGCAATAAATTATTAGGGTGCATCTAGAGTTATATTGTAGCTGTTATAATTGCTATATATACACTAAACACTAAATTTTGATGTTGTCCCTACTCTATAATCCTAACCCAGCACCCCACACCAAGCTTGCTTACTAGTTAATGTGTTGATTTGGGTGTGCTGGATAAGAAAAGCTACAATGTGAATAGTGTGGGTTCTCTAGGATCAGGGTCATGAATCCAGGGAAACCAGGTAACAAAATGGGAATAGTGAACTGAATTTAAATTATGAAAACATACAAAGCAGCTTCACAAAGCCAGTGCAGTGAAATGAAACAGAAGGACAAGTTCACAGAGAGACACTCATCATTACTCATAATGCCAATGGTGAGCAAAAGGAAACACAACATTTCTGCATGACTTGAGCAGCACACACACACACACACACACTCACTAACATTCACCCAAACTAGTTACTACCACATGCAGTCAGTCATATGTACCCACCTTTCACAGACACAATTATTTTTATACAATGTCAGGATGTGTATAAAGAATTGCCAACAGCAAGGGATGCTCTGAACCTAAGGTCACCATACCCAGTGCCAAGCATTACCCAGTGGGCTGTGGAGCAGTCAAACTGCTGTAATCAAATATATTTCTGTCCCACATGTATTATACCTACCCACTTGTAATAATTTGTTTCATATGTTAAGAAAAAAAAAATTATATATATATAAATATATATACACACACATATACTTACATAACCTTAACCTAACCAAAAAAAAGTTTCAGTGAATATAAAAAACACTTTATAAAGTCAGTTCAAAAAAAAGTTTTTGACATTTTTGCCTGCAAAATGCAAAACACACACATGCACACACACACACACACACACGCACCAGGCTCCCGCATGGTACTTCTATTAGTAGTCTAAGCCTAACTCAGGGTGTGAAGACAGCGAAAGCTGAAGAAGCCTGACTAAGCTGCAGTCAGAGGGCCGGATTACACTCTTCCAGCAGATAAACAAGCTCACACACATGGAAACGTCCTTGTTTGGACAGCCCAGGCAGCTCTCTCACTTAGACATCAATGCCCTCCACTTCAGCGTCAGGGCTTTTAGAACACCGTTATAAGCCTTTTCCTGAATAATCATGGGCCGTGGTGAAGCATTTGCATTTATTCAAGACATGACTTGGGCAATTCTGAAGTTGAAATATTGTCAAGTGGATTTAACAACCACCATGTTCATTGTCTCTGAAATTTCAGAACAGTTTCTGCTTACATGTAGGGAAAAAAAAAACTTTTACTCAGGCTATAAAGAAAAAGAATTTCTCTTAAGTCTAATTGTGAAGCTGGTCCTTAAATTTGAACAGCGGCAAGTCATCCAGGCAGACAGGAAGGCAGTAGAGGGTTTTTTCCACTTGTGCCCTGCTCTCATTAAGAGCAATGTGGCCCAGAAACGCACCACAGCCCATCCCCCTGAAACCGCTGCAGCTTTCATTGATTCAGACTTTACTATTCACACCCTCGGGCTAGTGCTGGGCTATATAACATCTATACCATCATACTGATTTCCACCAGTTTCAGTGGTATTAATAGATTAATGAGTGTATGTTGACATAATCATGGTGACATTCTATAAAACAGTGGTGTCTGTGCTGCAGGCAGATTGTTGTTTGAGAATTATATTTTCTACATATATTTTCCAAATGGACCTGATGTTTAACATCTGATTGTTTCAGGTGGTTTAAAAAAATAGCTGGAAACAGTGGTGTACTCCGCTGTGGGAGGTAGGGGTAATCATATTGGGGTCTGTGACGCAGGCAGAAAGGCACACAGTGTCTTGAGTAACATAAAACTGGACTGCTACTCCCCACTTTTCACCAGAAGAAACATCAGCATTTCTTTAAAATCTGCTACAGCTGCCTGTGAATACAGACCACGTGGTGGTTTTGTGTGTCAAATATCACTTATTTAATGGCAGTTTCTGAACAAAGTGGCATGTAAAACAACAAAGGCCTGCAATTGCTGTAGCATATACAGTAATCCCTCACTTTTTGCAGGGGTTACGTTCCAAGAGCACCTGCGTGTGGTAAAAAAAATGTCTAAAAACGCCTATTGTTTATAGTGTAAACCCTAAATATGCCCCCAAGCATACTCCCAGAACACTTTAATTTCATTTTAAATGCATTACCCTTAAAGAAAATGTAAAGGTAAACCCGTATTCGCCTCTTTTCAAGGTAAACCCATCTTTTCATTTAAATTCCCAGCTGAGATATGTAATTTGGAAGGTTGCGTGACAAAAGTATTGGGACACCTGGATTTCGGAGAATAAAACCTGATCTACTCGGGCTAAAAATACAAATGAGGGCTCGTTGAAAAGTCTCCTGGAGATCTACCAAACTGTGAAGTGTGAAGTGTCTGAGTGCTTTCCCCGCCGAGATATGCAACTCGGAAGGTCGCAGAACAAAAGTATTGGGACACTGCGGGGAGGTGAACGGGTCCCCTTGTGTGAAAACATCCAGAAAAAATATATTTATTGCCACAAAAAAAGCAAAAAAAGGCGGAGGATATTAGCAGTTTCCGCGTTATTGTGGGGATTTCCGCGTAAATCTAGTTCGGTTCTAAAAAAAAAATCAGCGTGTGACTGAATCCTGATCCGCGTAAAACTGGGGGATTACGGTATATGGTTAATGTGTGGAAAATTGATTCGCCATACAAGGTAAAGCTAGTCCTCAGACAAAGTGGGCCGAATAACCGTATGCTGTGACTGAAACAGGTTTGCAGGTTTGTTGAAGTTTCTGCACTTGTACACTATGCAAGAGAACTGCAGAGAAGGCTGAGTCACCAATGTTATCATCTTAACAAAACAAATGGACTTGTTTTGCTATTACATCATTATCAGAGGTCTCCTCGATAACATCCTGTGGATCAGGAAACCACATAGATTAGGCTAATGCTACCTCTCCGTAACAGTGCCACATACAGAGAAGTTAAAGACTGTGATATTCTAAATGTATTTACTTGTTTTCCCTTTATTTTAGTGACTACTAATGAAAGAAAAGGTAAAGAAAAATCAAAACGTTTTTTGCATTAAACAGTTTTGTCCTTTTGTCCATTGTATTGATGTTGGTGCTTATTTTTATGCATGCTTTCAAAGTTCATAGAGTGCAAAAATGATGTCCTAAAGGTGAGAACATAACTGTGAGTTCCAGGAGTGTCAAAATAATGTGGATGCTCTGTAATGCTTGTATACGGACTGAGACATTAAACCAACCAGTAATGCAGAAACATGATGCGTAATGCAGTTTAGGGTAAACTGTGTTATCATAAACCTGGGGAACAGTACAATTACAAGTTGATTTCACTCTAAAGGTGAGTGCCACCTATTTACTATGAAAACAACTCCAAGGGATGGAAATCAACACACAGCTATTAGACTTCCATATCATGACACCTGTATAAGGGAGTTGAAATCCTTTTGCTTGAAGACAATTTTGAGTGAATGAACCAATACAAATGCTGTAAAATTAAATCTCATTACATTGAATGTTAAGGATAATTTTGCCTTCTCCAGTAAAGTGATCATATCTAGTTAGACGAACACAAAATAGAAACATAACACTGATGTCTGTTAGAAATGCAGTAAAATAAATAAAATGCATTTTACCAGAGCACAGTAATACCTTACTCATACCCTACATAAACCACCACAGGTCCCATCTTCTCGATATATAGCAATCAGACATAACATAAAACCATCTGCCTAATACTGAGTAGACCCCCTCATGTCGCCCAAATAGCTCTCACCTATCGAGGCATGGACTCCACAAGACCTCTGAAGGTGTGTAGTGGTATCTGGTACCAAGAAGTTAGCAACAGATACTTTACGTTCCATAAGTTTCCGAGGCAGGGTCTCCATGGACTGGACTAATTTATCCAACACATCCCACAGGTGTCCGAACTGACTGATATCTGGGGAATCCTGGAGGCCATTGTAGAACCTATGGGTTCCAAAAAGGTAATCCTCTGGTGCACCCTGTTGCCATCTCATCCCCAGTATAAGAAACTGTAATACATCAGATCAAGCCACCTTCTCTCAATGCTTCATGGTCCAATTCTGATGCTCATGTGCCCATTTTACACACTTTTAGTGTTAGACCGAGGTCAGCATAGGCACTCTGACTGGTCTGAGGCTATGCAGCCCCATACACAGCAAGCTGCAACACAGTGTTCTGACACCTTTCTGTCATATACAACATTAACAGCAATTTGTGTTACAGTAGCTCTTCTGTGGGATTGAACCAGACGGACACTCCCCACATAAATCAATGAGCTTTAGGCACCTATGAAGCTCATTGATTTATTCACAGGCTGTCCTTCCTTGGACCACTTTGGTAGATAGTAACCGCTGCATTACGGGAGCACCCCACAAAACCTGTAGTTTTGGAGATGATATGGCCCAGTCATCTAGCCATCACAATCTGGCCTTAAGTCTCTCAGATTCTTGCCCATTTTAACTGCTTATAAAACATCAACTTCAAGAAGTGACTAGGCACTGGCTGCCTAATATATTCCGCACAGTGACAGGTGCCATTGTAACATGATAATCAGTGTTATTCACTTCACCTGTCAGAGGGTTTAATGCTGTGGCTGAGTGGTGTACATTGCCATTAAGTGAGTCTCATGTCTGCTACATCTCCTCACTAATGGAGTGAGACTCATCTCTAACTGCAGAACTAGGATGCATACAGCACAAACGCAATAGAAAACAGAGGCCAAGAGAGGCAGTCTACGGGGAGAAAATGCAATTATCTTAAAGAGCTTGTGCTAAAATACGCCTAATATTATGGACTATAAGATTTTACTCTGAGATGAGGATGAACTGTGAAAGATGATTTCTCAAATGTTATCAGTCTTCAGTCTAAAAGGGGTTCTCGGCTCCACTACAGGGGACCCCCATTGAGGGGAGCTGTAATTAAGAACTGCTCGATTAATAAAGACGTCTCAAAAAAAGTTTGATCCAGTTGTGAACCTGCTGAAGTGGTTTATTGAAAAGAACATGTTCACTCTAATTGATTTGTTGACGAGTCAATATAAGCTTACCTAACGTTACTAACCTAGGTTGCACGAACTCGTGTTTCACAGCAGCGTGTCCACTGTCCACTTTTGGGGTGGACCGAGGTCAGCATGGCCACTCTGACCGGTCTGAGGCTGTGCAGCCCCCATATGCAGCAGCCGTGACGCACTGAGTGTTCTGACACCTTTCTGTTATAGCCAACATTAACTGTTGCTACAGTAGCTCTACTGTGGGACTGAACCACACAGACACTCCCCACATTAACATAAACCAGTGAGCTTTAGGCACCCCTGAACCTGGCGCTGATTCACCAGTTGTCCTTCTTTGGACCACTTCTGGTAGATGCCAACTACTGCATAAAGGGAACACCCCTCAAGACGCACCGTTTGGAGATGTCCTGTAAATTAGAATTAATAGGGACGTCACAAGATTAATAGGGTTAATAAATTAATAAAAAATAATTAAACGTCACAAAAAAAGTTTGATCCTGTTGTGAACCGGTTAAAGTCATTTTTGAAAAGGACCACTTCACACCAACTGATATGTTCAGGAGTCGACACGAGGCTGAACGAGCTAGCATTCCACATGAAGGACAACAGGTTTAACGTTTACAGCTTCAAAAGGTGTTTTACATCAATCCGGTTGCTACAGCAACGCAAAAGATAGAGATGGCTAAGCAACGTATCTAAGCAGCGTAACTAAGCAACCACCGTTCCGGAGTCAAATACAGCTGAACCAGCGACAGCCTGAGACAGGATGATAGAGGAAATACAATTATTAATATGAAACTAATAATTAGAGAGACGCGGTGTAACCAGTTAAAGTATCATAGAAAAATAAAACCACGGAAAGTTGAAACTCACTAGTCTAAAGACAGCTCCTCCATGAACACACACACACACCTACAGTAACCACTGATTTACCAATACGATTGAAAACTTTCAGATGCAATGAATTAGAGTGTTTTCTCTATTTTCTCCGTCTCGTACAACTCAGAGAAACAGTAAAGGGGGTTTATGATTAAAGCTAATTACAGAGTAATCCAAAAATCCCGTGCAAACATCTCATGAGACTAACCAGCGTTTATCACGCACTGACATTTCGGACCGTTCCCACTTCTGCTGGCGTGTGTCTGGAGGAACACCCGAACAGCCGTATATTCCTACCTGGATGTAGATGGGTCTCCTCAGCCAAAGCCATGGACTCAGACTCCGTGCCATGACTGAAACAGCACATTTCACTGCACTGACCTGGTCCAAAATAACACAACAGTGTCATGACTCCATCACGCACGTTCTGGAAGGCTGTAAAAGATCGGTAAAGCAAAAAGACGAAGGAGAGCACTTTACCAAACTGGAATCCCCTCTTCGCTGTGGAATAAGCAGCTGATCTCCAGCAGAGCCCAGCTCACTGCACCTTCAGCATCCAGCCGCCAGAGGGCGCTAAAGGAGAGAGCATGGACCACACATGATCGACCAGCCCCATGAGTTGATCTTTCTCTCCTGCATGCCTGTAATGTCACTCTCAGTAATAACCATTTTTAAATCTGAAATTGTGACATTGTTTACTGGTGGAAGGCTTATTTTCAGCTTCTGCGCTGATATGACACTCTTCTAGCTCTTCTGCACACTAATGGATCATGAAGTGATGAGTTAGTAAAGTGGCCCATTATAGTGAACACTATACCAGCACAGCACACACTATGAACAGTGTAAACTTCTTTCTCTGCATTTGGGCAGCCACCGACGCAGGGGTGGTGTGGGGATGGTGGGAATGGTATCTTCCTCAAGGGTAACCTCAGCGGTGGCACTGGCAGTCCCGGGATTCCAAGCCAGAGCCTTCTGATCACAGGGGCAACTGCTGGTGTGTGATTGGCTTTTAATTACAAACCCCCTTCACTGTTTCTTTGAATTCAACAAGATGAAACAGAGAAAAAACACTCTTGAGGCTTTCAGTCTAGAATAAAACGGTGTGAATGTTTAGAAAACTTGAATTCATTACATCTCTTTAAAACCCATTAGTAGATCACATCCGAAAGTTATAAAAATATGTAGTGATGGTAATTAATGAAAACACATTGACCACTGATTCATCAACCTGATTTGAAGGTTAGTGGGCTCCCACTCACAACTTACACGATTTTGTAATGATCCTATTTCTAAAAATGGACATTTAAGTAATGATTGTTGAGAATTTTAAATGAAAATATGAAGATCAACTCACGTGTTTCACAGCTTTTGTGTGTCGTTCCTGAACACTGCTTTTGGAAATCAGGTTTTGTTTCTGCAATATCTACGCCTCTAATGTTGTGCCGTCAATGTTATGTATAGTTATTGGGGTTTGTACATACATTATATGGACAAAAGTATTGGGAGACACCTGTTTTTCATGGTTTGGGTTAGGCCCCTAACTTCCAGCAAAGGACAATTTTAATGCTTCAGCATACCAAGACATTTTGAAAAACGCCATGATTCCAACTTTGTGGACACAGTTTAGGGGAAAAACCTTTTTTTTATCCCAGCATTACTGTGTCCCAGTGCATAAAGCAAGCTCCATAAAGACATGGTTGGATATGTTTGGGGTGGAAGAACTTGACTGGGCTGAACAAAGCCCTGATCTCAACCCCATCCAACACCTTTGAGATGAACTAGAATGGAGATTGCGAGCCAGGACTTCTCATCTAACATTAGTGCCTGACCTCATAAATGCTCTCCACAGAAACAATCCAAAATCTTGGATCAGTAGAGCAGCAGCTGTTATAGTTGCAAAGGAGGAACCGACTACACTATAGGTGTAATTAGGTGTAAGTAAATTAAGGTGTAATGGTCAGGCGTCCCAATACTTTTGCCCATACAGTGTGAGCATATGAATTTTGTAATCAGGCAGGCAGATCATACAGTTTACAAAAGTGTGCTAATATTGAGGGCAAATTTGAGGTACAGCAGCAGCAAATTACAAAAGCTGTGTTGTAGCACCAGGCCTGGGTGCATGATGTCATACTATGCTAGCAATAGCAACGATCCCCTCTTTGCTGTTTAATCTCTATTAGAAAACACAAGAGGTTAGAGGATTTCCAGATCAAAAGCCTTTAACAGACGGAAACGTTACTTGAGCTTTAACCGACATTTTTCTTCTACCTCCAAGATTTAACAGCTTGTTTCTTCTGCAGCTTAAATATTCCAGACACTTCGATAATATCTCAGTATATACATAAAGGTTTTCACACAGATCCAAAACGCTTCAGGGAAAAAAAAAAGAAATTAGAAAATACACAAACAGAATTCTTAAGAACACCCATTGCAGGAATGCATTTAGCATGTCATCAAAAGTGAGTCAAGTAGTTATGTTTGTGGCATAGCCCTGCTTTTATTTGGATGTTCTCTTAACTGAATTTTGATCTAGAGGTGCTGTCTGTACTTCACTGTACAGAAAACCCCCTGCCAGTGTGCAGCCTCACTGAGACGTCCATCACAGAATTCAACATCTCAGTTAAAAGAACAGAAAAAGTACACAACCATGATGCATAGAAATCTTAACCAACTGGTTAAAAAGGCTATTTTTGCACATAAAAGCTGACTTTCTAATATGCTTTGTGCTGCATTTATATAGTAAATGATTGGCATTTCATCCAAACTGTTTGTATCCCATCTGTACATTATTCATACCACACACTCACGCACGCACACACACACATCCATGCTGCTAGTTAAAGCAGCGCATACATGCAATGCAGCTGAGGCCTGAAAACACAAAACTTCATTGTGTCAGCAATATATTTTACAACAAAAATAAATGCGCAACTTCCTTACATTCTGTCTGTGTCAAAGCAACATAGGAAGAGAGTAAACCTGACCCATTTAGACTTCATGTGGCTACATGGAGTTTATTTGAAGCAGTCATCCAGAACGCAACTCAACACCACAACTCTGCTCCAATCAGTCTCTTCCCTTTAAGATCTACTTAGTCCATCCTCCCTTCACTCCACCTCTGCCACGTGGGCTACCTCCACCTCCATGGTCTGAATGATATCGGCAGCCTCCTCCACCTTCATTCCAGCCTGCTGTGCAAGAACATAGTTCACCACCTGCATAATACTCTGGTCTGAAAGTGTTGTGATGGCCCCCTCGCTGACTGCCTGCACGGCTTCGACAGCCTCCACTGTCTCCTCTGTAATGAGAACTGTCTCGATTTCCTCAGTGGGGGGCGGCTGAGGTGGTTGAAGCTCAGGAGGCAGCTCTGGACTGAGAATGCTGACTGCGTGCTCCACCTGAGTGCCCTGGTTATGGAACTGCAATGTGTCCTTCTCCAGCATGATCTTTCCCGGCAAATGGTCTCCGTGGTACTTAGTTATGTGCTTCCGCAGTGTGCGGGCATCAATATGGGCCTCTTGGCACAGCGGGCAGACGTATGGGCGCTCTCCTGTGTGCGTGCGGACATGGCGCTTCAGCGAGCGGGCGTCCGCCCATGCCACACCACAAGTTAAACACTCAAATGGCTTCACCCCTATAGAGAGAAGGAAGATGACAAGTTGGGCTTTGGAGCAAATGCTACGGAAGTGACATGCAACCAAATGAAAACAATGCAATATGATAATATAAATGCCCATATCTGGCATTTCTGAAGCCCACTTATAAGATTGTGAGGGTTTATGTATCAAATAAAAACAATAATTGTGCCTTTGTAGGGACATGTTTTGTTCTGTTTGGCAGTACCACTCAAACAGCAATCAATGGTGAAACACTCCATATAAAAGGAATGGGCAGAGCTCAACTGCTGTAGAATGAATAGATGCGCATAGGTAAATGCACTTGTTTGTGACATCACAAAAACAGTAAATTCAATAATGGGCTCTCTATAAAAACTGTTTAAAAAAAGGCGAAGCAATTGAGTTGAACAAGCCTGCTGACGCTCATATGCAAAGGAAATTACTCATTTGAATCCATTTATAACACTCTAATTATTTCTAATTATTTCCCCCATCCTCACAACATGGAGTGTCTATGCCAAAAATTATGCAGGAACATTCTCCTGAGACAAATTAGTCTTTAATACAGACACATCCATGTTAAGCAACAGCTTCTCAGTGTGAAAGTCCTGGTCTGCCACCTAGGGGAAACAGTTTGCATTGCATATCGAGGTCTCATATGTGGGGCTTCTGTGAGCCATGTAATTACATCCAAATGTGCTAAATGAACATAAAAAGCTTAAATATGTGTACATGTTCACCTTGGTGGATGTTCATGTGCCGTCTGAATTCTCTGAGCTGAGTGAACTTCCTGCCACATTGTTCACACTCTCTCTCCAGATTCTGCTTCACTCTGCCCTTCTTTCCATGAGTGGCCTTCTTCTCGTGTCTTCTGAACAGGGCCTTCTCAAAGAACTCTTTTCCACACACATTACACCTGGTAAATCAACAAAACATTCATGTCAAAATGTAATGTAAATACTTTTTCTTAAGTTTTAAGTTTTCTTGCTTTACTGAAATATGTTCACACACACACACACACACACACACACACACACACACACACACACACACACACACACACACTAAAGCTATGAATTAAAATTAACTACTTAATCGCAAACCTGGAAAAAAAATTGCAAAAAATCGCAATTCTAAGTCAACCCAATATATAATATATAATATATAATAAACACACCAAGTCATCAATTTTACAAAGAAGGCTTTGTTTATTTGTTTTTGTTCCCCCAACTCTGCCACAGTTTTAAAAGCTGTGAGATAAAAAACTTACTTTTGAATAGAAAATGCATAACATCTTTAAACCTGAGAGAATCTCTGTCTTAAGACAACATAGCTTTAAATAACACCGGGATGCAGCATGAGACACACGCATCGGACTGTCTTCACACGCTCACACGCCTTATCTCTGATTTCTCACGCAGAAAATCTATTTTCTTCTATCAGATCTAGGTTGCCCATTGAACATCACCCTCAACGGTGGGTGGTTCTCGGTTATCCTGTTGCCGAGGACTGCATTTGCCGAGCAGTCCTCGCAAATGAAGAAGCAGCAAACAAACCCCCCCTCGCTCAACGAAACCGAACTCACATATTACACTTGTCTTGTCCAAA
>JBBPCY010000109.1:11381400-11394939 GCA_037974405.1 Brachyalestes nurse
ACACACCACACACACCACACACACCACACACACCACACACACCACACACACCACACACACCACACACACCACACACATATAAAATTTATTAAAAAAATTGAGGGAGAGAAAGAGAAAGATCAACTTTCGCAAATGACTGCAACAATAATGTATTATTGTGGGTGTGTGCATGCCTCTATGACAGGGCCAGTAAGTATGCATGGGGAGGGTTCTGACTCTTACCTGTAAGGTTCTGCAACAGTGTGTGATTTGACATGAGAGTACCAGTCCTTCTTCCAGCTGTAGCACTTCCCACACACCTGGCACTGAAAGGGCTTTAGGCCCAAGTGCTTGTTCATGTGTTGCTGCAGGTCTTTTGCCTCATAGAAGCCTTTATCACAGCTGTGGAGGACAGAACACAGGCCTTTGTGTAAACTGTGTCAGTGTAAATAAGCAGACAAATTTTCCTTAAGCAACAGCCAATGGGTGGAAGAAAAGGGTACTCACTGGGAACACTGGAATGCTCGGACCTCAGGTTTGGGTTGATGTTTTTTCAAATGTTTGCTTAGTCCTGAAGCCCGGTGGAATGCCATTCCACACTGTGTGCATGAATATTTTGATTCACCTGTCAAAAAAATAAAGCAGGTTACATCAAGTTAGTAAAATCATTTGGCAGCAGTTTTGCACATTACATAACATTTGCTGCAGTGTTCACAAGATATTATACTACATTCATGCTATTAAATCCCTTGAAAGTGAACATAACTTTTTATAGATTTATAGGTTTGTAAATGACTGGACTCCTAAACTGCTGTGAACATCAAGGGTCATAACATCATGCATAACATTTTGAGTCATAAACGCACTGATATGGTAATAGTGAACCTATCCGATAATTTTTATGTACGGAACTGCCAATGGCAACGAAACCATGCGCCAGATGCAGTAATCAAACCGCTTTGATTAGCATTACCGAAAAATCTGACACATCTGCATGGTTTTAAACAGTCAAATTAATATAATTAATGACCAAATTTTTTGTCAAATCTAAGCATACATCCAAGGCTCATCATTTTTTAAGTAATTATCTGCGATACGGATATGTTTCAGAGATACATGGGTCAGCAGTTTCCTGAGGATGAAGATTTCTGTTGTGGCAAGTAATTTTGCTGTTTGGGGGGGCGGGGTTGGAAGAAAGCAATTTCATTTTGTCAAACTACCGAGTGATTTATTTTTGTGGACAGGTTAGGGTTGTGCACAGATTCTGTTCTATTTACCTGCTCAATCTCATCTGCAAAAATACTTGTCAATCGACAGTCCGAAACTGGACCGACCCACAATGTTTCTTTTGGTCTGGTTAATATCATGACATCGATTATGCCCTGCTGCCACCTACAAGCTTTTCTAATGAGCGGAACCATACCTGTAGGACCCACACGTCCCGAGTGGACCCTCGCATCCCTGATAAGTAAATATGCTTGCCTGTATGAATGCTGGTGTGCTCTTCCAGGCTTCTCTTCGTGACAAAGGACTTGTCACACACAGAGCAGTGGAAGCGCTTAGCAGAGTCATGTAATGCTCTGTGCATCTTCAGGCTGTGTTTGGTGGCAAAGCTTTTCCCGCAGAGCCTGCAGGAGTGCGGCTTCACACCTGTGTGGTTCAGCATGTGGATCCGCAGAGAGTACAGCTTAGGCAACGTTTTGCCGCATATGTCACACACAAACTCCCGTTTGGTGCGACTTTTCGACTGTCCCTCTACACCCTCAGAGTCTTCATCCACTGCCCCTCGGGTCATGGACACTCTCTGGGTCTTCTGGTGCTTGTGACGGGCCAAGTGGGCACGAAGAGAGGCAGCATACTGGAATTCTTTATTACACAACTGGACAAATGAAACAGAAAGAGCTGCTAATGTCACCGACTGTGCACATAAATACATGCACATATGTAATGTGAGAAATTCACAGGCAAGTAACCACTTAAATATACATTATCTATTTACAGTAAAATATATTTACTACTTTTGCACTAACTATACAACAATTCTTGACTGTATTCAGTTATACAACTGTTGACCTATCAAGTTCATTAATTTAGACAAATTCAAAATGACTTAACTTCTAATACAGTTTCATAGGACTAGCATTTTATATTATTGACAACTTTTGAATGGTGGTGTATACAATTATATACAGGCAACAAGTTAACAGTGTATGACTTCTCAATACGTACAGTGCACTTGAAGCCACGTGACTTCTCATGTTTTAGGGTGTGCATGATGAGGGCATAGCGTCTCTGGAACACCATGCCACACTCGCTACATGTGTGTTCTCCATCTACTGCTCCCTCTGACTTCTCTTGGATGATTCCCTCCTCTACAGACTCCGACTCTTTTTCCACCGAATCCGCTGCTTCCAACAACGGCTTTGAGTCATCAGAGGTCATTTCAATCTCAGAAGTGTCAGTGGAACGCTTCTTTACAGACTGGGTCACTGGGCGCCCTCTCCTGGCCACTTTCTGGGGTGTGTAAGAACACAAGATTAAAAAATTAAGCAGGGCTAAATCAGGATTTTGAAGGACGTTGCAAAAAAAATAAGCAAAAAAACTTAAGTTTTATAAGTTAAATAAGGAAAAAAATACTGTAAACTAGGTATGAAATAATTTAATCTACACGTAGTCCAACAGTATTTTAATGTAGTGTAAAAGACTTCTTCAAAGGAACAATACATACTACTACTGCCACTGTCTCTGGGTGGAAAGGATGGCCTTGTTTCCTTTGTCCAAGATCATTTAGTGCGAGGCTAGTAGGGGTGAGTAATTTGGTAAAATTCTAATTTTTCTTTAAAAATCACTTTGTTACAATTTGTATTTTTTACTGATAAGTTTTAGAAGAAAAAGGAGCCAGTAGAGTCACATTTAAAAATGCGGGAATGTAGGAATGATTATGGTTCAGAACGGAATACACTGTCACTCAGTGTCCTTTAAGAAAGGATGATATCACGATTTTCTCAGAAAAGCATACTGAGACAAATTGTGAAAATATATCACAATTACAACATACAGCTCTGTTGTAGATACTCGCTGGTTGCAAGTAACTGTAAGAGGCTGGGCAGGAGCACTCTCATAAAACACACTTAGCTGTCCGTCTCTGCTGATGGGGACAAAGTGTTGGCAGATTTCATATGCTTCAGCAATTAGCCCTCATCTTCTCTATCTAGTAGCATTGTGCGATAAAGGGGAGATGACGCTGGAAACTGACCAATACTAAACACATATAGAGTACATATTATATACTACTTCATTATTATGTATTGCATTACACGTATACCTTCACAGTGTTTGTTGTATTTTCCTCTTCCTCATTCTCTATTCCCATGTGTAGGCGAACATACCCGCCTTCCCTCATCAAGCGCTTCCTCAGGTTCCTTTTATTAGGATCAAAACCTTCTTGATCTTCTTTCTTCTCCTCTCCTCCAGCTGAGCCACCCTCTGCAGCCTCTAATTCTATTGGATCTGGTTCTGGAGGAGGGGCCCGCTTCACTTTGGGGGGCCTCCCTGGTCTCCTTTTCTGAGGTGTAGGGACTGGTGGTGGTGCAGGCTGGGGAGGGGCTTCCATAGGCTTGGCCACTGATTCCTCTTGAACAACTAGTGCTGTTCTAACAGCACTTAGATCAACCTTCTCGGTAGGAACCACTTTGTCTGGGTCTACACTAATAAGAAATGGACCGGACTGCATGCTCCCTGTTACTGATGTATCCTCTACCTGTGGCTCCTCAACTGTCCAGGCCTGAACCACAGCTAGGGACTCACTTGATCCAGCTTGCCCAGAGTGAGTAACCACAGTCATGGTCTCACCTGCTTCAGCCTGGTCACTGTGGGCCACGATGGCAAGGGATTCGGCCGATCCAGCCTGTCCGCTATGTGTAACCACAGTCATCATCTCTCCGTCTACTGTTGCCTCAGCAAGCAAAGCCAGAGATTCTGCTGTAGCATCTTCACCTGTGATAACCGTAAAGGCTTCTCCAGCCTCAGGTTGTCCAGTATGGGTGACCACGGCCTGCCCATCACTCTGCATGGCCACCACATAAGCTGTAGACTCCACAGGATCGACTGGCTGAGATGACGACGTTTGGTTGGCCACCACCGTATGCACATCTCCTTGCTGATAGACCATCAACTTCTGCTTCTCCACTTTCTTATGGACAGACTCACATATCTGAAGCACCTCAGGCATCAACAGGTGTCTTGCCAGTGTGGCCACCTCCGCCATCACACAGAAGTTGAATGTCAGCTGGGAGGTGTAGGCAAACTCCAGCAAAGGCAGGAAGCTGGCCTTGCTGAAGCCTAGTATGGAAATTCACAGAGAAGAGAAAGAACAAAAGTAAACACGCTTGTACGTAATGACATTACGCTTGAAAGTAATAAAAGTGGTGACATTATGCTGCATTCATGACAAAAGGTAACTCAGAAAGGTCCAACTGAGAACTTCCGACTTTGGAGCACTCAGGCAACTTTTTGGGGGCAAAACAAAAAACAAAAAAACAGTAAGCTACAATCTCTCAAATGTCTTTTTATTGGCAAAAAGCCTTTTTGCTATGTCATCTTATGTTGCATGTTCTATATTTTAACTGCTTTGATTTTTAATAATTTAACTTCACTACAATTGTGTTATCAATATTTGAGAATACATGCAAAGAATCTTTCATCATCTATGCTATCACCAGTTAGCACTGAGTACCATCTCCTTTCAGAAACAGCATAGTTTTTTTATTTCTGGCAAAATGCACAGTTGTGTAACGTAGCCATCCATACATGTTAATTCCTTAACCAGCAGTTTTTTAAAATATTAATAGCATAATACATTTGACATTAAAGGGGACATATTATGCAAAACTCACTTTAGTTCTAATAGGTCTATGAGCTATACAAACCATGTTCATGAAGTCATTTGCACAAAATCACTCTCACAAAGAGATATCACCAGGTGTAAAAGCAAAATTAAAGGGGAATAAACCTGGTGATATCTCTTTATGTGAGAGTGATTTTTTTCAAAGAACTTCACAAACATGTTTTGTATAGCCCATAGACCTATTATAACTTGTTTTTTTTAAAAGGGAGTTTTGCATAATAAGTCCCCTTTAATAGCATCAATTACAAAAGTTCTGATTAAAAATCTTGGTCACAAATCTTGCACAGAATTCCTCCTTCCTTTTAGTCAAATACAGCGGGTCCTCAAGTTACGAGGGTCTTGACACACAATGTTTAGAGTTTACGACGCTCGCGTACGCGAACTAGTTTAGTGGAAAGCGGTGGAAGAATACGCAGTAACACGGCATATGAGAGAGGGAGTATTTTTATCTAAGCATAAGTGTTCAATTTGTGTTGCTTTGTTTGACTTTTTGTCCTTTTTTCATGGCTTCTGAAAAACTTTTTTAGACTCGTTTTTTGTCATTTTTTCTTTTACAACTGTGTTAGGATAGGTTATTAACTATGTGTTGCGACTTGCACCAAAAATCATTGTCATGGGAACGGATCTCCATCATAACTTGAGGACCCCCTGTATATAAGAGTTTGATGTAGCATGTAAAGTTAAGTTGATACACTGAGAAAGTTACAAAATGTACTGCTAACTTGCCAATCCATACAATAGATATATTTTCATTTTTTGTGATGTACTGAAACAGAACACATTTACATATATCTACCTATCCAGCCTGCAGCAATATTAATAGCATAATACATTAAAGGGGACATATTATGCATATAATAGGTCTATGAGCTATACAGGCTACAGACTATTTCACTCCAGACTGAGGGCATCACATAGGGCAGCCGACAAGAACAGAAATTATTTACAAATGTATCTCTTAACAGCACAGGAACAAAAACTTTATTTCCAAAGGATGAAGATCGGCTGGAAAATGGTAATGTTAAAATGACCCCTTTTAGAACAAACAGTCCAAGTAGATCTCAGGATGAAAAGCATATTCTACACAATTAAGGTATTTCTTCTGCTCTAAGGATGTTTCCTTGCTGAAGCTGGATAGTGGTTCAAGTGGATTTCTCCTACTGTCATGAAGGCAGCATTATATCAGATATAATAAGATTATATTGTTCCATGTTGCTTACCAGAGAGGTCAACCACGGCTTCATGGCTCGATACTGCACCCTTTTCGACGAACAGCTCATTAAAGTACTCACTACTAGAAGCCAGAACAGCTTTGTGTGCCCGATGTGCTTCACCCTCAATGAGTAAGGTAATGTCACAAAACTGATCATTCAGACGCTGCTGATTCAGCTTATCCAACATCGTCTGGCCATGTTTGGGCAAGAACTGCTTTACAACACCCTTGCTGTCTACCTACAATGCAAAAAACATAAAAAGAACAATCTGACTAAAAATCATCATAAATCTGATAATGATTTTTTTTTAATGGAGAAATGCACTCATTTTGCTTTACATTAACTTCTAATCGCATGGTTATCTTAAACAGAATTTATCATATCACCTTACTTAAATGAGCTCTGCTTTTCTAGTTATCTTTAACTATAATAACTTCTGAATTGTCTTCTGAATTCGAATTACATTTCTGTGAGTAATATTAACCAGTACCATCATGTTTCACCTCCCCCCTCACCACTCCAATGTGTAAAAAACTCTCAGCTAGCTCTAGAGATTCTTCTGGACAGCTGGTGGCTTAGTGGTTAGGGAGTTGGTCCTGTGACCAGAAGGTCCTGGGTTCAAATCCCAAGACTGCTAGTGGCATGTCTTAAGTACCTTTGAGCAAGGTACCATTCCCACACACTGCTGTCCGGGCACTGTGTTTCTGGCTGCCTACTGCTTCACTTAGTGAATGAGTTTAATGCTGAGAAAGATTTTGTGCTGTTCACACTGTGTGCTGTGGCATGTTCACGTGTGACAAATGGTCACTTCACTTCTATTATATATTCACAAACTTTTAAGCTCCATTGATGTTGAATGGATTAAAAAGACATGTTAAACAGTTTTTAGGAAATTGTACTTACAAAGACCAGTTCATGTTTATCCAATTTGCTGGCCTTTGACTTTGTATTAAAGGATGAATCAAACTCTTCAATATCGTCATCGTCTTCCTCATCCTCTTCTTCACTAGAACGAGCCTTTTGTCGACCGCTGCGGCGGACAGTTGCCTGGCCCGGTCCATCCTCAGCACCGATTCTGCCACGCTCTTGTTTACTCTGGCATTGACATTCCCTAATGTAATCCTTTACCTGCTTCAGGACACCTAGAAATGTAAAAACATTATTAAAATGCATTCATATCATGACAACTAAAGTGTTAATAGCAGCAACTACAGTTGTTATATAAAAGATTCGAAGTCTTTATACACACGGACACACACGTAAAAGCATTGTTACCCAAGTCCAGTGAAACTACTGACTACAAAGGAAGCAAAGGCAACTACTAAACACTGAAAAATGCAACTTCTTAGTACATCCAGGTTTAACAGTTATTACAGTACATCCAGGTTTAACAGTTTAGAAGTACAAATAGCAATGTCTCTTTTGACAAGCGGTATTAAATGATGTTTTTTCTTCTGTTTAGTGCAGCATATTCATTATACCCAGAATCTGGCAGTTCATTACGCGTTTACATTAAGTTGGCTTTGTGAAAATGTGATTTCTGTCTGGTTAACGTTAACACCACCATGTTAGACTTTCTGTTGGTGCCTAAAAGAAGAACAGTCCAATCCAAACAACTAATGTCAAGTTTATGAGAAGTTCTTTTTAGCACAGATTAGCAGCTCTTGGGAAGCTTGACTTGGCCCTATTAACATGAATTGTCTTAATGTTAATCTTAATTATATGCCCAACACTCATGGTTTATTTAGGCAATATAGTGCTGTTTTCTTGTATTCCCCCATTTTGCCCAGAAGCTGGTCACCTGGTGGTTAGGGATATGCTATTGCAATCAAAAGACCATGGGTTCGAATCACAGGACCCCCAGTTGCACCACTGAGGTGCCCTTGAGTAAGGTACAGTCCCCACACACTGTTCTCCAGGCTGCCCACGGCTTTACTTGGTGAATGGGTTGAATTCAGAATAAGAATTTCACATTGTTTACACTGTGTGCTGTGTTGTTATGTGTTAAGCCTGACCACAAGGGACCACTTTACTTTACCAAGTGGAGTCACATGGTGCTTGATGTCAAATGCTTAGCACATCATTAGCTCTCTGGCTAGTTAGCTTGATGCTAAGCTAGTTAGGCCTCACTGAAGCCCTCCTGACTCATCTATGCATTCAAATATCACCAAATGATCTTTTCTAACCTCAGCTGGGTTAAACCCATCTGAACCAACACAGACCCAAATCTGTGTCCTCCAAGCAACAGTTATAGGGGGGTCCTTGTCCTCCACGAGATAGGGGGTCCCTGTCTTCGAAGAGACAGGGACCCCCACAATAAAGAGTTAACTTTAGAGGAAAATAAATGATATATTTAGAGAAAAACACCTGATACTTACCAATTACCAGTATGTTTTTTTACTAATAGTATCAGCACAGCACTTAGATTAATAGTTATTTAACAGTTATATGTATCTCTGATTATTCAGGGACTAAGATTAAATTTAGTTGTGAACAGCAGGGCGAGTTGAAGAGGCGAGGTGTCAGAAATAAAGAGAAAGAGCAGTTGGACGCACCCCTCCACCAGTATTTCTGAGAGAGGCTCTCCCAGGTGAGTTGCTGGGTGAGGTGCTCTCCTCCGGGGGTGATGTGAGCCTCGTCGATCAGTTCCCTCCTCCGCTCGGCCTGCAGCACCACCTCCAGCTCGCTGAACTGGTCCAGTCCTTTCTGACGGCGCTGGTAGAACAGCACCCCGTCCCGCACGATGTAGCAGGCGGCGGCCTTGCGGATCTTCCTCTTGGTGTTTCCGTGCGTGCCGGGCGCGTAGGGCTGCCGCTCGTCCGTCAGGTAGCGCTGGATGGCCAGGTAGCTCTCCTCCGAGGACATACTGACTCAACACTCCTGACACGGGACCAGCAGTCCCGCTCCAGAGCCACACAGGCCGAGCTCCGACCCGCTCCTCCGTTCAGAGAGGGTCGGGAGAGTCCTGTGGCCCCCCGTCCCTATAAGTTTAATGAGGGGGAACCGTCTTCACAACCAGTCCGACACAGAAAATGGCTGCTGCACACGGCGGAAGTTGCGTTTGAAATGGCGGAAGATGGAGGAAGAAAACAACAACAACAACAACAATAATGGGGGGGAAAATGATGATGATGATGATAACAATATAATGATAATAATACTAATGGTCAGGATAATTAAGCTAATAATAATAATAATATGATAATTATAATATTATATAATAATAATTGTGATCATAAATATACTACTACTACAAATATAATAATAGCAATAGTAATAATAATAATAACAATACGATAATTATAATATTATATAATAATAATTGTAATAATAACACTATTACTACTACTACTACTAATAATAATAATAATAATAATAACAATAATAATATGATAATAACAAAAATAATATGATAATAACAATAATAATATGATAATTAATAATATAATATTGTAATACCGCTACTACTACAAATAATAACAACAATAATAATAATCATAATCATAATCATAATAATCATAATAACAATAATAATAACTAATTCAAATAGCAATAATAACAATGGTAATGCGACTACTACTACTACTAAGAAGAAGAAGAAGAAGAAGAAGAAGAAGAAGAAGAAGAAGAAGAAGAAAAAGTATTCTTTGTACTTCTTTGTACATTTTCAATACATTATAGTTATTATTATTTGTACGGCTTCATACACGACATGCCAAGCTGCACGAAAAAGGTGCATGTAAAAAGATCGACGTAATCAGTCTGGCTTGTTTTTAAACTGTAGAAAGAGCCCAAGTTTCAGTGGCGAGGACTTCTCTTAACACGAGGGGGCGACACGACCCAACTAAACAATGAGAGCCTTTCAAACTCAGTCATAACAAACCACCTTTTAACTAACTGGAAAAAGACAGAAGTTAAAACAATGGGTTTGCTATGGGCTTGAGGATCAGACCCTCGGTGAAACATTCACACCACAACTTACAGAACTTATATTTACATGGCTCATTCTACCAAAATAGGATATTTAGCATGTCTTACATTAAAGCAAAATGGTTACAGCTACAATATGTGATCAGTAAAAACAAATTAAGATTAATTATTCATTTTCATGTTAGACAGGGTCCACCCTGCATTATTTGAACACAGATGGAAATCAATAAATTGATATTTATTATAAGACAGCGTGAGCAAACAAAAACAAAGTGTTAAAAGTAACTTACTCAATTAAGCATTTACCTTAATTAAGTGCATAATTGAGATCTATTAGACTAGACACTTAAAGGTTTGATTACTGACAATTCTGTTGAATCTAATCAGCTCTTAAACAGAACACTTCCAGTAATGTGAAGTAGACTAAAAGGTCTCACCATGCTGGCAACTAATGAAATTCAAGAAGTGATGAGAAAGAAAGTTATTGAAATATATTAGCCAACAAAGGATTACATATTTATGGAAACCACAGGCAGTGCTAATACAGTATACCCAAATGTTGAGAACTTGGGAAAGTAGTAATTTTTCCCAGACGTGGCCAGCCTACCTCTAAGATGACAGTGACCACTCATTTTAGACTCCACAAAGGAGAGCTCAGGAGAACACAAAAGAGCCTGCAGATCTCACTGTCCTCGGATAAGGCGAAAACCACTGCTATTCAAGGGGAACATAAAGACACGTCTCATATTTGCAAAAAAAACCACACTGATAACCCCTAAACCTTTTAGAATGATATTCTGTAAATATCATTCTAAAAGGTTTAGGGGTTATCAGTGGAAGACAGTAGTCTTTTTTTTTTTTTTGGAAGACAGTAGTCCCACTACATCTGGTGTAAAACAATACCAACAGTGTGGTAATCCTCTTTGCCCATTTGAGGATGCACTAAATGTAAATGAAATTAACTGAAGTAAACAATGCCTTATTGTTACAAGTTCTTACAAATTTCATTGTATGCATTCTTGTACCAAAATAAAATAAATTAAATAAGAATTCTCAGTGATGAACAAGTTATATTCAACCTAGAAGATTACCTCAGTTTTGTATTTTTATAAGTCTTAACCCCTATTTTTTACTTTAATGATGTTATCATGTATCAAAATTGATGCTTCACCACAAAGAATCACTGTCATAGAACCTGCAAGTAGTTTTAAGTACTATTCTTTTAATCCACATCTCCACATCTTGCATTAAGCTGTTTATCATTATTAGTACATTATTCGTACATCTAGTACCATGCGAACCACCTCCTGTTGTTATCTGTAATGTGGTCTACTGTAGGATGGCTTTGTCAGCATATCTCACCAGCTGATTCGTCTGGAGATCATCAAGCTCATTTGTGAAAAGTGAAAAGAGCCTTGGACTCACCTGTACTGAGTAGAAAACAATGTTAAATTAAATGATATATAAATATATGTATATATATCATTATTAACCAAGTCCAAGAGCCTCAAATTATGATAAAATGTAGGCTCATGGCAGCCTCAACAGATAGGAAAGCTGGATAAGCAAATTTACATGGATCGTACTTGATGTGAGTAAGAACAATGCTCTCAAATGGCTTCAAATGGATCAAAAGATCTAAACTATTTAAAAGAAGTGACCTCCGAACAGTTTAACTGCAGAATAAAGTGGAGGGAAACAAACATTTAAGCACTGATATTTATATATATATATATAAATAATACTATAATATATATATGTATTTATACATTCTAAATTTAGTGTAATTAGTCATAAAATATTTCAGTAAAATATGATTACATTTCTCCTGGGAAAAACAGAACACTACTTTAGACATTTAGATGTTATCTAGTAAGATAAAAAAAAACCCCTGAAAACTAATAGCTGCCCTTTTTGCTTCATCCGTGAAAGATATATGTTCACCGCTCTCCCTCCGTCTGAACATACAGACCATCTGACAGAGATAAACAGCCGCCTCTCAGGAGGGTTGCCAGGCAACTGGAATGACTCATCAGCCACTCTCTTGTGGTGCCTTTTTGGCTGCATCATTATCTTCACCTTATCTTCCCTACCTAGCCTCCATTCCAGTCTTTGAGTTCAAAACACATCTGGATCTGACAACTGCAGAGTTGTAGGAGGAAAACTTTGGTCCCCTCTGTTATATAATACTATGTCTAAATATGTGGCTGGCATAAAATTCTATAATCTAGAATAACATTATTTTATTCCAGAGACCCAAATTGTGTTTAGTGATATAAATTATAAATGCATCCACACTTCTCATTTGCTTTATCTGCTGAACACAGGTAGGCCTCTACCTCCTAACCTGCCCTTCAAACATGAGCGAGCATGTCTGAAAGGCTTTAACAAGACCCTGAGCAGCACTGGGAGCCAACATGCTGCTCATTAAAGAACAAAGTGTGATAATGATGAAGCATTTGCTTTCAGGGTGCTAACCAGGGGTGGGGTTGCGTTCTGCAATCCAGGCACATCATCTATTAACTATGTATTGTGCACACATGCATACATATCCACCTAAATGCACTGTTAAGTAGTCCTGGGACTCATCTAAGTTTATCAAACCACTGTTAGATCTGTATTAACCAGTATTAACAATGTGATCTGTATGTATGAGTGCAGAGGCTGGTATTAATAAACCAGTAGGGCCAAGCCCTCCTAGAAGAACAACCAGACTCCACGGCTTTCACTTCCGTGCTGAAATTGTGCTGGATCCAGGATTTTTGCAGAAGTGCTGCAGCTGAGACTAAGTTAGGTAATTTGGTGGTGGTATCCAAGGAAGGAAGAAGGCCTATAGACAGGTCAATTGAACAGCAAGCACCTCTGAAGGATGTTGCTAAGCAACCAGAATGACTCATCACCTGCTCTTGTAATGACTTATGAGCTGCATCAGTTTTCCTCTGCTGGTTCTGCCTGTTCTTATCTCACCCACTACACATTCCTTCCACTGGGAAAAGCCTTCTCTGTTTGGTGCACACATGCAACCTGCCACTGATAAATCAGCATGTAAACATATACATATAGTGCATATAGTGAACTATATGCAAGCTCACATGCACACACTCAAGCATAAACAAGGGCACATGCACACAAATGTGCAGGGTACACAGAAGTGCACACACACACACATATACACATAAACACACACAGACCCCTTTGTGTAGTGTTTCCATGTCCTTCTGTAGGGCTGCAGCATAATGCTGCTGTGCAACACCTAAACCAAACCTGACTTTAACCTCAGTGAGCAAAACATCTTTTCCTAATAAAGGCTGCCTTGTTTGTAAGAAAATTCCTTTTTCCATGAGGGGGCAGCCAAAATGTTCCACACAATGTCCTAATGGCATCAACATTTTCATGTTTTCCATCAATGAAGGAACATTTGGTCCCCACAAATAGCTGAAGTCACACACACACACACACACACACACACACACACACACACACACACACACACACATGCAGACACACACA
>JBBPCY010000109.1:11400785-11417969 GCA_037974405.1 Brachyalestes nurse
TGTGTGTGTGTGTGTGTGTGTGTGTGTGTGTGTATATGTATAGGCCAGCTGATGAATTGGTAATAGAAGGGACAGAAATGGGCAAAAGCTAAGCATATGTCTCATTACTTAGTGACCTTCCATCAGACCCACAGAATCAGTAAGGCCTCGTCTCAGCCAGCGCTCTAGTTTAAGAACTATACAAACTACCAAGCAAGATGACTTTCATACTTAGAGACTCAGTTACTCTTCATCACTAAATGGGATATTAGATATCCAGTAATCACAGAAACGCTGTGATAATAATATATAAGAATAGTATTCACTATTATGCTAAAAGGTGCTAATAAGATTATATATGAGCTTCTCAGTGAAATGTGTTTGAGCATTTGCATGAAATATTAAAATCTGCATCATTGCATTAAAAAGTAGAACATGCAAAGTTTCAGCAGAAACTTACTCCATGTGTCCTTGATCAACCAAGTCAATTTTATGCTGTAAACAAATGTGTCTATAATCACCCAAATAGCCCAAATTACCACTACAGCTTCTTATAACCTGCTTAAACCACATCCAGATTTTTGGTAAGGTCACAGACTTGTAGATGTAGTTGTTCTGTAATTTAAGCCTGTTTTGTGAATACCAGTTCTGTTGTGTAAAATAGTCGCCAGGGCAGGGAAATTGTTGTTATTTTTAAAGTTTACAGTAAGTCATACTGTGTCCCAAAACACATCGAAGTCTGTTTTACCACAATTTTTTATAAGCAACATTACTCTCACAGCTGCAGTTCTACACTTTTGGTCACATTTGACTGATGTATCAAAAAATGTATCAATTTGATTTACCACTAAACCACTCCAGCTAAGCACAATAACAATAGTAGGGTTTTTGCAGTGTAAAATGTTATTCATAGTACTTAGTACTACAATAGAATAGAGTAGAATAGAAGAAAATAGAATAGATCATACTTAAAATTTTATGTCTTTCTTGTGACAGAAATGCAGTATATATAACACATTAGCATGCTAACAGTAGTGCTCTAATAACTCTAATAAATAAAAGATGGTAATCCAGGACTGTTTCTGGGACCCTAAGCAGCAGTCGAGGACCCCAGGACATGTGAGGTCCATGTCTGACCCATTGCAATCATACAATCAAGAATAAAACAATAATGAATATTTAATTAATTTTGATTAAGACACAAGGAAGATCTATGGACTTACTGAGCTTTTGAACAAATCTGATTAAATACTACTACTACTACTAACAACAATAACAAAAACAACAACAACAACAACAATAATAATAGTAATAAACAAACTCGTCCTATTTACACTGCTTATAGTTAAAATGGTCCTGAAGCAAACAACTGCATAACTAACACACTGTAAATAGTAAATGTACTTTTTGTCAGGATTAGCAGACCTTGGGCATGTTAGTATTCAAGCATAATATTAGACATAAAGGTATCAAGTCCCACTACTTGATGACATGCTGCAGAAATTCTAACACAGTGAAACAAGGTATGAAAAAGATTATGTAACTGCAAAGAAAGGTGTGTGTGCGGATGCCTGTGTGAGACATGGCATCAGGGGTATTTTCCTGCAGGACGGGGGCGCTGTAGTTCTCTCTTTTGAGAGCAGATGGAGCACTTTGTATTCATGCCAGGATAAAGTCTCTGCTGAGGAAAGTGTCGTGACTGTGGCTGAACTGAAGGAAAAGATGCCTGCTTCATTCAGCTACCATCCCAGTTTACTGACAGCCCACAAAATAAAGGTCAACAATATCTGAAAAATGGCCATTGTAGTCTTGTAATAAATGTTTCTGAATGTGAAGTTAATAAGATCCTAGACCCCTGATCATTGCTCAGCTTCATGATAAATGTTAAAGTTTAAGGACCACTCCTCATTTTTTCAACCTCATCTCTTTCTGCTGTGTCTGTAGCATGCAGTTCATTGTCATCCTTGTAATTTGTTTCCCTGGACTTAAACGTAAAAGAACAGAAAACCACATTTATAAGAAAAGTTAATGGACAGGTGCTGAAACATCTTTCCATTGGCTTCTATTGCTAATATGGTTTGAGTGGACAGATTTGCATTACAAGGAAATTTATTTATATGATAATTGATCACATGCTTTTAGACGTGAGAGATAAAATGCCTGAGTATTTATTTAACGCCCCTCCTCTGTCAGAAAACCTTTAAGAAGGAAAAAAATTAAATTAGAAGCCAATGTTAAAATGTAACATTTTTGACCATTTATACTAGTACATTGTTTATAAAAATTCCACACAACGTATAGGCCAGTTGGCATTTTAAATTATGTAATAACATGTCAACCATTAGAATCCATTTTACTGACAGTTAAAATGTCACATAGTCCAGGCACATGCATGCTTCATGTCTTACAGTTCTAAATGCTTGATGTTCACATAAGACTCTGACTCTGATTCTGAGTGCACTCTGATGATAATAAAGATAAAAGCGGCCATGCTTTCAGATGATCAATTTAAATGGCAGCTGATGATAGACACACACACACACACACCACAAATCCACAAAATAAATAGCTCGGAGATATAAAACTGCAGGTCCCCCTTCCTGCCATTATCTGGCAGACTGGTCTATGAGCCGTGCATGAAAAATGAGAGAGGCATTACAAAATGAGACACAGCTATCTTTTCCTAGCAGCCACCATGAAAGCTTCCAAGCATTTTCAAACGAAGCCTTGAAGTACTCAGGAGAGAGAGTGCGGGAGAAAGAGCAAATGAGAGAAAGTGGGAGTGGTCATGTCTAGCAGCACTTGCACTTTGGCACAAATGAATGCCTTGTCCTGCCCTTGAAATGCACTGGCACGGTCAGCCACGGTCAGGTGTGGTAGTAAAGGCACAGAGCCAATTCACATGTCCTTTGGGCCCTCATCAGCACACCCTCAGGCTCTCTATGGCATGTGTACACGTATGTGCACTCATTAAGATTCATGCCTGTTTACACCATCAAGTCTGTGTTTATAGTATACATGAGATTTCCAACAGAATTTGACTTTTACCATGGAAGGGCATGGGGCCCATTCACAGCATTTCAGTGGAGTGGAAAATCCACAAAGTTCTCAGAAAGAAGAGAGATTTCTCTCCTGCTGCAGCTACATTTACTACGACGGACAGCGGATTAGCAAAGAAAGTATTTGGCACACGATGGCCTAACACTCAAACAAAAGCTATCCCTTTTCTTATCGCAAAGAAGCCTACATATGTCCAAGGCTTGAGAAGTGCTCCAGAAGAAGGCTGGTTTACATTTCTTACACTTCTGTAAGATCTTTGAGTGTTCATCTGTTTATCTCTACTTTACCACTGTTATGTCTGTTCTGTATCTACACAATAATAAAGGCAGTTATAGAGATCTATCAGCAGGGGGCACACTGTTGTTCACGCACAATGACTTTCTTTCCACTGGAGGACATTGCATTGGCTTGCAGTTCATTCCAGATTTAAAAGTATAGCAATGTCAACCTGGAGCAAACCGCAATTGGATGTTGCTTTGTTTGCCGTGCTGCTGAGTCAGGCAGTAAATAAAAGGCACATGACAAATGGCATCTTTAACTTCCACTGGAATATACTGGTTCATTACAGTCTGTCTACATAAACTCTGCGGTTCCTGGAATAGACTGTCTCAGCAGAGCCCTGATACACTGAGCCAATATGTATGATATCCCTGTATATAACTGTACATCAACATATGGGATAACGAGGCACACTGTATAGACAAAAGTATGTTGAAGACTACCCATCACACATTTCTAAACGTACTGGACGTCCTATTCCAAAACCATGGCATTAAAATAACATTTCATATCTTTTTGCATGCAAAACAGCCTCCAGTCTTCTGGGAAGGCTTTCCACAAGTTTATGGAGTGTGTCTGTGGGAATATACGCCTATTCAGCCAAAAACGCATTTGTGAGGTCAGGCACCGATGCTGGACAAGTAGGCCTGGCTCACAATCAAAATTCCAATTCAACCCAAAAGGTGTTCAGTTGGATCGATGTCAGGCAGCTCAAGTTCCTACGCACCATACTCATCAAACCATGTTTTTAAAGACTTTGCTTTGTGCATATGGGCACAGTCATGCTGGAGCAGGAAAGAGCCTTCCTCAAACAGCTGCAACAACGTTAGTGTATAATTGTTTCAATTTCTTTGTATGCTCTAGCATAAACAGTACCCTTCATTGAAATTGAGGGGGCAAACCCAAAAAAACAGCCTCAGCCCATTTCCCCTCCTACACCAAACTTCATTGTCGGCATCTCTCCTACACCAAACTTCATTGTCCTCCAAGCCCAGACTGAGCCATACATCAGTACATTTAGGCCCACATTCAACAAAGCAAGATGTTATGGCTGCTTGAACCATTTCATGAGTGAAGGCCTCATATAATCTTAAAATTCTGGATAATTTTGGAGAGCACCATCAAGCATATGAAGCACAAGCAGAGCAGAGAAACTGTGTTCTCTTAAGTGGTGGAGTTCAATCTTGTCCTTTCAGGATGAGCTGGAATATCATGTGTGATCCAGGACTATCATCTGACCTCAGTAACTGATTCACTAGTGCTCTTGTGGTTGAATGCAATCCAGCCCTCACAGCAATGTTCCAAGATCTAATGAATGGATGAGTGTCTGCAAACTTTTGCCCATGTTGTGTGCAAATTCAAATATAAATAAATTATGCCTATGTATATAAATCCTGATACCACAACAAATGTATGCTATATTTATTTTAAACAGTATAATGTACTATGAAAGTTTAGTCATCAGTATAAAAACTAGATTTTGTCATTTTTGTTTGTGAGTTTTTAAAAAATGTGTTGGCTCCTCTGATTGCCTCATATTAAATCTCACAAACTCTTCAGACTAGATGAGGATAATGAGAAGTGTGTGGTCTGGTGTGGACGAAGCTCAAACCTAGTTGAGAGAGAGAGAGAGAGAGAGATTGCCTAATCTTTCATGTGCTGCTATATAGAGCTGACTCTAAGTCTTGTCTAGCTGCCGACGAGCAAGTGCAGTTTTCCATTAGATATCAATGACAGAGAGTGAGTGTGCCTGCCTACGTCACATGCACACACACCCACTCACACACATACATATACACACACAAATATGCGTGCAATCAAAAAACCTATCCATGTGATGATTGTTCATTCTCAATGGGCAGATACACTATGATGTGCAAAACAGAATGCAGCAGGGTGTGAATGATTGTAGGCGCTAATCTGGCATGGCACACAACATGCACTTGACACACACGCATGAGGATACAAAAGGTGAGGGTGGAAGTTGTACAAAAAGGCTCACAATGTGCTATTCAGCATTAGCAAACTATGCTAACTGGCTGTGATATTTATTATTTGCAGACACTGAAGCACTCAGTGTGATGTTCCTTATCTGCAGACAACTGGAATTAAATTAGATTATTTGCAGACACTGAAAATTGCACAGCACAACGTAGCGTAATTTCCAGAAATTAGGGTGTAAGTGGTCACAGGAGTAGGACAGCGCTTAACGCGTATCCCTGATCAGTTGTATAAACACTGAATGTGTGTATGTATATGCTAAGTGTGTACATAGATCACATGTGTGGATGAACTCTACTGAAGATGAGCTGGTTTCAGGCACATGTGCTCTCTCACACACACAAACACACACACACACACGCGCACACACACACACACACATAAACACATGTGAAATTATCCACCCACATGCACCATTCCTCCTCCAAAGACAGACAGATTGGCAGGTTTCCATTTCTGTCTTTGGATCTTAGAGGACATAGAAGAGGTGTGAGGTCATACAGGACAAAAAACTCTGGTTTAACTGCTTTTAGATAATGCCATCAGATTGAAATAGTAGATAAGAAAAATGATTTTCAGGACTTCCCAGGACATCAGCCGAGACATGACTGCTGTTTGAAATTTGCTTCTTTAGTTTTACTCTTGAGCTCAGAGGCTAATGTAGCTGACTTGTAGGTAGAAAGTTCATAACTCATTAATCAGCTTTGGCAAACTGCATACATATACCAATCAGACAGAACATTAAAACCACTGACAGCTTAAGTAGATCACATTACATTACATTAGTCCCTGTCAAGGTGTAGAATATATGAGGAAGCAAGTGAGCTGGAAATTCTTAAAAATTCATGCCTTGGAAGCAGAAAAAGCATTGTATCTCAAGTATCTCAAAGGCAGCAAGTCATATGGGGAGTTCATACTGTGTAGTAGTTAGTACCTAACAAAAGTGCTCCAAAGGACAACCAGAGAACTGGCACCAGGATCATGGGTACCCAAGGTCATTGATGTGTGTGGGGAGTGACTGCTTTCCTGTCCGCTCCCATCCCACAGAAGACCTGCTGTAGCACAGATTGCTGAAAAGGTTAATGCTGGCTATGATATGATGTATCAGAACACACAATGTATCACAGCCTGCTGTGTATGCAGCTGTGTAGCAGCTGACCAGTCCCCAGAGTTCCCATGCTGACCCCTGTCCACCACAAAAAGTGCCATGGACCATGGGGCAATGGAAAAAGGTAGTCTAGTCTGTTGAATCACGTTTTCCTTTACAGCATGTAGATGGCCATGTGTGTGTGTATGTCTGCCACTTATGTGGTTAAGAGATGCCATCAAGATAGACCATGGAGAAGGCAATCCAGCAGAGGCAGTGTGATACTCTGGGCAATGTTCTGCTGTGTCCTGGTATTCATATGGATGTTACTTTGACACTTATCACCGACTTAAACATTATTGCAAATGAATCCCCTTTCAAGCATCTGTGGGATCTGCTGGACAAACTAGTTCAAGCAATGGACATTCCTCCTCGCAACTCACAGAACTTAAAGTTGCTTTGGATAAATCTGCCAAATTAATGCAATGTAATCTACTTGAAAGGATCTGCTGGTAACGTCTTGATGCCAGATACCAGAGGATGCCTCAATGAGTCAGAGCTGTTTAGGTGAGTTTAATGTTATGGATGATTGTGCCATACTATTAAGTAATCTTAAGTAGACTTATGTATGTGATCTCTGTATGACAAACTATTTCAAAAAAATTGAGCAACAATAAAGACTAATTTCAAGCTTCAAAATTCAGGCCACTGTTTTTAGCTATCTTTTATATACGTTTCTTTGTCTGTGTCTTGTGGGGTAGCTTCCTCATTGTGATATTGCTCAATCCTTCAACTGAAATTATTCTGTCCATCATGCCTCACTGCAGCCATAGGTATTAAATCTATAATGACTTAACTCCTTGGGCTTTAATTGAATTCCTATGCTGTCCTTGTAAGGATAGCTCTGCTTTGAACACAGACAGATGAGAATATTGTTTTTTCGAATCGACATTTTATTAATAGGGTTACACACCGGTCAGGAGGTCAAGAAAAATTGTGAAATTGCAAGTACTGTGCAAGAATAAAGTTCCCGAGTTTACCAAGAGAAGCAAATCAAGATAATTGACAAGTGTCTGGAAGAGACCCCGTCCAGGAGAGAACAGGATGTGCAACAAGGTGACATTGTGTCCCATTGGAAAAATTCCTGGGCCACCAGGAGTTTATGAGCATGTGAATGACCTTGAAACAGGAGAGGAGTTCCTGGAAGCACCTTCTTGTTATTCAGCTAAGCTGAAGCCTTAATAAGGTTCTAATAATTAACAGAAAATGCATGTTTCGAACTGTTCAACTGCCATTAGCTGCGCATTCAAATACCATTAATTAAATGCTGAATGAAGGCTACTGGGAGTGTAGTCACCTAAGTACATTTCAGTTTGTATTCACAAAGCTGTTAAACTGTGTGAGACTGGTATAGTCTCTGTAGGTTACTTGGTCAGAGCTGAGTCAGACTGCAGTCTGTGACAGCTGGTGTAAAAACAAGGATGGCTTCAGCGTGAAAGCCTGCAGGGAAACGAGACGGTCACTTTCCGTGGGCCCGTACCCACAGCACAAGATTAGTAACACCCTGATACCCCCTCCCCCACACGCAAACTCCTCCATTACGCAATCAAGTCATGAACTCTCAGCTATTAGCCTGGCCTGGCTAGAGCAGTGCAGCACTCATAAAAAGGTGTGGGATCAAAGTACTGCCGTTGTTTCCATCAGATTTTCTCCATATGTCTCTCTCGTTGACAACGCTGCCCTTGGAAGGCAAATGGCTTCTTAAAAACTGCCAATTTAAGGATGATGCGACTAAATACTACATTTTAACACTTTATACTGCATTATTCAATAATGAATCAAATTATTCCCTGGATGCTATTAATTATTTGGTAACTACTATGAACTTAATGAGAGTGAGGACTTGAAGTGTGGTAAATGTAAATATTTAATAAGAGAGACAGGATTTCACTATTGCTCCACTGGCAGTTGCTAAAGAGCTTCTGCTTTTGACCAGAAATGACGGAATGGCTAATTGTGGCTCGGAGAGATTAGCATGCTGCTGCCCACGGAATCATTCGGCATTCAGCATTACAGGTTATAAAACTGTGATTTATCCTGTTTGGTCTAATCAGCCATGAAGTTGCCGCAGCACAATACGGCAGTAATAATGAGACCTTTGTTAGCTCGCTCTCTCATCACATAGAGGGCGAAAAAACAGGAGGTAGTGGCTCATCTTATAACTATGGGCCTCTCTGTTTCCGAGAACACTCACGCTCCCTCCCAAACCAGCACACTAGCTGTGACCTTAAGCTGACATTGCTGGGAAAGAAGTGATAGACGACTCTCAGAGAATCGGCAAAAACAATGCACTTGACTCACTCACTTGGAAACCTGCCTAATCACATGCAAATCACACGGGGCTTGCTATCACGTTTAAATATCTTTGTCCATAGGAGCCCACGCAAAAGAGGCACTGTTGCATAATTCAGACCCTTTAACAGTGGTCTGCTCACTCCCATATAAAGACAGCACATTGCATATAATTCTTTTTATTTTTGCCTATAAATCTTTTTGTGTTTAAAGACGGCCAATTCAAAGCACACCTTAAATTGCCAGCATGTTTCTTAGTAATCCCATAAGTCATAACACTCCCGGGAAACGCTTTCAGAAGGATGATGGCCTGCAACACTGCTTGTTCTCAGAAACACGTTCTGAGTGCTCTCATAAAAGCTGAACTAGTATTGACAGAGAAAAGAAAATGGCATTTTATTAGAAGTGTTTCAAAGAGAAAGACAGACAACAAAGGGAGAAAGACTAAATGATAGAAGAATGTTTGAGGTGGAGGATGGACATGAGTGCACTGGTGTTTCTCCTTTGAGGTTTAACCTTGAAATGAAGGCCTAAATGTCCGTACTGTTGAATGTACGCATGCATGGGTGTTCTTGTCGTTTATAGACATGATGAAAAGTTGCTGACAGCTTGAAACTTATTAGCTTAGCTAGCAGAGATTCTGCTCTCCATTTTGCCAGACCAGTAGCCCTACCCTCCACAGAAAGGAACACAAGACAGAGGACAAGGGACAATAGTGAGTACGAGGAGGAGGGAGGGCAGGAAAGAGGGAAGGAACAGAGACAGAGGAGGGAGAGGAGAGGAAGGGGTATAAGAGACTGGGGCATTGGTAAGGTCACCACAATTTGGATTCCTTTGGAGTAACATAACACTATTGTAAGGCGAGGCTTTTGTAAACAGACTGTTAACAAAAGCCATTCAAGACAGAGTACTTGCTTACTATCTATCTATCTATCTATCTATCTATCTATCTATCTATCTATCTATATATCTATCTATCCATCTATCCATCTATCTATCTATCTATCTATCTATCTATCTATCTATCTATCTATCTATCTATCTATCTATCTATCTATCTATCTGTCTGTCTATCTATCTATCTGTCTATCTATCTATCTATCTATCTGTCTGTCTATCTATCTATCTGTCTGTCTGTCTATATCTTTCTGTCTATCAATCTGTTTCCCTTTTTCCCTATTCATCTGTCAATTAATCTCTATGCCAAAAAAGTCTGTATACGTACATGTATATATATCACTCCACACTAGCTTTCCACTCCGCAGCCTTTTCTTTGATTCTGTGATGTCAGTGAATGTTAAGGTGCCCATAAGTCTCTCACACTGTGAAGCACAGTCAGAGTTACAGGCCTCCAGCTTTCCCCTTGAAACGGCATAACGCAATTTCAGCTGTGTGAAACATCAAGGGACCTGTCACTGGTGATTTACAGCCTCTAATGAGTAATTTCCACTCCTATACAGTCCACTCAGCTTCTGAGAGAGAGCGTTTCAGCCCTCTGCATTATGTTAACACATTTCTTCTGGCTGTTTTTCTTTTTCTGACGGTGCATTTTATGTCTCATTCATAATTAATTTATTCTGTGTATTGCAACTGCAGCATAGATTGTTATGCTATACATCAGGGGGCAAACAATGTCGGAAATAGGTTTATTCATTCACCATGCTGTCCATCACTCCTGAATCCCATTGCGAGTGTTACACTATCGGGAGTCAGTCAGGGAGAGAGAGAGAAACAGAGACACAGAGAGAGACAGAGAGAAAGAAAGAGGGAAACAGAGACAGAGGGGGAGAGAGACACAGAGAGAGAGAGTATTTGAGTGAGCGGGAGAGGTAGAGAGAGAGAGAGATGGAGAGAGACATAGAGAGAGAGAAAGAGTAAAAGAGAGAAAGAATATGAGTGTGAGGGAGAGCGAGCGAGAATATGAGTGAGAGGGAGAGAGAGAGAGAGAGAGAAAGAGAGAGACAGAGACAGAGAGAGAGAGAGAGACAGAGAGAGAGAGAATTTGAGTGAGCGGGAGAGGTAGAGAGAGAGACAGACGGAGAGAGAGAAACAGAGACAGAGGGGGAGAGAGACAGAGAGAGAGTAAAAGAGAAAGAATATGAGTGTGAGGGAGAGAGAGAGAGCCAGAGAGAATTTGAGTGAGTGGGAGAGGTAGAGAAAGAGAGAGAGACAGAGAGAGAGAAACAGACGGAGAGAGATGGAGAGAGCATATGAATGAGAGGGGGAGAGAGAGAGAGAGAGAGAGAGATGGAGAGGAGAACAGACAATGCCTCACTTTCATTGGTACAAATGTTGCTGTTACAGAGCGTTGTCTGATGAATAATGCATGTGTTTGCCAATGCATATCATTTCCAACTCCCAGACTTATACACCCTGAAATGCGATATGCTTTGCTTCTGCAATGATCCTTGAACCGTGCAGTGCTGCCTGTAAAATCGCTTGTAAATAAGTGCAAATTGCAGGTCATTTGTTTTATACTACCAACAACCAATCTGCTCTCAAATATACACCTTTAGCAAGTTCTCAACTCATTTTTAGCTTTTCCTAAGTGGGGTTTTGAATGGAATAAACTGTAAATAGCATTCATGTCATTCCATTCTTCTCAAGCATACGTTATGTGCCTCAGTGGCCAAAGTGTTAATGGGTTGTTTTTGCTGATTTGACGGGTATATTAAGGATCGTCATTATCGAGAAGGTGAAATAGTCACTGTTAAGATTAATAGTGTGCTACAGTAGATAAGACCATTACAGAGGGAAAACATCACTCAACATCTGTGTATCTCCAACCTCATGAATGTGAAGAAATGAGAATGCTCTTTAGGGGCCTCTGCTGTATCTCAATTCCCAACCTCAGATGTGCACAAATATATCAAAGTCTTATTAATTTTGATGGACAATTGTTTGAAAGAAATTTAATGACGCTGTTTGGATTAAACAGACACAGTGAAATGTGTTTTGAGCAGAAGAGCTGATAACTGATGATGGGTTTTTTGAGCAGAACGTTTAGGCCAGTGGTCTCAAATGTTTGGGCCAATGGGTTCTCAGGGAACGCCAGGTGGTCCATATTTGTGCTCTACTTCTAAGGGTTGTGTGCAGTGGTGGCTGCTAGTCTTTCAGTCAGGGGAAGTTCATTTTAGGCCTGCATTCATTACGTTATTTGGACATAAATTCTGCCCTCCGTTCCTTTTTCAGAAAATGGTTTGTGACCCTGTCGTACTTCATCCACCTGCCATGAGATAAAGGGAATTTACCCTTGATATGATCAGAAACAGTGGCTGCAAGAGCAGAATCTTTTTGTATTGGGTGGGACATACCGGAAAACACAGCTGATGACTGGAATTGTGTAGCCAAGACAGAATCATATTTAGCCAACATTCAGTCACACGCGTTTTTTTTTGAGAACCGAACTCATAGTTTTACGCGGAAATCCCCACAATAACGCGCAAACATCTTCTGCCTTTTTTCGCTTATTTGTGACAATAAATATATTTTTTCTGGATGTTTTTACACAAGGGGACCCGTTCACCTCGCCGCGGTGTCCCAATACTTTTGTCCCGCGACCTTCCGAGTTGCATATCTCGACGGGGGAAACACTCAGACACTTCACACTCCACAGTTCAGTAGATCTCCGGGAGATCTTTCCAACGAGCCCTCATTTGTATTTTTAGCCCGAGTATATCAGGTTTTATTGAATCGCTCCAGTACCGGTGTAAATTTAAAACATGAATTGAATGAGCTCGTCAGAACGTTGAACTGGATCTAAACGCAATATAAATACGACATACTTGAGCATTTATTTTCTGACATATTAGAGAAAGCGGAGCTTCCCTTCTAGTTATAGAGCAGTTGCCACTGGTTGTGTTATGTAGGGGTACCTGAGACATGGTTTGAGAACTACTGGTGCAAAGTTTCCTGCATTTCTACCTGAAAAATATCTAATTTCAGTATCAGTGCAGTATTAATTTGTGTATCCCTGGTCTATATCCCGCTGCCATGTAAACAGTTTCTTTAGTCACAGTAGTATATTCAGTCTGTTTTTAAAAATCATCCTAAATTCCACGGAAAGATGGTGCAGTACACTTACAAACTAATCCAAAACTTGGAGACTAACACCACAACTGACTGTTGTTTCTGAACCGCAGTTTAAAAGAGTGCATTTTCAGTTCACAAGAGCTTGCTTTTGACCATTTTCCATTCAGTGCTCATAAATTGGCAGACTCTCCTTGCAGCGTTCAAGCCTCAAGTTTGAAAAATTGGATGCGCTGGAACTTATTTGATCAAAAATAATCACATTTGAATTATTATTCAGAAATTTCACAATTTGGGGTCCCATGGTGGCACAGTGGGTAGCGCTGTTTCCTCACACCTCCAGGGTTGGGGATTTGAATCTGGGTCCTGGTCTTGCATGTCAGGTAAATTGGGGATTCTATATTGCTTGTAGGTGGACTGGCACTCAGCCCTGCTCGGGATAACTGCGACCCTAATAAGGAATAAGTTGTTACAGAAAAATAATGAATTTCACAATTAAGTGCACCTTATTGTTCAGCCCTTGCATTTACACTCTATAGAGTGAAATGAGGACATACTTCACATGCTGAGAAGAGGGGACCTGATATTTTAGCCTCTATGGCTTCATATTTGGTGTCAATAAACTCATCACCTCTGCCTCCAGCCAAGAAACAGAAACAGATACACTACTGCACTCTACTGTTACTCACTGCTCTCAGCTACTAAACCTTTGGCACCAGTTATCTTGAAAACCTTTATGGTCTAACCTTTATGGTCTTTAACACTAGACCTTGCAGAGCACATGACCTGGCACCTCATACAGCAGCAGCACACTAACTTAGGTCAACAGTGACTCACTTGTGAACAATACCACAGCATGCCGTAACTGTTAATGGTTAACAGTTATTGTATGAGAAAGCTTGTATTATTTTGGACTATCATGTAATCTGGCATCCTGAGCATGTTTTGCTTGTAGCTTGCAAGGCCCACAGACATGCACATGCACATGTGTGGTGTATTGTTTCATTAAATGGCTGTCAGAGCTAATATATTATTTCATTAGAATATGTAAGAAAGTATGAATTCACAAAAGAACTCCACATGGACAGGAAACTGAAGATGCAAACACCACTGTATTTTGTCCGCAGTGCGTTCGGCCCCTGTAGGACTGCATTAAATCTCAGAGCTGTCCCTGGAGGAGACAGGTGTTAATGATGATGGCTTCATGTGGTGTAGAACATCTTGTTCTCTCTGTCTGTCGGCCAGATCCAGCCAGAGGCCTTGTGAAGAGATTAGACAGTGAACAGCTTAGTATGCCATTAGATAAATAACCCTGCTGCACTCATCCACTAGGAACCGCCAGATCTTACATCTCGAAACGGATAAGATCATGACACAGCATTTAAACGAATAGTTTCAGAACAGAAAAGTGGAGTGAAGTGGTCCATTATGGTCACGTGTGAACACATCAGACCACAGCAAACAGTGTGAAATTCTTTCTCTGCGTTTAACCCATTCGCCAAGTGAAGCAGGGAGCTGCCACCAACGAGGGGCGCCGGGGAGCAGTGTGTGGGGACGGTACTTTGTTCAAGGGTCCCTCAGTGGTGCCACTAGCAGTCCTGGGATTTGAACCCACGACCTTCTGATCAACTCCCTACCCACCAGAACACCAGCCGCCCCTCAGAAGGGCATTTCTGATGGTGGGAAATCTGTCTATGTGGGTGCGGAGGTAGCTCTCAGTGAGAAATGAAGCCTGCTTAGAGTTCACTTGACCCACTCATCACCATCAAATATACTGTCTAGTACTGTTTTAGAGAATTTTCTAAAGCGTAAAGACAGTAAACCAGTGGACGATGGGGGGGGGGGGGTGTTGTAATTTATAACATTTTTATGATTGAAGTGGTCCAGCTTTAGGTTTCCAGTCTCAGTCTTCCTTTAAAAAACAAGCATTAAGATCCTTACTTTTTTGATATTATTTTTAAAATGACAGTGACAAAAGTACCTGTGCCAAAGGGTTTTATGGAATCATGCAAAAGAAAAACAACTTTTGATTCTATTGAGAAACCTGAGATGGATGGTTCTATTAAAAGTGATGTGTGGATGTGGAAAACCTTTATCTCTAAATCTCTAAATAATGTAAATGTTCTGTAATTAAAAACTATCATACTCTGATGAATCTCAAGGGAGTATGACAAACTGCCTGGTGGATTACCAACAGCAAGTTGTAGATTTTTTAGGTTTAGAATCGGGATTAGATTTAAGGTATGGGTTAGGGTTAAGGCTAAGGTTGGATACAATAGAATTGTTTATCTTGAACTATTTGGTTAAAGCTTAGTTAAAGAAAAAGCTGAGCATCTATGAACCATCCACAGGGTAAAGATTTTCTGAGTAAATTTCTAGGCAAGAACAATATTGGGACCTTTAATTTTAGGAATGTCTGGTCTCTTTTATTGCAGTCTGATATATTTGCTCTCTTTTCACCACATTTAGATGCTAAAGGAGCTGTGATTATCGGACACAGTTGTGTTAGATTAGGGTTAGACCCAGGTCCTGCAGTGTAGCCCTGCTGGAGAACTGCCGTGCTTGATTTAGGAGTCCTGAGTAAATATTTTGCGGTGTAGGCAGTGATAACATCAGAAGCCTCTGAGGTCTGGAAATGCCAAATATGACCAAGGAATGTGCATACAATAAATAAACACAAACCACATGCGGTTTCCCTTCCCTGTAAAGGTGTTGAAGGTTCTATTTCTGTAAATGGTTTTTATTACAGGTATACTCCAGAGCTGTGGAAAATATTATATAATAGTCTGACCACAGTAATTAGAGCAGAGTTTTAAAGCTGGCTGTGATCATTTCCAGTCCTCACAGTTATATCCTGACTTTCCAAAAAGAGGAAAATGGTAACTTTATAAGAGGAGGCAAAACACTTTTTACTTTAAATGCCAGTTAATGCAAAGCATTTTATTTTGAGTAATTTTTGAGCTTTTTTTGGATCATTTGTCTTCTAACTTGTTAGTACATATTTAGAAGGACATGTTTGTTTATTTGAGCTCTGAGTCTGTCGTCTGGGGAAGTTTCCCTCAGTCTTAAAGTTGAAGCCAACACACCATGGTAACACTATTTAGACGATTACTCACTCTTTAAAACCAATAATGTCACACTATTATACGACCACTGAGTGCACACGAATGGAAACTAGAATGATATGGTGTTGTGTCAGTCACTGTTTTTCTGAACTGTAACTAGCATGTGTGATAGGAGACAGTGTTTTTGCTCGTATTTCACGCTCCCAAGTGAAGTGTGAGCTTTGTTTGACTCTGTCCATGATTCTGTGTAATTATAGACATCAAAGTGAGCATGTGAGCACCAGTGTCATTTCGCAACAGTAGAACCTAGCACACTTTAAAGGTTCCATAAAAGGATAAATCACTCTTATAGATGTGACCACTAGTCACCAGCCAAAATTTCATAATCAGGACAGCCAATCAAACGGATCTGGCTTGCCTTTCATTTCTCAGTGTATTGAATTACATGGAGAAAAGGGAGCTGATCCCTGAAGACATACAATGCTTATATGTGCCCTGGTCAAAGTTGTAAAGTCTACTGTATGTTTTTGAACGGATAACACATTCCTTAGGTTTTCAATGTTAATCTCTTTCCCCATTTCACCCTCCGGCCCCTCCTTCCCTTTTCTCCTCCAGTGGAGCTACCAAACAACATTAGCTAGTATGGAGTATGGAAGAAAACCAGTGTTTGTAGTTTAGCTTTGTAGAGAGAAGCCCCTAGAGGGAAGGGAAAATCATTGGCGTGCCAGAAATATGTCACAATCACAGTAATAATCTGAGTTCAGGCCTTCATCTGCCCACTGTTTGAGGAATATCTTAATCTGTGCTGGTGAGAAGAGTCAAACTTCACTGAATTCCATATTAAAGCTTCATGACACAAACATAAACCTTTCATGACATCTGATGTATATCTACACCAACACTTATAAAGGCTTATTCCTATAAGCATCATTTCATGAAGTGAAATAACATGAAATATCATTAAAACAGCCTTTTTTAAAAACTGACACTTGTTGGAACACTTTATATACAGCTCTGGAAAAAAATAAGAGACCACTGCAAAAATGTTGAGTTTCTCAGTTTCTCTTTAATAGGTGCAAGTATTGAACTGAGCAGCTTGGCTTAGTTTTTAAGAACTGCTGACAATATTTCTCCTCATTTCCAAAAAAACATATTGTTCTTTAAAGCATCATTTTAAAGGAAATGACGAAACATCAGAATAAGAGAAATGATGCAGTGTTTATAGGACCTGAATAACTCAAAGAAAACAAATCTGTTGTTCACTCTTAAACAAAATGGCAATAATTACCTTTGAGGAACTTCTAGTAGTGTTTTACCATCCAACTGGTCTCA
>JBBPCY010000109.1:11450601-11476353 GCA_037974405.1 Brachyalestes nurse
AACTAGTTCATTTTTGAGCTGTGAACTTCGTTCAAAAATTTTAAAAATGAACTATGAACGTGAACTAGTTCATTTTTTTTATGAACTGTATATTGTACTAGTTCTTTTTTCAGTGTGAACTGGCACAACACTGCTTATAACAGTTATTACTAAAAGAATCACCCAGTTATAGTCTAAAAATATTTGGTAACACTTTACTGTAGAGTAACGTTAATAAGGCTACATACAGGAGACCTCTACATAAGCCTTTTGTGACATAAACCTTTATATAGACATTTATAAATGCTTCCCAAGTAGTGTACATTCTCATGATATCTTCTGGGGTGAAACTGACCATAAATCAGCCTTTATGAAAGGGACACTTGCATTAATAGGTCTATAAATGTTGATGCAGGTTTAGGTCATAAAAGACTTGTAGAGGTGTCATGTAGCCTTATGAATGCAGGCCTTCAGTAAAGTCATACCAAATATGTGTATTACAGAGTGTACATACCATGAGGAGACACATGTACTCTACACATACACTAAACCCTGCTCAGTGACTAGATGATATAGTTATTATATAGTATTATATAGTTATGGTTATGACTTTTGTTTTTTCTCTACACCAAAGGACACTTACACCATACAGTAATCATATGTCTCTGTTGGCAGAAGCACTCCACACGTCTATGAATGAGTGTGGCTCACGCTCTCATAAGTAGTACACATGCAGAGAAAGCTGGCAGTGTTTTCCCCTGCTGGAGCGTGGCACACATTCTCCTGCCTCTGTCCTCATCCCCATGACCCAAATACAGCACCCTCCATTCAGCTGCTTACACTACCTCAGCCCAGTCCTCAGAGAAAACTTCCACTGCTTCACACACAGCAGACAAACTGCAAGGTTATTCATTCTGTAATCTATGATTTACTCCCAGATGTCTTACTTATGCAGGGATTGAACGGAATGTGTTGGTTGAATGGGTGCAGTATCACGAGGACTATAAGTGTTATACCTTGTATAAACAAGACATAGATAATCCACACCCTCCTGAGTAAACAAGAAACAGAGCTATGCTAGTTCGCTTATCAGAGGAAATACAATATTTAGTCAAAGCGACTTTAGCTCAGTCCTTTCAATTTCAGTTCATTGGATGAAAGCTCAATTTTGATTAACTATATTTAGATGATCATTAACCTCATGGTTTTGGCAAAATGATCTCAATTCAGCTACAAGTTATAACACTCTGAACTCAAGTCAAAGTTTTTGGCTACAACTATGAAACAACAACAAAAATAAATCATATCCTTAAATCAAGATTTTCAGCATTCCTTAAAATCTTCTGGAGATTCTGAGGGCTAGTTTTGTTTATGTTGGGCAAGATGAAGCGAGTAAAAAAATTACAACAATCTGTAAGCACACCATTTTTCAAACCACTGAGCAGCTTCATCTCCCACCTCCTCAATAAGGACATACTATAACATCTGAAAACCAAAAACGTGTCGTAGACCGTTTAACTATTTAACTTTAACAGCGGGAAACTCCTGTTCTGGACTAACAGACTTTATGTATTTGTGTCTTGAAATACAGCACTCTCTGGCTACACAGTCTACTTGCCCCCGAGACCTCTGCTGCTTAATAGAGCTTCTCAGATTAATTTAAAAGGGCGAGTCAAAAGGTCACCATACCTAATAGGCCCTTTAAAACAACTCACTTTGCAAGAGGGCAGCCAACTCATTACAGCAATGCATCATGGTTCTTGGAGGAGCTGCATGGAGGCGGCAGGGCATCACAGTAAGTCTCGCTGACAGGTGGATAATGGAAAAGAGGACCATGCTGATTGTGGGGAAAGTAATCATGCCTCATAGAGTCTGATATGATTGCAATGCACCTTTCTTTTAATTTCAGTATCATAGTAAAATTACCAAAAAAGGGCTTAACCTGCAGCCCATTTACTTTTAGCACAATGCAGCAAACTTCAATTTACTCCAAAGTAATTGTCTAAATAATCGAGTATAGGCTCTCTGCACCTTCTACAAATATTCTTAGCAATCAAATAGCAATCACTGCACTGGCACAATGTCTTCCTTTACAGTTTGCTTACTAAGTAAGTAAAGCTTTATTGTCATCTCAGTCATATAAATATAGTACAGAGTGAGACGAAATATCCTCCACCTGGACCATAGGTGCAACATAGAACACAACAGAACAGCAGCACTCAGACAGATCAACAGTGAGGCGAAAAAGGGGCGATTACAAGTTAACTTATATATTTATAAATATATCCAGTGATTAGTGTGATGTCTACAGCAAGGCCAAAAAGGGCTGCCACATTTTACTGTGTCAGAGTAAGAAGACATAAAAACCTAAAGTCACAGGGAGAATGCTGAATGTATTACACTTCTAATAAAAGACAGTGCAAAAGGCAATATTTAAAGCAACAACATGAATATGCAAATGGCCATACAGTAACAAATCTGGTTCTGAGGATTTCTGCATTTTCATTCCTTTCTGCAGGCCTTATTCATAACCTGCCATGGTGAATTAATCTTTGGCCTTTCAGATAAATGCCCTTGTTTAATCTCCTCCATTGATTGCTGTGACCCCGTGACATTCTCAGGCTCGCTGACCTCTAGTGAGAATCTCACTCGCGAGCTATTTCACATGGCTGAGTGACTTGACCGCCACACTTAAACAAACAGGGTTTGCGGGGCAGGACTTTCACTCTCCACCAATCAGAAAGCCCCAACAGCAGAGGTGTGTGGGTCCTCTTCGAGCCATAGCCAATCACGCGACCTGCTCTCCCGAAATCACAATATTGACTTTGGTCTCCCTGGCGTTTCGCAGAGCGTCCTGTGAAGCTGAGCGGGTGCATATTTGTCAAAGTGAAAGAGTCCACCTCTCATTTGATCTGCACAGACATTTGTTTTCTAATGCCTGATTGGACTTCTGATGCGACTGAAATTCCAGGGGGCTCATATAGGCCCCAGACTCACAAAGCTCATCCGCAGCGAATGATTGGTCCAACCTGTGTTTTCCAGAATGTTTATTATAAAATAGCCTCAAAAATGACACCCTGTAAGAGTGGTGGATGGGACAGAATGGAGTCATAGACATGAAAAACAACAACAACAACAAAAATAATAATGACATAAAGGCAATGGTCTGGGGTTGCTCCAGAATCACACCACTGGTGCTTTCACACAGTGACTTCATGCCCAATGACCCGCAGCACAGCATTAGTCATTCAAATTCACACGCTTCACACTGCAAGTAAACACACTTACACTGGATATACAATCATAATAAATACTACAATTACAAAAGTGTGGTTGTATACATACTGAACCCATGCTGTATGGAAAGTGCACTTTTCACATCACACGAAGTGGAAGGATGACATAGTATGGAAAATTGCATGACGTGGTGTGTGTGCATTATCGATTGTGCCATGTGCTGGACGCTAGGCTGGGCTGGCTGGACCATGCTCCCCTAGGCGCTGTTCCTCATCAACAGCACTTCACTGGGCCAGTTGGTGCTTCCCTAGACTGCTCCTATAATTGTGTATCGAATGCTGAGCCTGGGCCCAGGCTCCCCGCTGGCCTGCCGGCTCCAACCAGAGAACAAAGAAACATGAGGAGAGAGAGAAAGAGAGCAACGGACGTGACAAAGACTCCATCCAAAGCCTAGTAGAACACCCAGCACACACACAGACTTAGAAAAGTACTAGGCCTGTTTATTAATGCAACTAAACCACTGCTTAAAAATTCAAAATCACTTTTATGAGCAGTTTGAGTTATTGCGATAGTGTTCACTCTTTTATCTCAATGATGGCTTCTACGGTGTATGTTCCTCAAAATAAATCATTGTTTGTAAATGTATTATTCAGTATTTATAATATTAAAGAACCAAAAAAATAAATGTGCTTTAATGCTCAGTTCATAGTAGTTTTAGTCAAAGTGTTCTTGAGATTTCTGTACTCTGGATAATAATTTTATGACATTATTATGTGTACTACCTCAGTTTTCAGTTTCAGTTTCTTTCTATATAGCTTTCTTCGAAGTATTTTAAACAAATGCTATAAAATATTTTTTTATATCTAAAAACCTGTGGCGTGGTGCATGCATAGCTACATGAATGATCTCTGGGTGTTTCATTACACGTTCAGTTTACAATAATCTACAGAACACAGCAATGCACGTGTCTTATAAAAACCCACACTGCCAGGGCGATCTGACCTGTGGAGCCCATACTGTGACCTTATTTAGCTCAAGTCTCTGGAGTCAGTTTAAGAGTTCAGAGGCATTCCAACCCCATTAAAAAAGTCCTCAGTGTCATGCTGAGTCAGTAATGACATCCAATGAGCAGACATGCTCCTTTGGAATGAATACTACAGCTAATAGAACTAATAATATATTACTCATTAAGAGAGGATTAAACAAAGCACACACATACATACAATTGTAGCAATACATAATTACCATAGTTACTACAATTACCTATTCAGCGATCCTTAGATGTTAATTACCAAGATGTGATTCGGATGACATAGAGCTTCATGTGCCACCTGCAACCATGTGCCCTGTTGAGTGATTTCAGTGATATTTAAAGCTGGTAATGGTGTATAGCACTTATAGTGAAGAGTCTGCTCAGTGGCCCCTTTTTTCCAGAAATCAGCACTCAACGTTTGATAGTTTATAAAGATCGAGTGTTATGAGTTATGATGTCATCTAGGATGGCAGAAGAGCACATCTCTCCTATCCGTTCGAATTTCATTAGAATGCATGGACAGTAGGCCTGTGCTTTCTCCATGCAGTGCTGTATGTGGAGGGGCTAGGACTGAGGGGAGCCACCAGTGATGTGGAGTGATGAAGCTAATGCAGTAAATGAATGAAATCAGAGTGCTTGGCTTGTCATAACCAACAACACACTACAAATGAAAGACTGTGCTTCCACACTCACCGGAGACTTTGGTCTATTGTGGATCATAATTCAGTTCTGGAAATGATAAAACACTACCAGTGATCTTCATGTCTTCATATCTCTGTGGATTTGGGCCTAAGTATTTTTAATAACAAAGCAGTGAGACCATATAAATACAGATGAAACAAGACCTCTGACCTACATTCTAGCCAGTGCTAACGCTAACAGATTTGGATAGTGGGTGTTAATATTGGCCTGCTTTCAGGCTGGAGCCGTCTCAACATGCGGTGATTCCATTGCGTAGAGCTGGTGGAAATCTACAGGTGATCTTCTGTTGTAACCGAGTCAGGCATTGCATGGCCAAGTTTATTTGAATGTAGCCATACTCCCATGGAGTCTTTCTCATGTACCTCAGTTTACATTAGGATCACTTTTCAAGTATCTTAATAAACAAATGAAAAACAAAAACACTCTGTAAATGTGTGACACCCCAGGCTATGCAATGTCCATCATACCTATGTGGGTTTTACTCTTTTGACAAACACTGGCCTATGGTTAGGTCACATGTGGAGGACATAATGTAACTGTCTATTACATGAAGAGAAGAACGCGTATTTCTCCTTCTCTTTCTTTCTTTTCATTTCTCTGTTTATCTGCCAAGGAGCTTTCTGCACATGAAACCAGTTTTCAGTGAGTTGGAATGAGGTGAGCGCTTCTGGAACAGAACATTTTCATTTAAATCAAAAGTACTTATTTAACAATGAGGGCAGTTATTCTCCTTCAGAAATAGTAATTCTTAACCATTAACCTTCACAGATCTGTCTGCAAACCTCCACTCCTTAGTCCCGGAACTTAATAAGAACTCAGTCATGTCTCCCAGCTTGGCTAGTTGCATTATACAAGTGCTCTATCGAACAAACAAACTCTGACATGGCAAGTTTCTCAAAAACAATCAAACTGAATAAAGTAAATAAAGTACAACAATTACAAGAATATCTAGCGTAGTGGTTAAGTCTTCTGTACCCTCAGTTTCCCGCGCCCCCAAGCTGATATTCAACTTATGTGTATTTGTTTTTTCTTAATGAGTAAATAGAAATGCTACACTTCTTTTAAAATATATTTGTGTGGGCATCCATTTATACATAAACCTTCGGATACACCCTGCAATGGACTGGAAAGCAGTCCTGTGTGTTTCTCTGCATTCCCTCTGCAACTATGGCTGGGATAAAATGAATGATTGACTAGATATGTGTGAGAAATACTGCAAAGACAATAACGACATTATAAACATGCACATAAGTATGAACATAATAAGTTAATATGTTCTAATCCATGCATGTTTATAATGATGAACATTTAAAAAGATACAAAGTGTCTCCTGTCGAGACAATGAAGAAATGTCCCGTTATTATCACCCTGTCGGTAATTAGCAATAATATCTGTGAATTCACCACCACTGTCTGCTATTGTAGTCCAGACAACAACAGTGAGTAAGATGTGCTGATTCATAAAAAATGAGCAGCAACTGCAGAAAACAAATAGGGTATGCTTGAAGCACCTTTTCTCAGCAGCATATGTTACACATGACAGCTCTAGGGCTGCCCACTGTGGCTTAACCTCTCTGACTGGTTCACTTTCTACCAGGCCTGCACTGTGACCTAAGGGTAGCAGATTCCTGTCATAGACATGGTGGAGGCTCTTATCATATAACATCTCTTACTCTGCAAGAATAGCATTACAGAGACGGCTAACAGAACTGCCTACCAGTCTTGTCGGTTTCTTCAACATTTTGACCTTCTTGTGGGTCCAGGTATCTCTTTCTCTATTATATAACTTAAGAATAACTAAGCCAGTTAAGTGGCTGTTCAGCTTTTACTGAACAATGAAACAAAATGAGGAATGGATGTCTGCAAGTGTGCACAGTTCTTTGGTGTTTAAGGGGTGAAATGTGCGCCACACAACAAGGAAATGAGTGTTAAACACTAATTGCAACACAAATGGTCACAGACAATGCAGCCCAGCACTAAAAATAGATTTTGAAAAGCTTGCCAAACTCTCTCTCTCCCTCTTTCCTCAACTGTGTCTGGGGAGAGAGTTGTTTTGAAGTGGAAAGCAATGCGTCAGTTTAGTCAGGGCTAAGGGGTGGGAACCACAGGCTTGTCCAGGGTTCTCTGCCCAGGAAGATGTCATCTTTCTGCCCTGCTGCACAGGTATGGCATTGTTGATTAACTGAGCTCTGGCAGTCCGACTAAATTTTGGATTCTGTCCACAACCTATAATGGCATGCAGGCCCTCCCTCAGACCTGCCAACACCCTGATCTATGTAAACAGGGAGCCTCTGGCTTCTTATCTTTGACCAGTCAACATGAGCAGTCTATCAGTTCTCTATGTGCTCGCTTACTGGCGCACAGTGTATTTCCAGTTGTATATGCCAACAAATCTGACAATTCTTGCATTTCAACTTAAATTGCAGGAGTTTGTATGTGGACTAATATTTCTCTCTTTCATAACTACATACCTTACAGATTCGTTTCATTGTAGTTACCAGATAATTTATTGAGTAATTTATATGATTGTTTCTGAATAATAAGTATTTAGATCAACATCTAAAATATAAGTCTGCAGTTTCATTTATCAGATCTGCCTCACCTCTTGTGAGCATTAATGAAGGCTGCATTTTTCTTAAGAGGTCTTAACAACAAAGGCAACCTTACTGAGGAGATCAGGTGTTGTTTGGTGAGTAAGATGTGTCTATTTACAGAATCCAGTTGTGTGCAAGGCATTAGGCATTAATATAAAAAGTATTACTCTAAATGTCTTTCAAATATAACCAAACACAGACACACTGACTGTTTTGACACTTTGTGTCTCAAGTATAATATCAGTGCACATCTATAATGGCAAATGACTGGTAAAAATAAACTTATCTTGACATTCCCTCTAAACTGGCCCTGCAACACTAGCAAAGAGAAAGACGTGGATAGAGATATTTGAAGTTCGCACACCTACTCGTGGAGAATTTTCTTAATTTCTACCATTTTCCAGATTTTAAAATTATTATGTGACATAACTATAAAACAACACATTAATTAGCAGTTCAATAATGGACACCGATTCTTTAAATATATACATAGACACAAACTTCATTATTTCTTTTAGGGCTATTATGCTTTATCTTTAAATCACTTTATGAAAGTATGTATGCTGGACATTTACCCAAAGATCTGGATGCATTACCAGGGTATAATCAAATTTATAACCTGCAAATTTCCTTCGGCAAAATAAACACTCTTGTTGACCTTTTTCCACACCTCATTGTTTAGATGTAAACACAGCTGCCTGTCAATGACAGATCCAGCTTCCTACCTTTCCTACCTCTCTCAGCTGACCTCTAATAATGGTAGGCAAATCTCATTAATTTCATACAAAGCCAGCAGCCACATTTTTGTTATGTGAGTTATTTTTTCAGTGTAAGTGAAATGAGAAAGACTTTACAACATCATAAACTGACTATAGTTGGTTAAACTCCCAGCGTCATCTGCATGTTTAAGGTGTATCTGTTCTTGTACTGGCAGCAGAAGCTATTTGTAGAGTAAAGATAGAGGTGATATGACACACACCACAAGATATCACGGAGATTCCCAGTTTGCTGTAACGTAAAATTCAACAAATGTAAATTATCTTGTAACTTAATGAAAAATGGACAAAAGAGAGTCTATGTGTGTTCAGTAAACAGCTTTTCTCTTAGGTAAGAAAACACAAAAACAGAAATGGAGGAGCTGTAAGCAGTATCCTTGAGTGTCCAGTTCCACTTCAATCAGTGTCCTTTAACAAGTATTTTTTAACCTTCTGATTTTTTTTGTTCTTAATGCTTTCTGAAACAATTTTATCATAAACATGAATGGAAGCATGACATTGACCTGAGGTTGAACTTTGGAGGATCTGGGAAAGAGGTGCTCTATTATTTGTGGTCTATAACTTCTGCTTCATAGTTTTATAACACATTCACCTTTCTCCTTGCCAAACAGTCACCTCAAATCATCCCACTTTCATCCATGGTGATGATTTATGAACTTTCTAAGCTGGTGCGGAGGAGCAGATATATCTGGAAAATAGCTTCAGTATACAATAACTGTGAATGAAGTGGACTTCTCCAGGTCTGGCTCATTTAACAGGGACCACAGAATGACAATGGGTTTATATTACAGGCAAAAACTCTGAAGTTCAGAGCTTAAGAAAGGGAATTGAATTGTGGTGTAAATGCCAGGAGGAGAATCTAACACTGAGCATGAATGATCCTAGCATTCATAAAATGGAAAGACACATACAGTAAGAACAACCGCAGAAAAAAAACATCTCACACTGGTTATTGTTATTTCAATAAATGTGTAGTCTTGGTTTAACATAACAAAAAGCTTTCAAATGGCAGTCACCTTTATGACCTTTATTCTAATGAGGCTGTAGATGATCTATGCAGGTGTAAAGTGGGTAGTTCCTCTGCAGGTGTCTTATTCCTCCCACTGCTGACCTTGAGTGCAGGAGAAATCATTTTAAACAACAGTGTGGGTGCAGCATGTCAAGAATATCAGAGCAGCACGTTTTGTACCAAGCTCAGACAAGCACAGGAAGTAGCACACTTTTCTAAACGAGAGTGGTGTAGTGAAAGTAAACAATATAAACATTGGTATTGATATGTTCCTGTGGATAAAAAAAACTACATTTTGCGCCACAGCGCCATCTGGGTGAATAAAGGTCAGATTAGGGGCACAAACACAGAATCGAATTTTGAAGTAACTACAGCAACGACTCTTTCTTTGTGACGCCTTCACCTCCTATTGGCCAGTGGCTACGACATGCTAACGATGGAGCCAGTAGAATAGAGCTAAAGGAAACACTCCAGTTAAAATATCTCACACTGGTTAAAGGGCATTTAAATAAATAAATAAATAAGAATGTGTTCTATCAACCATCCCATTTAACCCTTGCCACTGAATAATATCCGGTATGCATGTGTATTAAAATATACAATACACACTGGCCTAGAATTTCTTTTCATATCCACATGAAAATACAAGCATTAAATACTACAACATGCATGCACACAGTATTCTTTCTGAATCTCCCCACTGTATAATGAATAACAGTTTGGTTCACATGAGACAGTGAACAATATTAAAATGCAAATAAAAAATTACTTTTGTGGAACAAACTGTCTTGTAGTGCCTGCTCAAAAAGTTGCTAGAAGGAACAGCACAAGAATGTGACGTTTGAAAGAACTCTACAGAGAAAGCAGTGGTTGCTCATAGTAACGTTCTGATGCACAGAAAAAAAGTTCCAAAAGGGACAACAGAGAAAGTGACGTTTAATGAAGTTTACAGGTTGCTAGTAGTAACGTTCTGATCTTCTAGTTGTGATCAAAACACGTGCACGTTATTTGGGGTTCTGAAATAAAGGCGCGCGGGCAAAACGGGTTCGAGCCCGTGTACGAATTTCGTTACGCAAATGAAGAGCGCATCTCTGATTGGCCGGACTGGGCCCGCCCTTCTCTCGTAGGTGACTCGGTGAGAGAGGGGAGAGACACGGGAGTGGGCGGGGCCAGGCGTAGTTGAGGATATATCGGGCGGGTCGGAGCCCTGGAGCCGGGTACGACTCTGTCCTTCACACACAGTGAGAACCAGGACAGCCTACCTGAGCACCCAAACCCAAACCACAAACTCAACTACAAACTCACCCTAAGGAAACTTTTAAACGAGTGAAAAGAAAAAAATGCCCGCAAACAAGGACGGCGACGGCGGCTGGAAGAGCTTTCTCTGGAATTCGGAAAAGAAGGAATTTTTAGGACGAACTGGCTGCAGTTGGTGTAAGTCCTCGACATTTTTTGTTCTTCTTCTCGTATTCCCCACTTCATTCCCAACGAATCTGGATTATATATCTGTGTTTTCGTCCGTGAGAAAGAGAAAAGAAAATGTCTAATGGTGCCGGGCTTGTTTAGTGTGGCACCTGTTTGATCAGACGAGCCGAGTCGTGACTCTCTTTCAGACAGAGGGAGAGGAAAAAAAACGTGCCCCTCTGCTGCTGCCTCTCCTGTCTCATAGACAGAGCACACAAACCTGTTTTTTCTGACCTGTCTTTATTCGATTTTAGTGAAATATTGAGTAAACCAGGACTATGTCTCTCTGGTTCTCTTTCTCTCGTGTTACAGAGCTGAAGCAAAACCAAACATCGTATTTTCTGCCTGACTTTATTCGGTTTTATTAAGATATTGAGGTACCAGGATATCTCCTTAGTGTTATAGATCTGAAACTAAACCCAATGTCCTCATTTCTGCCTGAGTTTATTCGTTTTTCATAAAGATACGAAGTATCCAGGGCACTCTCTGTCTCTCCCTCGTGTTATAGAGCTAATACAAAACCAAACGTCACCATTTCCGACTTTTCTTTATTTGTTTTTCACTAAAATATGAAGCAACCAGGGTCTCTCTCCCTCCCGCGTGTTAGAGCGCTGAAACAAAACCAAACGTCCTCTTTTATAGCTGACTTTATTTGTTTTCACTAAGATACAAAGTATCCAGGGACACTCTGTCTCTCCCTCGTGTTACAGATCTAAAACAAAACCAAACACGTTTCTGAGTTCAGTCTGCGTGTCTTCGAACCACGCTATAACCCGAGAGTGGTCGAAAATCAGCTTTCTCTTCTTTCTTTTTACCTACACTCTCCTTGTTCGACACTGTGATCAAGTAGACGAAGACAGGTGTTTGTGTCTGTTAAGGAAGAAAAACAACGTTATGAAGGACAAATGTGGTCTTTTTTGATATTCTGGAGGTCTTGCTGTCAGTGGGTGGGCTCTCGGAGTGCCTGGATTTCCGTAGGTTCGTCCTCAGACACTTTAACCCTTTCCATGGTGCCAGTAATGGACCAGTTTTTATTTGGCTCAGACTCCTTTATTGTCGCCTCGTAGGCCACCATCAGGGGTGTGTAATTACAGCTGAGTTACTACATATTAAGAACCAGAGAGGCGAACAGCCCTTTGGGTCATACCCCCTCCCCCATCCAAGGTGAGTCAAGGTGAATGGGCCTGCAGGGTTCACATCGGCTCCTCACTGCTTTCTGTCCACCAGCTCCTGCACACAACACCAAACTATTGATTTTACAGTCATTTCATCTTCCTGATTGCAGTGTCTGCCTGCACCAGTTCAGTAGACACCGGTGCCCCCTTTTAACACCTTACTTTGGAGCCTTTTTTAGGGCGGGAGGCCCTCCACAGCTGAGTTTATCACTTTTGAACATACATGTGCCTGATCTCTGTCTAGAGGGACACACATTCAGGCTTTAGAGGCTGGCCAGGGCCACTCATGACTAGATTGTGACGAAAAGGCTTTGTTTGGGTGCGTATTAGCCCACTTTCTCAGCTCTTGGGTTGCTTTGCGAGCTGTGGTCCACATTCAACAAGTGGAGTGGACAAAAAAAGATACATGCTGTTCTTTTTCCTCCCTCTTCGTGGGTGACTATAAAATGGTGGCTTTCGTCAGGCTGTGACACATGTGGGAAGTCACGGGTCGATTGACCTGGTGCTTACTTACTGTGTGTAACCCTCCTGCAGCTCTGTGTTATATGCCGACAGTATTTAAACAAACCAAGTCTTATGAGAAAATATAAGTGTACTGTGATAAGTGTACTGAAGTGAGATTGGCCACTTTCTTTACGAAAGCTGTATAACTGCTAACCTTATAAAACATTACTCTGGGTTTACATTTTATCTTTATTCCTGCTTAAGAGGACTTTCTGGATTCGTTGTACTTCATATTTAAAGCTTCGATGCAGGCCATTTCCTTTGAGTATGTGACAGTTGTGTAATGTCAGTAGGCATCTAGCTTTATTGATGAAAGATTGGGTTTTTTGTGACATTACGGAGAACAGTCTGCATTAGAGCTTCGCAGCTCTATTCGTTCTTGCATTATGTAACAGAAGAGGCTTGTGGCTAAAATCTAAAGGAAGTGAGAAAGGCTGAACATACACCTAACTGTCATCATAAACTTGCCAGAGGTAAAAAATGCTTTGCAAAGCTTTTGGGATTCCGTTAAATGTGTGTCTTCTTTCTTATGTATTATACACGTTTGGCAGTAAGTTAGCTGGAAATGTCTCCCTTATCTAGCGTGAAAGATGAGCTTTTAAACACGTCATTGTTTTATATAAGCAAGGTGGCTTTAATTTTTCCAAGAGAGTTAGACAATAGGCCCACCCCACGGAACTGATTTATTAAACTACTGATCTAGTGACCATTATAAAGCCATTGTCACTTCTTGCTATTGTATTTAAACAAAGAGTTTGTAAATGTGTTTCCTGAAGATTTGTAAACTGTTTTTTGCCAGGTAAAAAAAAGAAGTAGGCCACCATGAACCCACCAGGTTTTGGTGACCAGCTAAACCTAAACCTGTCTCTTCTATCGCTGGCCTATTAACAAGGCCTAACAAATTTTAAACAAGGCCTCTGACTGACAGGAATCAAGGCAGATTTTAGCCACGAGAAGACAATACAGGCGAATTCTGAAAGCGAGAGCTACATTCTGTACTGAGCTTCTTTCTGACACTGACAGTCACAGTAGAGTGAGAAATTTCGAGAAAAAAATTGTCGCGTTGCTGTACTTGCCAACTTTGCATGTGCCCTCAACCCCTGCGGGACAGTAAATTTCCCCCACATGGAAAAACCAGGAAGTCTCTGGTCACGAGAGTCACATGTCATAGAGGGTTATGCTTAGCTGTGCATTTATAAATGAAATTTTTGTACCTGCGATAATGAAACACTACTATCCTATTTATACTTAATTTAAAAAAGCAAGTCAGAAATTTCGGTTCATTAGGACCTTGATGACTGCTTGATAATTGCTTGGTCCATAGTGTTCTTTTTCTGAAACATACAGTCCATATCTCACCTCAGGGCACATGGAGGTGTTGAACTAGTTGTTTTTGAATGTTCCGGGGAAGACAAAAATATGCAAAATGTGAGCACTCTACATACTCTTGCTTACACCATTGCCAGTGAATTAATGAAACTTATTAACGAACATTTTCTTTCTCTGCAGTTAAAATCTTCATCTTTTACGTAATCTTCTACGGCTGCTTGGCTGGAATTTTCATTGGCACCATCCAGGCTATGCTCCTGACCCTTAGCGACTACAAGCCCACGTACCAGGACAGAGTTGCACCCCCAGGTAAATAACTAACATTTTTAAACATATTTAAAATGTTACCAAATGTCAGACTCACTCACATTCACAGGTGTCAGACTGACACATTCTCACTCAACGTCTTCAAAGTGTTTTTGGGACCAAAATGTAAAATACCACATTTACTTGTTAAGTATTGTGACAGTAGTGTCACGTTGTTGGTATTTTTAACTGGTCACTGCAACAGTCACTATATATTACTCTTGTAAACATTACGGATGACTTTGTTTCTGTCAATGTCTGTTGTCAATGTATTGCCAACATATAATTTAACTAGTAAATTTGCCACCAAACATCCACATTGCCACCCCTGCCAGGGATGTCCCCTAGATAATGTGATTGCAACAGACTACAAGAACAAGAAGAGCAGCACCTGAGACTGAGTATATTAGTCAGCATTGGTACTGATACAGGTCAGAAGATATAATAGTCTTGTTTTTACAGGAAAATGGTTCAGTTTGTTGTAAAAGCTAGCACCCAGTCTCTCAGTGTCCTTGCCTTTGCTTACCTCTTCTGAAAAGCAAGAGAAAGACATCATTTTCAGCCATTTTGTCATTTCACTCTCCTGTCAGATTGGCGGGGCTTTCCCTGTCAGCTCTGAGGGGAGTGCTGTTCTTCACAGCTTGTCTCAGAGCTGCCTTTTCTTACGACTGGGGAGGGGGGATGGTGGTTCACTTTTAAACTGTCTGTGTGTGCTTGTTAGGACGCCTCTAAAGTGTTTTTCAGTAGACTATGAAGGGCCTTACAATCCATTTTACAAACGAAAGCAAAAATAATAAAGAATGAAGAGAAAAGAAAGAGAAACCATGCTTTGGTAAGGGTTGAGGGAGCACAATACATGTTTGGAGCTGCTGTTCTTTTAATCTCTAGGGAAATTCAGACACTGCTTGGTTTCTCATTTCTCTCTTGCCAGGCATTGGCTGAGCCAGCCTCAGTAGTCTTGTGTCAGTGGATGTTTGCACAGTGCACACTGCCGCTTTGGCATATATTTAGCAGCATTCATAAAGGGACGGCTCAGACACTGAACATTAGCCAGCAGGCCAGTGCTGTTTCCCCTTGAAGAGCGAGCCCTTGTGCAGATAGGTTTAGTGAAAGAAGGAACATGAGTAGGTGCAGAGTGGAGCCCAGCAGAGCGCGCTGCGATTGGAAGCCGCGATAAAGGAAGGAGGTGGTAGACACACTCACTGCTCTCAAGTCCCACCCTCCTCTCAGGGCCTAAAAGTTTCCATTGTGTGTGAGAGAAGCACGTGAGGGGGGGGGGTGCAGATAGCTGGCGGTGAGAGTGTGTGGCTTAGCCTGTGTAAGTTAACAAGTAGTAAAAGAAAAATCTTCTTTGAAATAGCGTTTTGAGTTGTAAGGAGTCAGCAGCGGCATGAAAACAAGAAGTGCACATCTACGCTAAGACCGTTAAGAACAATCCTGACTTTACAAGCGATACAACGGTTCCTCCCACTCACTCTCCCTTACTGCCTCTGCTTGCTCATACCACGCCCCAATTTGGCCTGGTGCATGAGTTGGGTGGAAAATTACTGCCAGGCTGAGAACATGAGGTTCATCTGAATAGCTAACCTCCATGACAATGAATAGATTTGTTGCTTGTGCTTTGGTTACCGTGCAGTATTTCACTGTTTGCTGACTAGCGGAATAGTCTTTAATGTTTCATAGAAGAAAATAATTATTACTATTGTGTCTATATTATCTATTCATTGTACATGTGTGAATGTAAACGTAAGTGGTGAAGTGCAGAAATAATTCAGTGATCCAGATGAGCCAGGTGTTCGATTCTTGCCATAATCTTTGTCTTGAACTATGTTATTGTCGTAGTTTAGTTTAAATATTTGTGTAGGTTTTAATGAAAGCAGGTTTGTAAAATCACAACACCCATTTGGCTCAAGCCAATTAACAGCACCTCTTCACTTGTATCTCCTCAGGCCTTTCACACACACCACGCTCAGAGAAAGCCGAGATCTCTTTCACCGTCAAAGACGATGAGAGTTACGCAAAACTTGTAAAAGATATGAAGACCCTGCTGGAGCCTTACTCAGACGAGAAGCAGACCGATCAGAAGAAATTTGAAGACTGTGGAGGTACACAAAATCTTCATGGATGGCTATCAGTAGATCTAGATGTAACAAAATGTTACATACTCAGTGTTAGCTTAAGTTCTCTGAATAGAGCATAACTGAAAATCTGTGAGTGATGAATTAAGCTTTGTGCAATGTATGCTTACGTATAAACCTTTGCTGCATTTGTGAATTTTAACATGGAATCAGAATTCATTTGTTCTGTTTCTGAATATTTAGTTAATTATGCTTTAGGTGTAGCACATTTTAGTGTGTTTTTGAGTTCTAGAAGTATTAGTTTGTACCAGTGCGATAATACCATTTCATTTCCTTGTAGATTACGAATCTGTCTTCATCATTTATTCCTTAGGAAGGAAGTTGAAATGTGACCATCAAAATATTTTCTATTCTGACATTGACTTGACTTGCATTTCCACACAGCATGTTAATACGTACTGCTGTCTTGGTGTTAGACCATTTGGGCACGAATATTTAGTTGTAATTGCTGGATTTTGTTTGGCATTCAGTGTCTGCTGGTCCCTACACGAACCGGGGAGAACTGGAGGGCGACATGGGCGTGAGGATGGCCTGCCGTTTCAGTAGGTCCTGGCTGGAGGCCTGCTCGGGCTTGCAAGACACCTCATTTGGCTTTAATACAGGAAAGCCTTGTCTTCTTGTCAAGCTCAACAGGATTGTTAATTTCAGACCGAGGGTGAGTTCTGCATCTCAAAACCTGGACTTCAATTCTCTGCTAAAATTTAGTGGCAGTAATGTGATATTTGGACTGACACGATACAGTTTCTAAGTCCAGGATACAATATTGAAGATAAAGCATCGTGGTGGCACTGCTGACCAAGTTTAAACATAACATATTTCTGGGGGAGGGGGATATATATATATATAATTTTTTTTAGTAATTATGAATTCAAACAATTTAGTCAAGGAAAATCTGAATCAGTGATACAGTCTGATGATATCAACATATGTGTGTTTTCAAAAGACATCTTTTCATCTTTTCAGCCTCCATCTAATGACACTTTACCGCCATCTGCTCAAGGAAAGGCCAGGCCTAATATTATTCCTATCCACTGCAGCAGCAAGGTACATATTGTTTACTCTGCGTTCTGGTATAAAACCTCAGATTTGTTAGTCACCTAAAATTGCCATCCAGCGCTTAAGGGAGGTGATTTTTAATATTGATATTTAGCATTAATGCAAGACTGTATAATAGCACTAATACTTCTTTTTCCTTCCCTGCACAGAAAGAGGAGGATGCTGACAAAATCGGAGAAATCAAGTACTATGGCTTTGGCGGTGGTTTTCCACTTCAGTACTATCCTTACTATGGCAAGCTGCTACACCCTCAGTACCTCCAGCCTCTGGTGGCTATCCAGTTCAGCAACGTTACCTTTGGCCAGGAGCTGCGCATTGAGTGCAAAGTTTTCGGAGAGAACATTGATTACAGTGAGAAGGACCGTTATCAGGGACGCTTTGACCTCAAACTCTTGGTCAACTTATGACCTCAGCTATGAAAATAGCACTTTTACTCTGCCCACTTCAAAACGTAATAATTTAGAGAAATAAAAAAAAGAGAAAAATAGAAGTTTGATGGAAAAAAAACAAAACAAAACACAACTAGTCTTGAACAAACTTTCATAACATACGGGACCTACACTTAATCTGTATGCTTTACACTAGCTTTCTCTGCATATGTCTAGGGTTAGAATGTAAATGACAGGAGAGTAGCAATAGCAAAGTATTTATTCTACTGTAAATGAGAATATTCCTTGAGCCATGGGACATGTTCATTCATTACTGTAAATTATAATTCCACTACTGATGTAGCGAGCAGTGTTTTTGTCCCTGAGTATTTCTGCCTAGCGTGGTCTCTCTATATATTTTTGGAGTGTGCAGGTCAGTAGTCGCATACATGGGTCCTTTCCAAGCCATGTTATAATTTCCGTTGTCTTATGTGAGTAAGCTTAGTGGTCCAAGGTGTGTGGGTGTCCCTGTGTGTGAGGAACAGAGTGAGGAAGTTTGCGTGGCTGTGGGTATGTGTTTGTATTCATATACTTAAAAAAAAAATACTGGCATGGTACGTGCTGATATCTCCAGGTCCGTATGTGAGTAAGTGACTGCACTCCGTGGAATCTTTCTTCCTTCTTTTGGACTTTTTTGTTGATTTTGGGGAAATGTTTTTACATCACCTTTTCTTTTTGTTTGATCATCTTGCAGTGCGGGAGTTTGGGGTTAATGACATTTCTGTATAGGGCTTTTACCTACTTTTCCTTTTAAGTGTAGAACTGTGTGTATCTGGTCTGGAGGACGATTCCAGACTAGAACGGAGGCCTGTTCCTCCCTGCGTCACCGTGGCAACTCAGTGCTTTAATTTAATTTTTTTTTGTTTTTGTTTGTTTTTTTTGCTGGAGACATCACATGATGTGGTGTAACTTTCTAATGAATGTTTTAGCCATTTACATGGTGGAAGACTTTTATATTTATGCAGTTGTACAATTTTTTCTGCAGGAAAAAAAGTGTATTGTATGAATCCAGATACCAAAGTCACTGGTCAAAGATTAGAAAACTATCAAATACAATGCAGTACCCCGTGTAATAGGATGTTTTGTCAATGTTAAAAGTGCTTAAAAGTCAATGCTGAACATCAGAACACCTGTCAGGAGTTACATCTGCTCTTGTCGTTTTATTTAATCCAGACAAAACCTAAACAAATAAATGTACAAACAACCAGGCTGTTGTCAAATGTTTTTTTTTATTGAAATACTAATCAGAAGATGACTTCAACCATCCAAAATCTTGAAGAAATATTGGACCTGCAAGACAGAAAATACCACATCATATGTAAGAAAACTATGCATTTGAAGCGCTGCACTGTGGTGGTGTCTTTCTTTTAAAGTCAAATGTATTTGTGCTTGTTTAGCACTTCATCTTAGCTTTATTAAGACAATTCAGCATCAGCATGCTTTGTTTATTTTAAAACAATTGACTTTTCCTGAAACACGTGTGCATGTGTGTGAGAGTGTTCTCAGCGTAGATGTGAAAGTGTGGCCTCTCTCAGGCTCTTGGAATGCAGTAGCTAAGCCGGTCAGCAGGGGAATGATTAACAAGGACTCGTTTGTTAGGAGAGACTGGACAGATCAGGAGCTCACGCAAAACAATGACGTTGAATGGGCCAAACCCACTCCTTGACAAAACAATGCTTTTGCCCCCATAAAAAAACTAGCCCAGTTTTCCTGCTCCCTCTTTCCTAGAGAGATTATGCTGTGGGTTTGATTCGGCCTACAGTGGGCGGTCATGAGACCTTGTGCTTGGTCTCATGAGATGCAGAAATATTTGTGAAGGCGAGCAAACGTTTTATCGAATCAAGCCCAGCCAACACCGAACTTCAGTTCACTGGCACAGTTCCTTTCAGAAACAAAGTAAAATGTGACACTACTCACCTCCAGTAAACCATCCTCTGGAAGGTCGGTGCAGTGGACGGCGTTTTGCACTTTGTTTTTGCCATAGAGTGCTCGTAAAGTGTTGGGCCGTAGATGCCGTGCAATTTCCTGTAATGAAACATACAGGACAATAGTACAATGAAGTGATGACAGCTCAGATCTGCACTCAAAACAAAAGGACAAACCAGCAGCGCGGTTGAAAAGACCATGTCAGCCCTGTGGTGTATTTCCTTTACAACACAATAAAGCCTGAATGGAATCTAGATGATGGTGAACATGTTGTGATGATTACTCATGCCCATCAACACTGAAGAATCATGTTACTCCTCATTTGCTGTAGAGCATCAGATTACCCAATATGTTTGTTCATACAAATGCGAAGCTAATGCTTTCTCTACACCTTCAATTCTTTTGACTGATTCTGAATCCTGCACAGATGACAAAAAATGTAATTTGTGTTTCTTAATATGTAATTACCTTGTAGAGGTTTGTTGTATTAGACATGTAATCATAAATGACTAATGAGCGAAATGTGAGAAGGTTAACACACAGATATAAATGGATTTTGATTACAGCATCTGTAAAAACTAGTTGGTCACCAAATTTAGCCTGTCAGACCCGTCAGGGCCAGAGTAGAATTTTCAACAGTCTGAGCATGTTGTAATGCAGCAAAACAGGAAGAATTCTCACCATGTTCACAATGAAGAATTATTTCAAACTGCACTACAAGTCTAAAACAAAAAGGGCAAATATTCAAGTATGTGTCACATATATATGAAAAAAAAGGAGTAGAAAAAACAACTAGTGAAGTGAATAACATCCTACAATGATTTGTAGTGTGTACACTACCGGTCAAAGGTTTTAGAACACCCCAGTGTTCCAAGCGTTTTTAATTGAAATTCAAACAGTTAAAGTTCAGTGAATATCATGAAATGGTACAAAGGACAGTGCTGAACAGTGAGAGGTTTAAAAATGGTAAAGTTACCCAGAAGTGGGAAATAATTCTGTAGCGCCATGCAGTTCCTCTGGTATGTGCCTAGTTGGTCAGGTTTGGGTGTTCTAAAAAGCAGTACTGTATACAACGTTCAGCAGACCTGGGTGGCCTTGATTTTGGATCGGGTTATTTAAGTGACTTTAAAGGAGAGTTATTAAAAATAAAATTAAATCTTCATCACCATCATCAGAACAACAAAGGAGGAAATATTGTTTAGAAGAATTGTGTTCCCTCCCTGTAGCTTCTAGTACATATACACACTGTGTATATATACATACACATGGTTATGGGCCAACATGAGCAATCAGAACAGCTTCAGTGTGCCTTGATGTAGAATCCACAAATCTATATAAAGCCATGGCAAAAACAGCATTTTTCCCCCCAGGTTATTGCTTTTGTAATATGTCTGTGTGGATGTCACTACTGTTTTATACACTATTGAGCACACTTGATTCAAAATTCCAAACCAAAAAAAAATATTTTGAGAAAATGTAAAAATAATGCACATTTATTATACCCTGAGAATGTTAAACTACACAACATTTATATTATTTTACAATTGCAACAATTAAAATAGTGATGTTAAAGGAATAGTGTGTGCCTGTGTGAGCTCTGTTTCATCCCATCAGAAACTGAATCAGGAGTGAAGCTGCTGGAATACAGCACATAGAACAGCTGCTCCACAAACACTACTGCACTTACAGTGTGTGCATTTTACACATACATACATGCACACACACACCTGCAAATTGTACAAACAGTGAACAGAATAAAGGGGGAAAGTGGTCTGTATATCTGTGTGTGTGTGTGCGCGTGTGTATGTGCGTGTGTATACAGAGAACATCTATAAATTAAATTAAATTAAATTAAATTGACCGATATATGCAATTTCCCCAGGCTGGACATTACTGTGGTATAATAGGACATTTTGTATTATAATATTTAAGTTTGCATTAATCATGGCAACTCATTGATAAAAGTATTTGGCAGTTTTTTTTTTCTTTTGAGCAGCTTTTTCTGTTTCTGGTAAAATGACACTAATCAAAACTTCAGAGATCATGGTTCCAGAAAGGAAAATATGTTTAGGTTTTATTTATTTTGAACTAAATAAGTACACTTGTTTCAAAGCATGACTGATAAATTGTTTTTTTTTTTATCTATTGATACCAATACCAGTCTACTTAGCATTACCAAGGCCCTCACTGTTTTGGCAGAGGTCCATGTGGTCAGGCTTTTCTTGCAGCCCTAGTACATGGAAATGCCATCTCAGTGCCCTTTCTGTAGAATGCTGGACTAATACCATGTCTTGACTTTAATTCATGCTCACATGTGTTTTTCATTCAAAGCTCAGCTGGCTAACTAGCTGAGGCCAAAATGGAACATGATGAAATGAAACTTTCCCAAGGACACAGGCCATCGGCTCTACTGTCCTCTGCTAATCTCCACCATGAGGAAATGTGATCCTTCCCCCACTGTTGCTGTCGCTCTCAGGGGAGGGGTCATCCAAATGTAAATAAGCCTCAAAGAAAATGCAGAACAAGCTTCCCCAAGTCACCTCCATCTTTCAGTTTGCATTTTGGCATGATCTCAAAAATTCACAGCATTTCAAAAGCAAGTAAGGGCTCTTGGGACCACACACAAAGCAAACACATTATTATAAGGTTAGAAAAGGTTTAAGGGGTAACACACACAAACACACACACACAGCAGGTTATTACTGTGAATTACTGTTTAACTGTTTAAATGAAAATAAATCTGCAGTCTATTAAAACACGTATCTATCTGAGCCTGAAAAGTAATCTGCTGTTATGGAGTGAAACCCATCAGCCAGTCATTACATTCCTCTCCTCACCAGACGAGGGAAAACAGGCAAATATCTCAAGGCTACACCAGTGTAATGATATCTTTCCTCTTCATTCGGTTTAGTCAAAAATGTGTTTCACACAGGACTGAGGGTAGGTTCTATATACACCACTGATAATTTCACTGAAGGTTTCATGACTTAATGGTACCCTTATCATTTGTCACTGAAGATACATCAACATGAAGTTTGTGTCTTGAATGTAAGGAGATTCTTAATAATAATAATAATAATAATAATAATAATAAATGTGCAGCTCAAAGGGCTTTACACTGAAGAAGTTTAATGTACAAATATAATAAGAAAAAAAGAAAAAACAAATAATGCAAATGAAAAACAGAATACATAAATAAACCCAACAGAATAATAAAAAACATCTCAACATTTTAAACTGAAGACTACATTTCAGCCCTGAATCAGGAAAGCCATATCTAGTGTTAAAGTGATATTTAGAGTGAAGCTAGAGTGAAGATTTTTAGCTTTCTTATAAAATATTTAGTCAGCTGGGTACACAATGTTCTAGCTGCAAATAGGTAACTAAAGATCATTTTTTTTATTTAACAATTGAGTCTTAAGAGAGTGCCAACTGTATCTATTTTGCACTATATGTCAAGCATGGGTTTATTGCTGTTTTACATTGTGAATACATGTCTTTTCAAATAGTTTGAGACTCATCATCCTACACATATAAATGCAAATGAATCCAGGAAAAACAAAGAGCCTGTGATTCTATCTGAAAACGTTTTGTAAGTGCTGCTCTTTCATTCACATTTATTCACACAATTAAGTCTTCATGAGCTTAAATGAGTGGGACAATGGTACACAAATACAAATGTATGCGCACAGTTTCCAGAGCTGCTCATAAGGAGAAAGATTTGCCAAAGTCGACTCTCTGTAATTGCATTAGTTACCCACAAGTGACCTACAGGCAATGATCTTAATTTCATTCTAATGAGCCCTGCTGAGTACTACCAACAGTGTTCACATGAAGACCAGAGGCTGTTGTGAACACTAAATCGGACCAGACAGGCAGAAACAGCCAACATCTTTTACTAGTTAGCACAATGTGTTCTGAAAACACCTCTTCAGGCCACCATATTCCATATGAAAACAGAATGTACTGAAATATGAATGCCAATACACTGACATTTTCAATATATAGTGTCCCAATGGGAAAAGTAAAATGCCTTAATGCTACAATTGCGAGATCAAATCCACAGCCTGTGTTCACTCACAGAGTCAGACGGACATGGGCAGAGAAATTACATGCAGCCTCCCCCCTTCTCTGCCCATTACATTCCGAACAGAGAAAACGTCAATACACAGGACACATGACGTCATATTGCTTCACGGGTGAGGGACAAATAAGCTGCAGCTTCACCAAATGCTGTCTTTTGCTGATACAAATGTTACTGTTGATGTTACTCCCACAAAAAAGAAACAAAGAAGATCAAAAATAAAATATAGAGAGAAAGAAATAGGGAGAAAGACAGAGGTGAGACAGAAACTTTAACAGTCTGTTAAAGTGTACTGCCAGCTCTCTGGAGGCTGCTGAATGCTGCCATTTGTGCTGTAATGGGTTTCATGTGCCTGGGGACAGTGGATGACATGTTACAAGAGAAGTACAGCAGCTGTTTGTTAATCAAAAAGCTTTGAGGAAAGTAGATCCAGGCATGGTGGCAATTCTGTTTTCAAAAACAGTTTAAAAAGCACCGAACTGTCCATAGAGTCCATGGATGGGTTTTGGCATTTTGGAGTGGTGAAAAGGCCATTATAGTCTGCTCTCTTTGACAGACAATGCTGCCTGTGTGTTTCTCCTGTAAAAATAGCTGCTTAGGTGATGGGGCATTGCTTCATAACATGCTGACATCAGTGTCTGGCTTCACACTTACTCCAAGTTCAGAGTCTCTCACATTGTGGCTATTAACAAATTGCTAAACCCTGGAGGGGTCCTAATTACTAAGCACTGGGCTCAGACACAAAGTACACTGTTTCCACCCTTCACTGTCTATCATATGACAATAGCATCTTGTCCAATCTTAAAATGTTTTTGCAAATTTTTATTAATGACAAAAATATAAATGAAACGTGCACCTATGGCCACCAACACAAAAGGAGAGATCCTATCACTAGAAATAAGCCAGCATTAATACTTAAACACTGAACTTTAGGGGTGGCAATGACACATTCAGACCTTTATTGTCCACTAGTCTGCTCTATCCATACCCCCTCTCAAAACAGGCAGTCTCACAGCTTTAAGAACAATGCTGGTACTGACTTAAAAATGCAGGCATCAAAGAGTCTAACTATGATGTAAAATAACATTTTGCTTTCTATAAGTTACTACAAAAGGTTACACACAAAACTACAAAAGCCAGCTTGCTAAGAACTCAAAGGATCTGCGCATAACACAAACCTGTAGTAGGAAACAACCTAAACTTCATACAGGCTTGTAAAGTTCATCATGTGAGTAAATCTGCACTCCATAGTGCTGGGTTGATTTAACAAGGCCTTAATTAAGCCAAGGGTGAGTTTCCCTAGAGAACACTGCTATGGTAACCACAGGTCCTCAGCTTGACCTTGCTGGTCAAAGACTTACACAAGACAACTGAAGAGCACTCAGTACCATCTGAGATTTCAATTCAGCTCTAACAGACCTGAATGACATACACTGTTAATGAGCTATTTGGTGTACATAGGCAAACGTTATGGTATTTATAAGGTGTCGCATTATATATACAGATTCTACTGTAATTCTACTGTAATGCAAGTCCATTATAAACTTAAGTATGGGTATCAGATGATATAAGGTATATCATCGCCTATTTACTTTTCAGAGGCCTTTCCAAAGGTTTTCGCTATCTGAGATTGGACCAGCACATCATTAATGTCATGTTTGTATGATCACTTTAAAAGGCTTTCATGCAATTGTGATGAGCTCATAATTCTGAAAATGGCAGATTTAACATTATTTTTGACATCACAGACGTCCAGTGGCTGACTTTCTTCAGCCAAACATCAAACAGGAGAGTGGAATATACATTTCTGCAAATGTTTTAACCCACTACACATTTGTGAGTCAGAGCAGTGTTGGTGATTAGTCATATACATTCTTCATGACTCCCTCTCCATGATAATTTAATTCTCATAGAAAGAAAAAGACTTAAAAACACACTTCCCTCTTCGGATACTAAAGAAGAATAATTACTGGTCTTAGTCATATGTCTGGAAATTTAGACTTATATAATTTA
>JBBPCY010000109.1:11481255-11511091 GCA_037974405.1 Brachyalestes nurse
TTTTCTGTTGAGATGAAATGATGCTGATATCAGACCTGCTTTACTCTTCAAAACCAAAACACTTCTGTTATTCTCAGTGTATGGTTTGTGTCTAAAGAGACATTGTGGGTTAGTGCTGAAAACTTTCACTCTACCTGCTGTGTGGATCAAGGCAGTTTGTTTCATTTTAGTTTTTAATATTTATTATGCAGACCTGTGATGATAGGATCCATCTTACACGGACAGGATTAAAAAATGAAATAAGATTTCTATAAACCAAAATACAATATATAGCCCCACAATACACACTACATTAATGGTGTATTGAAAAGAATTGTATCATGTTATAACCCTCAACATGTGTAACAGGAGAAAGAATAATCGACAATAATTCATTACAGCAGCCATAAGATACTTAGATGTTGCATTCTGCCATAAAAAATTACTTCTAAAAAACCAGCATAAATTCCTTAAAACACTAAAAACTACAGTTAATATATGTTTTTTTATTTCAAAAAGTATATTTTTCACAGTTTTCATTTGGATAACTATTTTGTTAACAACAATAATAACCCTGGTGTTGAAATACAGTACAGACTGTTTAGATCACAGCAAAAGGACATTTGGCCTCAAAACCTTTGCTGATTTGTTGCTCCATATTTTTGGTTCATCATTTCCTGCTCATGGATAAAATTCCCACATCTACATACAACCCAACACCAGGGTGGAAGACGCCTGTTTATTTAGATTAGAAGCTCCCTGACAGTACAGGACATGAACCACTAGACCACAGAAAAAGATCAAATGCAGTAAATATTAGTGGTAAATAGGGGTGTAACGATATGTCATGGTACAATATATATGTCACGATATGTATCGTCGAGTGTTGGCGATACATTTACAATATGACGGTAGTTTAACCCTTTAAGCGCCAGAGTTTTTTTTTTTACCTGGATTTTTACATCAATATTTCAAAAGCTTGTGCCTTAAAAGAGGTTAAAGATAGAGACTTACTGGTCTCTCAAATAAACCCAGCCACCATTATCATCACTATTTCCAGCCCTATTCAGATCCAGATCACCCCTGCTGCCTCTCCTATGTCTCCCAGCTTAGAAAATAACACTCAGTTGTTGTTTTGAATACAGAAGGGTATTTATTAAACCTTGAAATGTGTATTGTATGTACAAAAAAGAAAGTTATTGAAATTTGTTAATGTTTTTGAAATAAATCTGTTATTTGAATTTCATTTTTAAATTTTGTTCAAAATATCGCGATACATACCGTATCGTGAATCCAGTTTCGAGATACGTATCGTATCGTGACCTGGGCATATCATTACACCCCTACTGGTGACATATATGCTGATGGTTAGAGCAAGACAAATTCTACATCTTCCTGGGCATTTTAATGCAGCAGACACACTGTCAGGGTCTTTGTTGGCAAAAAAGTGGAAAATAAAGCAACAAGTCATGAGAGGCCATGTGTTAGTTATTTTATGATTGAAACGTTCTTACCCATAATAAAATGTACTGTACTGCAAGGCTGATAATTGTTTATTGAGATTATAAAACAGTGTACAACAAAATTAAGACACAATTGTGCAATGTGATAATCAATTGTTCTGCCTAGCAATGTAGGCTCTCTATTTCCTACAAAGTACACTAAATTAATTAAACACAAACATTAAACTAAAAGAAATTAAATAACTGCCTGGTGCTCTAACCAAAACAAAGGCATTTGAACCACACAGAACATTTAATAAAACTATGATTAATGAATGATTGGTAATTAACTAACTTATTTTTAATTAGCTGTCTTTTAGCCTGTTAAAATAAGAAAATAAACTAAATGAACACTGATACTCTACAAAAACAAGTATGCACCATAAATGTCATGTATAAGAGTGCAAGCCAAATGACAGGATGAACAACAGGTTGATTAAACCTGTTCTATGGTTTTCAAAACTGTAGTGTTTCAGACAAGCTAACAATAGTGACACTTGTTTAGATGGAATCATATCTGGGAATGCCAAACCTGTGCAATTGTTACCCAATAGTAGAGTTTCGATTCTCTGCCCAAACCCGAGATATTTCCTGCCATTTTCCTTGGGCCGGGCCAGGCCGTGATCAAGCGTTTGTTTTTTTAATCATTACTTAATTAGCCTATTTGGGAGGACTAGAGTGTGCTCGGAGCGTTTGGAGTGTCAGTTTACGAACGCACCGACAGTTGAGAACGTGTGTTATAATGGGCCACGTATTAAAAAACTGTCAGGTTTAAATCGGGCTCAGGTCGAATAACAACATTATAGCTGTACACCACTAGAAGTCTAAAGATTTTGCCAATGTATGCAACACTGGCACAGAGAAGGCCAACAAGAACCTGTCTGCTGTAATGCTCTTGCTACTTGAGTGAGCTGGCTGCCTGACAGAGGGTGCATAAGCTTACAGAGAATACAAAACCATGTGACCCTGTACATTTCAGCTAGGTGATACAAAGCAGATTTTTACTTAAGAATATTATCACTGAAATGTAAGGAATAACATAACCGCAGAAGATACTAATTTAAGTAATTGAGAAGATGAAAAAGGTAAGGAAGGTAAATATGAGTTGAAACTACTCCCACTGCAAAATGACCTATATTTAATGAAACTACAGTTGTTTCAGCTCTGTCTTAACCCTTTTAAGGGACTGGACAAAGCAGCAATTCTGACTTAATTTACAGCATAAGGACAACCACATATGTCAAAGGTTGGCATTCTTGCAGCAACCCTAAACACTGTACAGGTGGTAATGGTTAGTAGACCTTTTTAAAGGAAACTAATCATATATTTGGTGAAAACATGATTTTCTATATATATGGGAAAAAAAAAAAAACAAAGTTAACAAAAGTTAATAAATAAATAATAGCATATTTCTTCACTCACCGGGTCGGCTGGGCCGCAGAAGGCTCTGAACTCTCTAGGTGAATCAGTGCTTTGGATCTCCAGGGCCATGCAGGGACCGGAACACAGCTCTGCCACCATACTCTATGGCACAAGCAGTCAAGAGTTAACTGATCCCATTCTCTCAACTCTCACATGTGCCAGTGAAAGAGTCTATTATGTGAACAGAGCTTGAAAAGACACTGGAGACCCTGGAAGACTTGAATGGCTCAGGTTTCTGCTCTACCTCTAAATAAATATATAAATAAAGTAAATAAAGCAACAATCACAGCTATTGTTCAGAGTGACAGCTGGTCGCAGTAGGCTTGGTTTTCATTTGATATTATCTAGCCTGATGAGCCAGTCTCTGTAACTCTGGTGGAAGGCGGGGGACATTCAAAATGTAGTAGAGCATAAGGATAATCATTTGTAGGTGTCTCATAAAACCTTTAAACAACCCTTAAAACACATTTGGAAATACCCTCTATGAAACAGCATACAGGGTTTCACTACAGAGCGTGTGTGTAGTGTTCTAACTGTCGTGTGACAGCCTTAAAATTACACACTGTGACCTTTCTTCACTTTTTAATTCAATACCTATTATCTCAGTCTTTTTTTAATGAACATTCTACACAACATTTCATCAGTTCCTATATAACGACTGCCTTTTCTATGTTAGAAAGCTGCAGCAAGCTGCAATGCACTGTGTGTTCTGACACATCTCTGCCATTGTCAGCATTAACAGCAATCTGTGCTACCGTAGGATTTGATCACCATACACTTTAACAGGCAAAGTCGACTTAATTCATGTTAACCTTTTGAATCTTTTGGCTGATGGGTGTCCCCTTTGTTCCCAAATGGCTTTTGCTAGACACACACCACAAAGTTTTTTTTATACAAGAGCCATTATTTATTATTTTGTGGTGCACTATGTATGGAGCGATCAGTATTCACACAATCAAGGCAAAAGGGTTTGGGGTATTCCATGTACAGCAGCTAGATTTGACTCTGTGTGTGCTCAAAGCAACCAACAATATTAACCGATGTTTCTATTTAAAATGCTATATAAAAAAATAAATAAATAAAAAAAATAGTAGTCTGCCGTCCTTGCTTGCACAAGGTCAGCACATTAAAAAAAACAACAAAAAAAACAAAACACACACATACATTAAAAAAAAAAAAACAAACACCAAAAAACAATTACTTTTGTCACTGTGCACTGCAGCTTTGCACCATGTCAAAACATGCAGGGCAGCAAACAACAGATCCTTTACAATAAATGGGCAGCAGAGGCACAAAACCTTTTTGCAGCAGGAGTGTAAATGCTGCTTAAGTTTGTCAACTCAGACCACATGGCTGCATTTAGACTGAATGTGAAAGCTAATTTGTATTTTTCCCCACATAACTAATGGAAAGTTGATTTGTTAAATTCTAAAAAACATTTATTCATTTTTTTTCACAGACATTTCAACAAATGCTCACAAACCTTTACATCAAGTCAACCAGCTTTAGCTAAAATAAATTCCTTTATCGATTCATTTATTAGGTAAGAATTTTTAGAGTATAAGCAAATACACAATCAAATGTTTTAAGTGCTGTATTGCACTTTTGTCTCAGTTGTTCTAAAATGAAAACATGTGAAGGGACTGCTGGGTTTTTTTTATGGCTGTGTGGTAGTAAAAGTAGTATTTTAGTAAACAAAAAGGTGTGAGGTAACTGAGCTGCATGAACAAGGCATGTTTATAGCACAGATCATAAGGTGCTGAAGGATGTAAGCACCATTCAGTGGACATACAAGAACATGACTGTTTTCAAAAATGCAATATCACCAATTACAAACTACTGCACAAATAACAAGGTTGACATCATTTCTTTAAATCTGTCTTCAGTTTGCAGTTGTTTAATTTCTGATATCAACAACAACAAACTTCATGAAGTACATATCCACGTCCACCACTCATTATTTAATTACAACTATACAAAATACAAAAATTATGAGAACCCCCCAGTATACTGTACTGACTAAACCCCCCTTCAAAACTATAATTAGACCATAATTCTCACTGTGTTCTGTAAGTGTTATCATGAGAAATTGAGATAGTAAGTTGATCAAAAGGCTTCAGCAGTTCAGCCGAAGTCTTTGCTTTACTATCAACTTAAGTGTGTCCCAAAAAAAGAGAAGTTGTACTGCAGTCACAAGACATTTTTCTTTAACCAAAGAGTGACCGAGTTTGTAGAGGACATTTCTGTATGACTGTCTTTTAATGTCTTAACTAGATGAGGCTAAACAGCAGTAGGCATCTAAACTTCACGGAAACAGTGAATTCAAGACGGCTTGGTTCTGCAGTTTAGTCTTCATATATGGATCACATGGACTGGGGAGTGAACAGTGCACTTTGAAACTTTAACAGTGTTTGCCCACTACATTAAACCCTTATTCTAAGAAATATAGTTTTCCATTTTATGGGCCTTTTAAAGTGCAAACATCATAAGATTTTTGGTCAAGTTGTTAAAAAAGACAAAAGAAATAATATAAGATGCAGTCTTCACTTTGATTCTTAAATAAATAAATAAATAAATAAATAAATAAATAAATAAATAAATAAATAAATAAATAAGTGTTGTGGATGTCTAAGGAAGTGCATGGAAGTGCACCTGAAGTGCATGGAAAAGGTGTTCCAGCCACTGAACTAATACAGCTAATGGAAACATACACCACATAGAAGATCATCTGCACAACAATCTTTTTTTTCATCAAATAAAAGCTACTTCAGACATAACTCGGGAATAAAAATATGGACCCCACAACTTACTTGACTGAAGTAGCAGTTGTGTCACAGCCATGTGTATGTACGAATAATTACTTAAGACGAGTATTAAAAAACCTCATTGAAACTAAGAGACCAATAAAAATGAGAGGTTCTAAACAGAGTATTTTAAGCTGATTTTCAAACCGCTACAAACCACCCTTTCGTGGAAAGTGTGACAGGAGGTAATCTTGGTACTTACTGTGTACTCTGTGACCACTCCTTTGTAAACTTCTAAAAATTCCTCCGCATTTGCTCGATCCAGGTTGAACTATAAAGAGAATCAAAATAAAAACGCAGGAAATGCATTTTCTCCTTTTCATTTAAGTACATTTCGTTCACCAAAACACAAAATAAAAACCTGCAAAATTAAGTTATTATTTTTCATTTTTAGAAGTATAAAATATTAAAAGGACAACATGCCCCATTTTTATATATAATATAAAAACATCAACAGACTGATTATCCGTCTCCCTAGGTAGCAGGGGAAAAGATGGACATCCATCATATTATTGGTAAATATCAAAAGCTAGACCATGGCATAAAGCTCAGTGGCAGTAAAAATCAAATGTTTCCCTGTAAAGTTGGCCCAATTGCATAAGCACAGAAAAAACACAGTCATCCAGCTGTTGAATTAACAATTATTACTAAAGACTTTCATTAATAGCTTCTAGCTCAGGCTCAGGGCATTCACTGTACAGTACAATCAGCAAAAACACATGACTCAGGGAGGGTCTCAACAGTGAATTATAAAATGTCTTGGCTACTGTCTGGTTGACAGTAAGATCATGTTAGACCATAAAAACACAGGCGTACACTTCAGTCACGTGATTACAATCTCCCTGAAAAGAAGGCCTACAGGGTTACAGAGTTTATAACCCGAGCAGGTATATCATTTATCACATTTTATAACATTACACACTGAACATTACATACTGAAACAGCTGTAGCTAAATGTTAAATACATTTACAGCATGTTATGGCAATATTGGGCTTTCAAAGATTTCTGCAACTGTTCTTTTTCTGTTGTAGACTAGGGCTGCATAAAATATAATTTGCTAATTGTTTTCTCTATATCAGTCTCTACAATACCGATATCACAGAAGGCTGCAATATGCAAATGACCCTCTAACCAATCACAATCTAACAGGGTGACCAATCACAGCTCCAGGGGAGTTACTGGGTGTTCTGATAAATCAAGGTCTCACACACACACACACACACACACACACACACACACACACACACACACACAATGTTTGTTAATTTATGGATTACAAGCACACTCACCATCTGTAAGGCAGAAATCTCAAATCCAGCTTCTGTGATAGAGTTGAGGATCTTTCCTGTCAGTGCTGTGAATGCAATAAAACACATCTTTAAAGCAAACAATGTTCAGCCAATACTGTATATTTACAGAAAAATGCAAATTATGCAAATGAAAATAAAAATCCATTAATCCACAGATAATGGTACAGATAATTTAAGGGTTTTCATCTTTTTGTGATAAGATGCTCCAGCTAAGACCACTATGCTTTTTATCTTCTCTTGAATGTGTAATCGCGTATGCATCACAGCGCTTAATGCTATTCTGAGCCATGCTGTTAGACTTGTTTGGCTTCTCTGGGACCTGGTAGGGAGATATGAGTCATCAGGAGCAATGCTGGGAAAAAAAGCCCCACAAAGTTATAATCACACTAAGTCTCATGCACTGTGCTATAACTGTCACCATCCTCAAGAATGTGCAGTCAGCAACACTGAGCGCGTTTCAAAGTCTCCTTTATAAAATCAGGCATTGTGACTTGATCTTATGCAGTGTGAGTGTGTCAGACAGTGAGGTGCCTGTGCATGCTGTGACTGAAGAGTAGGTGGTATGAGGTAAAAGCCAGTACAACAACAGGGAATGATGAAAGGCCTGGGGAAAAAGGCTCATACATCACATTGAGATGAGCCTAAAATTTCCTCTGGTTGACCACCATGACACTCTAATAAGGATGTCATAAAGGTATACTCATGTCAAAGCTGACAAACAAGCTGTAATTCTTGATGTAGACTTTAGAATACTTACTTTTAAGGTAAGCTAAAAAGCCCAGTGTGGAGCTTATATGAGCTTTAACATCATCAACTTTTTGTAGATGTTAAGTCCAGTGAGACCAAAATGTACCATTTTAGCCAAAAAGCCACAGTATTTTAAATTTATTTAAAATGTATTTGCAAAGGTCCTTTAACAACAGCCAAGAGTCCAAGCCCCAAGTGAGCAAGCCAAGAGTGACAGCAAGGAGAAGCTTCCTCTGAAAAATTTTAAGAGGCATCTCATTTTAAAAAGGGAAAACACGCTTCTCTGGTAAACACCGACTTGCAAAACAGTAACACAACAACAATAAATAACTGCAATAAACAAAACATTCAACATAAATGTTTACGCGTTTTGTAGCTGCGCTTAATTGATTTCAGTGAGGCGTAACACTGGCGTTCGTCTAACGCTGTTTAACGCAAGCCTGCAGCTCAATGTGTAGTTTTGTGTATTTACCTGTGGGGGCAGTAATTATTCTGTCCAAAGTGTTTACGTGTGGGTCGTCTTTGTTCAGACGTCTGTGTGGACGAGGCCTGTACAAGCTCACACTCAAATGTATTAATCAAAAGCATATTAGTGTATATCCAGCACCAGTAAGTAGTCAAATGGCTCAAATGACACAGGACTGATGAATAGCCTGGGACAAACTACCACGCTACACACAGGCCAACCTTACACTATACTTACAGAAGAAAACAAATGGAGCAACTTCAAAAAAAAAAAATTCTTATTCACTAGAGCTACAATATCACCCATGGGGTTTCTAAGGCCAAGCTGTTAACACCATCACATATCCTTCATGTTCTCCCTTAGAATCAACACCGTGTCTAAGGTCCCAGTCACACCAGGAGCTTCTAGACGCAACCAGGCCTGTTGCTAGGCAATACTGTTGTTGCTGCCTAGCAACACATTTCTCTATTCTAGTCATGAGTCTGTTCTTTCATTGGCTGAAAGGTTTTCCTTCAGTTTGGTCAAGCATCGTTGGTCATAGATACGATTTTTACATGATCTAATATAAAGAAGGAATGCTAATTTATAAAAGCCTTTTAGCAATTCTTGTAGGATTTATGTCACTTGTTTTTGTTGATTGAGCCTTGCATACAGCACATTAAGTACATTTTGTGATTAACTGAATTGCATTATTTAGTTCCACTGGCTGAAGTTGCTTTCGAGGCTGTAGTTCTATTGGCTGTTCTACAGACCGAGTCTTCAATCCATATGACACGGCTTATAAGAGAGAATACAGAACTACGAATGCCCATAGCTAAAGTTATACTGCCTGCAAGTAACATGATATTCAAGAATGCACTAAAACTGTATACACAGGCTTCACATAAACAGTTTAAACATATACCAATGCATAAATACTTTTTTCTGTTAAAGTATTATTAAGGTTTGTTCTGGTGAAAGTGTAATACAGGTGTGAGGATGACGCCTATGCCAATAAAAGCGAGTTAATTATTTGCCATTTATCATAGCATGCCCCTCCCTAACCTGTTGCAGTTCAAGAAGTCAAGATCGCTTTGTCTGCCTTGCAGCTAAGACTTTTTGAAGAACATTTCTCACTGGCCAAGTTCTCGCTTTGACGTAATCTTGATGTATAATTTCCTCTTAGACAGGCTGAATAAATTAATTCAGTTTATAAACACTCATATGTACTTGGGCAGGGACACAAATATAGCACTTTTAACATGCTATTGTAATACAATTGCTTGTTATAAAATGTGATAACCTGGTGACTTCTTATAGGGTGAGCTTAGTGACTAAGTAAGAGAGGCAAACTAACAACAGGGGGATTGTACTATATGTATGAACAACACTCTATTGGGATTACATAACACTAAAGCAGAGCAACAATAAAAGGGAACCTGCCACACGACCAGCCAGAAGAATTACTAGGTTGACTACCACCTAATCTCCCAAATTACTTCCGTTATACCTGCTCACTCAGCAGGGACTTTTGTTATTGGATATTATTCACCTCTCTGGCCACAAACCTGCTGGGCTCCAGACCTCTCAAGCAAAAAATAATATAGGCTACAACCCCCTCTGAATCACCAGCCGTCAGCATCCAAGCTGGAGGCCTGCAGACAGGACAAACTCCCACCGGAGGTCAGAAATGTTACTGTTTGTGTGTGTGCTATGTGCATACGCTCACAGTGGGTCTCTGGAGGTATCTGCCAACCTGGTGACTCATAGAAGAGCAGCACATTGTGAGCAGGTGAAAAGTCCTTGACTAACAGCTCGAACACAACAGGGCTCTTAGCACAGCTTCACAAGACTGAAGCCTCAAAGCCTGAAAAGAGCAAAAACTGCTACAAACTATTTGAGATACAAGAGTTTGATCATTAATAACATTTCTTTTTCTTCCCTTTTTGTCAGTGTCACTGATCGTCAATTGCTTTGGGTTTATATCATATTGCAGAGCACAACCACCATCAGTACAGGAAGGTCAAAAACTACTGGCAGCTTTCTCAAACAGCTCACTGCAACTACCTGTCTCAACTGCAAATCTGTCTAAGACTCAGAGGACTTGAACTTAGTTCAGTGTGGCAGAGAGCAGTTCTGCACATTAAGTATGAGGCACTAAGGGGCTACATGTTGGCCATTTTGCATGGAGTTAATGATTTATTCTTTACACAGGCTCTTTAGTCTTACAAAATGTCAGATAAAGTTGCAAATATAGTATATGTTATATTATAATTGAGAGGGTTCCAAGCAAGAAATGTTTTGGCACATAGGAAATATGTTTGCCAAATTTAGGGAAGATCAGGTTAGAAGTCTTAGGGGCTACATTAGGAGGTTTGCCTGCTCCGATTATTGGATTAAGTGCTGATCATCCACAATATTAAACCACTGAAAGGTGAAGTGAATAATATTTATAATCTCTTTACAATAGCAGATGCCAAACCAGTAGAATATATTAAGTAGGTCTTGTACGGGTGTGACTAGTTTGCAGTGGTTAGTGCCTACCAAAAGTGTTCCAAGGAAAAACAACCGGTGAACCAGCAACAGGGTATTGGGTGCCCAAGGTTCACTGATGCATGTGAGGAATAAAGGCTTGTTTGCCATGTTCCAGTCCCAAAGACTTGTGAATGTAGCACAAACTGCTAAAAATGTAATGCTGGCTATGACAGAAAGGTGGCCTGTTCTGATGAATCACTTTTTCTTTTACATCATCTGGACGGCTAAGAAGGAAATGTTTAAGTTCCCTAGACTGTAGTTACTATGGCCAAGTTACTACAGTCTCCACACTCAGGTATGTAGAATACATATAACCAGTGTTTGAGGACGAAACACATTAAAGAAAAAAGAAATCCTATTTAAATCCTGAGCTTATTTTTCAAGGTCATTGCTGTATAAACTATTGTGGTGGTTTGGTGTGTTTCTGCCTTAGAAGTATACTCCCTCCAGGCCTATCTGCCCACAGTTATGTGAAAGATCAGCTGCAGTCCTGCTCAACTCATGGCGGCTATGTGAAATATCTACCTCAGCTCCATCCAGAGGATTTGAGATTTCACAGGTCAGTGCCTTGGCGGCATGCTCCATGAACGGGGATCAAGAAAGGGATTTGGAAAAATCCGGAGAAAAGGTTAGTTAAGAGTATGCACTGGCTTTAGGGGTGACACACTCATCAATGTATAACAAGTACAACAGTAGTATGGAAGGAGTAGAAGGACATAGTTACATAAGCAGAGAGGTTTAGTAGTACAAAATCGATGAAGGACCTTCAAAGTAGAAGTACACGGACATATAACTGTCCAAAGAAATCCAACTCCTACTACTGATGATGACTGGTGCAATCTACTCAACTTTTTAAAGTCAGGACTGTTTTGGTGGAAAGAAGGGGGCATTCAGAGTGTGCGGCGGGGGTTTTAATATTATAGCTGATTGGTGTATATGATCACATATAACAGCCTCTAGTTTAAAGGAAAGAATGTCAGCTGCATTCTTTTTATTTTTCATATGGAAATATCAAGGTGGAACATAATGGGTAAAGCAGGTTGCACTGGGTTTGCATGGGCTTGTATTTAAATAGTAAGTGTTTGAATAGCTTACTTGCATTCTGAGTGATTTCTGGAAGTCTAAAAACTGGTGTTTGGAGTTTAGTTTGTGGTAGTGTGCAGGTTTAAAGAGAAACAATCACAAAACATGGAGTGTGAGGGGTGTCTTACAGTTGTGTATATACAGAATGTGTGAATGTGGGGGCAGAGGCATTTAAGTATTTGGTGTCTTACCCTCTGAGACAGCATGAGGTTTGATGACACAACAGGTGCAGTCTACATACTTTGCAGTGTTGGAAGGGCCATGCCCCGCAGTAGAAGGAAAGAAGAACTCCAGTTCCTAGGCAGAGATAGAGTAAAAGAATCAATCACTAGAACGTCACCAACCATTCACTATGTCAACATTGTGTCTGTGGGGACTGGATGGAAAGCATGTTTATTTTTAAATACCCTTGCTGCAGAAGCCAATGAGTCTGACCCATGCCCTGCATTTTTGGTGCCATCTGTGCCAAACTGGGCACGGAGGCTACTTGGAGCATCTTTGCGTGCCATGCAAGAGTCAGTGGGACCCAGAGCTTTCCTCCAGACAGACACTGCCTCGTCCCCCATCAGCTCCATGACAATCACTGGCCCAGAGCTCACAAACTGCACCAGGTTACTGTTAAATAACAAAAATCGTAAGTGTGTTGAAATAACCTTAGCTGTTATTATAACCTCAAAAGATTGTGCATAGGAAAACATTGAATGTCTTTGGATCACCTTCACGAGGTCAAAGGCAGGATTTTAGAGAGGTTCTGAACCTCTTTCTGTTTTATTCATTTCCCTCCCTTCTTCCATAAACTGCAATAAGTCCAATCTTATTTAGTTCATTAGGAACATATTTGTCCATTTATTTTCAACTTAAAATACACAGTGAAGTGCATGTACTAAATCAGTAGACAGGTACTAATAATTGATTTGTCATTAGCAGTGCTTTACATCATTTATATTGTGTGTCTTAGCTCCAGACACAAATATGCTTTTGCTCATATTCCAGCATCAGTTGTTGTTCTGTAGCAAAATGTATCATTGAAATTATGAGCATGAATGCTTCCTGTACAACATAAATGTTGCTTCAAGTTTTTGCTTTTAACAATATTGCCATCAGTATCAGTTAATTTTATGTAGCCTATGTTAGCTAACTCGCCAGCAAAAAGACCTGTCCAATGTAAAGTGACATGCTACTTTAGCTTATAGCGTTGCATACATGTAAATCTCAACATAAAATTGAAATCACTCTGGGTAGAGTCTTATGTAGACAGAGGGCAAGGAGTAGATATTCAACCACATCTGCTCTAATCAATTGCGTCATTCATCGGATGGCCTTGGCCTGCAAGCTTTTCCACTACACTCCAACACTGCAGTGCTATTTCTACATTATTCACATAAGGGTATAAGTGGATAAAAAAAAAAACTTTCCAAAAGTACGGAAATCCGGACCTCTGTATTGTCAGTTATTTCTGTTACAAAATAATTTCAGATTCTAACTATTTCAGCTCAGAAGGTGAGCATTATAGTTTCTGTATGTCACTGTCTTTGTCCCACAGCAAAGTCATTCAAAGACAGCAGAAGGTTACAGAAAAGAGTTAGTGAAACGTCACAAGAATGCTGATGCATAAAATGTGTTTGAAAAGTACCCCTGACACTTCAACACATGAGTGAATCATTCACCCAGGAAAGACTTACTTGAAAAAAGACTTTGACTGATGTTCCATGTAAAAGTCCGCTGCCTGCTTCCTGTAAGAAAGCCATAAAGGCACACACAGTTAATAAGTGATCCAATGAGCCCAGCTCACTTCTGTAAGACAGCAGCCTAAAACAAGAACTATTTGTTCTCAACCAGAAGTCTCAAGTAATTTCAATCATTTTTCACAGCATCTGGGTATCATTTTCGGGTTGTCCCTCCAACAAGCCTTCATCATAATTTAATAAGTGTTATTAATTTGATTTACAGTAGACACAATGTGCAGTGTTGTAGCAGACTATTCGTATTCCTGACTGTAACGATGAGGAAACTGCAATGTCAGACACTGATGAAAGGTTAACAGCCTCGATCAGCCTAAAACATTTCTTCATCCAGTTTCATACATTCTGCTTTTCTAGAGAAAAGTTATGTTAAACACTCAGCACGTTCCATTTTACTGCAGGTCTTAAAATACAGTGTATAGACAATCCATATAGCGTAATAAATAGTAATAGACTTTGGATTAACAGATAAATTACGTCAGCAGTGTTATCGAATGCTAGTCATTGTCTCCTACAAGTTTGCACAAAGATGTCTTCACTACCTACAACAGTATAAGTAAAATAATAAGACTCCCATTATAATATCATCCTCTACTCTTCCCAAGAAGAAGAAAAAATGTGATCAAAGTTGCAGCTAATGAACAGATACAATGCGGTGCACTTCGAGTTAGACTGTTTACTAGTATTGCGCAAAATACTAGAGAGAGGAAAAAAAAACATAACAAAACATCATTACTAGAAAACATTGCTTTGCAAAGCATTGGCTTTAATTGAAGCACTTGTTGATCAGTTCTGAGCAGTGTTTGGGCCATCATTGTTCTGGTCTTTGTTATTTTCAAAATAGCTTATAGCGTGTGTGCATGCTTTCTGAAAGTAAGCTATGTATTCTCCCTACATCTACAGATTTTTGTTTACCAAAACCATTATGGTTAACCCATGCTGCAAATGATAACTATGTTTGTGATTAAGTTTTCAATATTCTTTACAATAATATCCATGCACAATTTTACCTTACACATTAATTTTTATTGCAGTTCTTTCTTAAAAATCTTCTTTTAAAGATCTTAACGAAATAAAGGCCTACTGGGTTCTGCTTCATACCAAATCTTCAAAATAGAAGAATAGATCTAGACTTTAAAACTGAAGAATAGAATAAGCAGTTAGATCAGGTATGGTAACTACGGAAACTAAGTTCCAGTGGTTGGTCAAACAATCACTTGAAGCAGCTTCACTGAAAAAATGCCCTCTTCTACCCCGTCAGTGTCATATGTTCCTGGCAAGTGTAAGTGAACATCTCCACTGCAAAGTCTCTTAGCTGACAACTCACAGCAGGCCTGCAAACAACATCTGCAACACCCAACATTAGATTTTAAAATTGCATTTAGAAAAAGTCTTGCTGTGACTCCATACATTTCCTGTCAGACACCGGAATACTTTGCCAGATATTGGAGTCGATTTGTACCTGGACAGAGTTTCAAACAGATGTATAGCAAACACAAGCACCCTGGCTGTTCATGTAAAAGCTGTTAATGTGGTCACTACTGTTTCAGACATACTGAGCTTGTCAGACTGTGCTTAAAGACAAACAATTTAGCAAAAGAGACGCAACATTGTTTATTGCTTACCAGGTTAACTTGGTCATTTTGGCTTTGGTGACAATAAGGCCGGCATCATAAATCATCTGTATAATGTTGCCCACTTTGGTCACTGCATCTGGCTTAATCATAGCCAATGTTCTGAGGAAGACAAACAAAAACAAAAATATTTTACATACTGTAAGAAGGAGAGGCTCAACGGTGAGGGTAAAGATATCAAGGGTTCATGATGCTCTTGATGCTCATCAAGTACTGCACCAGAATTAAAAAGAGGTTAATTAATTTAGAGTGAAATGCAGCCTTATACCTTTATGTAGCTGCTGGGAACACCACTTGGACCAGAAAATAGGGAGGTACACAATGAGAATGCCATTTATTGAAAGTACAAAGCACTGATCTTTCCAGGCTTATTAGCCAGATAATTAACCTACTGAGCTTTTTATTAAAAGAGGCAACAAAGCACACAAGGGAGATGCCTACTACAATTTGCTATTCCAGAAATGTCTGCATCTATTTTGAATTCAGAATTCAACCATTCAGTACTAAATGCAGTAGAATTAGCATTTAAAATTTCAATACACTGGTCTGACTGAGGATGAGCAGTTGAAAGATTTGCTCCTCAGTATTCTCGTAACATGTGTTAATGAACACAGAACCGTAATCTGTTTATGTTTGCTTCTCCTCTGTTAAGAAGCAAAAACTATTTTTCCCAGATCCCACATTAAGCCTAAGCCTAAAATAAAAAGCAATGTTTATAGGTAACACATCGTTGACACTGAAGTTTAGGCTTAAGTAGCATCTATGAAATCTTCCCAAAACATTCTGGTAAAAAGGATATGTTAACATCTTTCTTAGGCTAACGAGAGTAAACAAACAAAACAACTACAGTAAACGTTATAAATACTTGATACATGCAATAATTGTTTTGGACAGAAGCATACAGTCACCAGACAACCACAAATATCCTTTTCCTTAATGCTGGATTGAGCCTAGTGAGCATAACCAAAATTCTTAATCATTCAACTCTCCTCCCTCTCTGATATGTATGCACAGCACACAGGCTGATGCAGAAACAGAAATGCAGTTACTGTGAAGAAAGCCTGTTGTTTTCCCTGACACATGTGAGTCATCAGATCACCACTAATTGAAATTACCATCTGAGAGCATCAGAGATATGTAATTTGGGTTTGATTGGGAAGAGCACTCCACAAAGCAGGCTCCAGTCTGATTTCAAAGTCAAATAAAGAAGCTAAGGCTTAGGATTTGTCTTTATCTTGTATGGCACAGTCACATTGCTCACAATACTGTATGCTCATTACTCTGTTTAGAAAGTTATCCCCTGCTGTAAGAACATATGTTTTTCACAAAATAATTTTCCAGGAGAACATAAAAGTAGCCTTCAAATGATCACAAACATCACAAAGCCTAAAAGTATGAACAAAAGGCTTTCATGGCACAGTAAAAATATTTTAAGCATAGATAAAAGAGCCTGATGGTTTACGTCACTAATTTAATACTTCTTATTTTAAGCAGTTCATATCACTTCAAATAAAGTTCACAAGCTTTTGGATTTTTGTAAACACAATGATTTGCAAAGAAGACAGGGGACTACCTCTCTTTCTTGCTGCCCAGCTTGTTGGCTGTGTACTGGTCCCCATAGTCAATAAGGTTGAGTTGTCGAGAGAAGATATTGACACGGTTCCCAACAAACAGGTCTTCTGGATGGAGACCATCATATTTGGTCTTCCTCAAAAAGGTACGCTGGTTCTTCACATCAAACTAAATCAACAGGACATTGCTGTTATTTGTACAAAGAAACAGTCAAACATTACAAAATCTAGAACATGAATTAGATAATGCTTAAAGATATATATATTTTTCAGACGGCAGCAATATTCAAATTGGACGTGTATTTCAGCTGTATGTGGGAATATGACTGCCTGTCTAAAGAAAGTACACAAACTAAAAAGTGTTTACCATCTCCACTGAGCCATCTTTAGGGTAGAACAGCAGCTGGTAGCGCCGGAGGAGAGCTGCGCTGGGGTCGTACCACTCAGCCAGAAAGGCAAAGCGCTCCTCCTGTGAAGAGCACAACAGAAACACACTGTGAACTCTCTGATCTGGTTGGGCTCAATGGGGGGATGTAAGTATGGCGACCCCAGAGCTTGCACAGGCAGCCAGAGCACTGGGCCTGACCCCCAGCATGAGCAGGCAGCTGGTCGTGTCACAATATGGCGTCTACCACTCACTGCTTGGAGTGTGAGGCTCTGTTCCCTGGAGGGGTCTCTCACTCCAGTCAGGGAGCGGTTACACAGCTGCTGCTACTTTCACACAAACACACAGTCGCCAGGAGCAGCGATAAGGTCACTAAACATGAAACAATGCAAAGGTCAAATGAAAGGTTATCCTAAAAGAAACATCCTAAAAGACATGGTTTTGCTGTAAAATTACTGATATTTTTGAGTGCCCTATATTTAACTTTTGTTCATACTTCAATAATGCTCCTTTGATCTTTTTGCTTTCACCTGCTTTGACCTTTTTCACCTTCACAGCAGGCAGACAGTGCCGGAAACATGGAGGAGGGGGCGTATGCTGTCTTTACTGCACTGTCTGCCCCCTGCTGGACAGAAGCCCCATTTACTGGAGACGTGAGTGGGATCTCCAGGAGCATGTGATCCAGACAGAGCTGGAGCAGAATACTGATGAGAAACTCTTCTCAGAACGCAGCGTTAACTAGAGGATATCAAGGGTCACCTTACAGAGATACAAGGACATAAGGCCACACACTACAGGCTGGAATTCCCTTTATGTTGCAAGATAATTGATTAACTAACAGCTTTCAATATCCATGTTAATAACTGAAAGGGTGTGTAATATTTGACATCATTAAGTAGTCAAAGCAGTAAAGCACACAGAATTAGAGAGCTTTGCTTCAGTAAGTCTCACTAGAGAACTTTCTTTACAATTGGGAAACAACTTAAAACCAAAAGCACAGCAATTAAGTAAATTTAAAACTCAGTCCAGTTTAACATATGCAGCAGACCTGCCAAAACTAACTCCTATCATTTCACTGACCAATATTATCAGTGAAATGTTATACTATGGGATTAATAATTTTAATATAAAGCATACACTAAAACATTAATTCACTTGTATAGAAGTTGGTAAAGACGTTCACTTCACCCAAACTAACTAGCTTCCACCCCATACATGACTTAAACCACCTAACCCATCACATTACATAACCTAATAATGTTTACAGAATTTTTTAAAGGCTTTCACATTCTTTACAATATCAGTGTTACCAAAACGTTTACGAAATTAATTCTTTCACACTTTCCTGTCCTTTAAAAGCATCAATTAGTGCTGCCCTAAAGAACCCTTTTCACACAAAAGGGCAGTTTATATCTGGTTTATTTTGGGACTCATCCCCCAGGGAGGGCTATTTTTACCCCTCACTCAGCTGTGGTAGTGATAGTATTGGCATGAATGGCCTTCTCTGGACAAATGAACTGGGCAAGCATATACAGTATTGGTATGCTTAATAGTAGGCATCCTGAAATGTCTGGTTACCATTTCAGTGAGGAACTGAGCGGTGTAAACCCTGAATGGTGATAATCAACCAAAAACAGCTGAAATACTCATATGTTTTCTTTTTATTCTAATAATAAGCCCCACAAATTAGCGGACAAGTTAATCCAAAGGACTAGCTTTAAGATAAGGCATTCCGGATAAATGAATTTTAGGAGCATATGTGACTTCGCAATTTCTGAAAAACAGCACTATAATTTAGTCACCTTAATGAAAACACAGATACCTGATTGTACTTCAGTGCTGTAGTGATCCTAGCCTTTACTAACCATTATTGAGGGAAAAAAAAACATTTGATGAGAAGTTAACATCCACAGATTTTAAGAGTGCAACTGACTTCCTCAATTTCACTTTTTTGTCTGCATGAACAGTAGCCAATTATAGAAAATAATTCACACAATGAACAGTCTGAAAAAGTGAAAAGATTTTTGTAAATTAACTCCTGTATACACACATGTACCCAAGGAACACTGCCACTAGCTTAAAAGATCTTTAAGTAATACATCCCAAACTATAAACTTCTAAACTGCAGCATGAGACAAGTACTGCCTTCATAAAACTTAGATGAGCTTGAGAAAAAAGTCAAACAAGACATTACACACGCTAGAATGACAGCCCAGATGTGACGTAACATCCTCAAGACACTTATGCACGTGAGGTCATGCTGTGTCAAACTCAAGAAATTTAGATCCATTTTAGATCACATTTCAGAACCCTAAAAATTAAATGAATTTAGGAAACTAGCCTGAACTACTGTTTATATAACTATGCTGTTGGCTGAAAAAGTGATGTATTTAAAGCTGTTGAGAACTTGGTGTGAACTGTACTGTGGCACTTGGCCCATCTGTCAGTAGGATGCTCAGTACTCTCATTCCTCTCTTGGCAGAGGTGAAGGACGACCCACATGAGACGAATCGTATGTCCTCACTAACTGCCTTGTTCAGGTTTATCCAAGGACAAATGTGTCTCTAAAGAAATAAGGAGAGGACACAGAAACTTCTTGACTAAAATCAGCACTATGACAGCCATGAAAACACCTGCTTTCTTTGATCAAGGTGGCTCATTCATGAAACATTTCTTTCATGAAGAGTTCTCTTGAAGGCTTTCTACAGTCTTGGCTAACCTACTTGTCTGAGTCTAGCCAGAGCAAACTGGAACAGGCTAGGCTAATCTGCTACCTCTCACACTCTACTTGATTCTCGAGCCAAAGTGGGCTTTCCTTTCAGAGCTCTTCTTGGAAAGCAACACTTTCTCAGACACCTACTGTTGTCCTGTGCTATCACTGCAAACATTTCATGCTGTTTCAATGGACCCTGCGTACAGATCAATGTACACTCATTTAGGGGCACAATGTGAAAAGTGGAAAATATCAAAATAAAGAACAGGACTACAGGACCATATCTGCAATCAACCACTTAACAGCAATGACAAATAATATAAAATAATGTACAATTAAACATTTTACTTGCTCATTGTATTGGACATTTTCAATAAATATTCATAAAGGCTTAAAAACTAGACAGCCAGCCAATTGTTTCTCTTATGGCGGAGAAAATGGATAATGCAGGTATTCATCTTCCAAATGCAGTTTACGAGACTTTCCCTTCGTCAATAATGTGAAGTCACGAAGTTGAAAAAAACCTACACGTTCAGAGTAAAGCACACGCATGCCATCTTGTGGTAAACAACGGGTGAAGGTACATATACTACGTAGACAAAAATATTGGGACACAATCGTTTTAACTGTTTGGGTTAGGCCGCTTACTTCCAGTGAAGGACAATCTTAGTGCTTCAGAATACCAAGACATTTTGGACAACGCCGTGCTTCCAACTTTACGGACACAGTCTGGGGAACCTTTTCTATTCCAGCATGACTGTGCCCCAGTGCATAAAGCAAGGTCCGTAAAGACATGGCTGGATGAGTTCGGTGTGGAAGAACTTGACCGGCCCGAACACCCCATGCAGCACATTTGAAATGAACTGGAACGGAGATTTGAAACATCAGTGTCTGACCTCATAAATGCTCTACAGAATGAATGGTCAATGTTGTGGAAAGCTTTCCAAGAACAGTGAAAGTTGTTACAGCTGCATGTGGGGACCAACTCCATATTAAGGTCTATGTGTTTAAATGCAAAGTCCCTCTTGGTGTAACGTTAACGGTCAGGTGTCCCAATACTTTTTTCCTCTTCCCTGCAGCTCCATCCTCAGCATCCTTCTCTCAACACATTCAGAGTCTCTCCTCCGCACCTGTCACCTTTTCTCCAAAAACTCGAGCTGTCTTAACGTTTGAAACTTTTGTCTACATATATTTAAAAAAATAATAACACATAAACAGCTACACTGTGGCGACCAAGACACTCTGTAAACATTTAGCTAGCCAGGTAACTTATGCCTTTCATCAAAGGAGCATTAGCTAACGTTACCCTACATCACTACAAATAATATAGTAAAATATGTAGATAACAGCACCGTTCTCCTTTCTCCATCAATAACTTTACCAAATCTTAACATTTTCATATGTTGTCTACACATATGTGAAAATAAACAAACTGTTACACTGTGGCAAGCAAGACACTCCGCAGAGAATTAGCTAGCCAGGTGTTCTTGTAACCAAACCAGCATTAGGTAGCCTTCGCTTGTAACACTACAAATAAAAGAGGAAAAATATGTAGATAACAGCACCGCCCCTTTCTCCATCAATAACTTAACATTCTAATATTTTGTGTACACATATGTGAAAATAATAAACACAAGCCGCTCTACAAGCATTAGGTAACCTGTGCTTTGAACCAAACGAGAATTAGGTAACGTTAGACATATCCGATATTACAACAAAAATATGTAGGCAACAGCATCATCCCTCTTTCCTCATCAACAACTTTACCATTTTCCAGGTCCAGGGTCCTAAAGCAATTGTTTTGTTTTGTTTTTGCTACTAGCTGCAATGTAGCAGAGCTGCTCTTCCTGCTAGCATATTCAAAAGAGTTCGCGTCTCCATAGCGACAAAAACAAAGACCTCTAACGCCAGCTGACCGGAGCCAGCCATATACAAAATATTTTTAGTCAAGAGTGAGGAACACTTTAATCCCAAACCACTTCAGGACGACTATAACAGCAAAAAAAAACCTCGACAAATCTCAACTTGACTTTTAAATTCTTCTACCCGCCCGGAAACAACACTTTGACCCCCCTAAACACGTGGACGTGTTGTTGTACTGGGACCAATGACTAGGACTAGTAGAATTTTCGTCTCACTTCTGAAGTTGTAAGCATAGATGTGGATGTGGACCATAGAAGTTATATATTAAAGGCATCTGATAGTAGTTTGAACTGTAAGAGACTAAAGTCTTTTTAGAAGACTAAACCCTGCAACAGCCAGCATGACATGCAAGCCGTTAATTCTGGATGGTGGTTTAGCAACAGAACTGGAAGAAAGAGGATTTCAGCTACAGGTATGTGGGGCATGATCTATACACCACACTTTACTGTTCAAATTGTTCAAATTTCACTCTATTTGAATGCAAACATGAGACTTGTTCTGCAGGGAGACCCCTTATGGAGTGCCAGAATCTTACATTCAGACCCACAGGCCATTAAGGATGTACATTATAGGTAATGTCAAGCCATCATATTAGACACTAAATGGACAGAAGTATTGGGACGCCTGATCATTACACCAATAGGAACTTTAATGACATGGCATTCAAACACATTGAGTTGGTCGTTCCTTTGCCGCCATAATATCTTCCACTGTTCGTGGAAGACTAAAAAATTGTGTTTCTGTTGGAATTTGCACCCATTCATTCCGTAGAGCATGTATGAAGTCAGACACTGATGTTGGACGAGAAGGTCTGGATCACAATCTCTGTTCCAGTTCATCCCAAAGGTGTTGGATGGGGTTGAGGTCAGGACTTTGTGGGTACAGTCATGCTGGAATAGAAAAGGTTCTTCCCCAAACTGTGTCCACAAAGTTGGAAGCATGGTGTTTTGTGTGTGTCTTGGTCTGCTGAAGCATTCACTGGAAGTAAGAGGCCTGGCCCAAACCCTAAAAACAGGTGTGTCCCAATACTTTTGTCCACATAGTGTATTTGCTTTGTTGAAAGTTCTCTGAATTTTCTTTCTCTGCAAACAGAGAAATTCACACACCCTTCAGCTGTCATTTAGCCTGACTTTTTCAACTTTACAGGCTTACGGGCAGCTAAGCCGAGGAAATGGCTTTTTATTCTAAAAGTTAAAGGTAATTTATCTTGACTGTAGTGCTTTACAAATCAGAATGGCTCACTTAAAGCATAAGCTCTTAATCCTCTGTAAAGTATTATTACATAAATCTGACACTTACAAGTTACACTGAAAAGTGCCCCCTTGGTGAGCAGGCCAAGAATCCCCTCTTCTTACACTTTGTCCAACACTCTCTCTCATAGCTTACAGAAGGAAGCAGAGAAAGTGCAGACTTAAAACTGTAAAACCATACCATATTTGTATTATGTTATTATAAGTCATCGTTGGTCATTTTCTTTTAATAGTAATTTTTGTAATAGTAATATTATGTAATTTATTACCAGATGATGTTTGTCATTCGTATAAATATGCAGATTCCCTGTATAGATGACAGTAATTGCTTTAGTGGTTGTGAAAGTAGTGTGATAAATTATGTCACATTATGTGTCACAGTATACTTATTTTAGGATATTGTGGATATCATCTGTACATAAAGACAACCAACCAACTGCGTGTTTCAAAGACAGCATAATTAGTGCAGTTTAATTGGATTCAGTGCAGTACAGCATCTGAAACTTTGAATATAAGCTTTTACTGAACAGTTATGTATTATAGTTTATGATGTTTTCAGTTTTGGAACAGCAATAAGCCATTTAAGGCTGAGCGTTACAGTGGTTTTATCATGTGTAAGGGCGTTTCAGCTTCATGTCCCATCCTTACTACTGTGAAACAGTGAAACCACTGTAATGCAAAGCCTTCCAGGGCTTTCTGCTTTAATTCACACTGGAATTTTTAAACATGGCAGTACTGGTTCTTTATGTCAAGGCATCCCATTTTGTTTTGCAATTACAAATAAGATATTGCAAAAAATATCGTTCAGGATTTAGAATCAAAATCAAGGTATCAGTAGGGATGTCAGTATAGTTGCAACTTACCAGAGAACAGTTAAAAAACAGTTACTGAACCAGGGAAAGTTCAACTGGCCTGACTACCATATCATGTACCATTTTGTGCTAGTATATTTTTGCCTCTACATATAAATGCTTAAACCCAGCCTCAGTAGAGAGATCTGGAGATTGTAAGTGTATAATAGGGAGCAGTATCTTGTATACAGAGTAAGATTTCTGTTCTCTTGGTCTGCGGTCGTGCTCTGGGTGGATGTAATTGAAGGCCATGTTAATCCAACCCTGTGTAATGGTTAACCATGCCTTTCCACTCATAATAAACCAACCCCCCTAAAGAATACACAGTGATCCCCAGCAAAAGTGTCATCTTCAGTAGATGTGTTTATGCCGAGGAAAGCTGGCTGAGCGTCTGGCTAAAATGCATCTCAGACCAAAATGCAATCAAGTTATCATGCTGATTTAAATGTGTTTTCATTGTGTTTACACCTGCATGTTTATGCAGATAAGCCCAACCCAGATATAATCCTGAAACAATCAGGTACAAACATGCTCACTGTTATCTGTAAAAATGGACAAAAACAGTAGTGGCAGCCATATTGAAGACTTATTTTTTATAGATTGTCAATGTTAGCATCACAGATCAAGTGCAACACTAAAGAAACTAAATTCAGCATGTCTTGGATCAACGGCTACATAATAAAACATTTGGGGTGAGGATAATATTTGTAAATGTGGGGTTTTTTTTTTTGCCAAATTGTAACAGAATTGAATGAAATTCCATTGTGCTTTACTTTGATGCTGTCATGTCTAGGCTTGGAAAAATGATAAGTGGCAACACTTATGGTTGTTCTTTGTTTAACCACAGTGGTCCACCACTGTGGTTTAACGTAGAAGGCTGCTAAAGATGACACAAAAACATAATCCCGTGTTCATTGTCCCATGTGGGACCTTATAAACCACTTAAACACTCATGGCTGAGTGCAGCATTGTTGAAGCATACAAGTCCTAAGAGTCAAATGCGAAGGCATAATTGCATGTGTGGTGTCTCGGTTTCTACTAAGCCCTAAAGGCCAAGCTACTTTTGTTACGGTTTAGCTCTATTGTACAGTTCTACCTTACGTCATGCACAAAAAATGAAAACGTTTTGCTGTGTCACTTTTCACCAAGCCCAGATGTTACTTAATAAACATCCTGTATGTGAGGTGGAACCAAAAGTAAGAAGCAAACTTCAGATTCATAATTTTAACAGTGAAGGCAGGAAATTATCAAGTTACCTCAATATTTTATACAAAATTCATATAGATTTAGCTATTAACTGTTCTGCTGTTTCTTTTTTTTTCTCTGCGGTGTCTAAACGAGTGGCTGAGGTCTGCTGCTTCAACAGCCAAGAGTACAGTGGAACTGACCAGAGCCAAACCAGTGACCCGAACCAGGGTCTCCTTATATAGTGTTTTATGATGATAAAGTATATTATAATATATAATAAATAAGAGCATAAAACCTTGAAAAATGTCAGGAAGTGAGTTGGTAACATAATACATAATGCATTATTTAATATGTATGGTACATCTGTATGACCCCAGAACCTGATAAGTGTGTGCGTGTGTTGTTTCAGGTGGTGCAGCAGCGTGGCCCTGGTCCCTGGTGTTGGACTAGACGAAGTCATGCTGAGAAGAGGCTGGTGTTGTTGGTGTGTGTTCTCTCTCTGGCTTTATTCATCTGCATCCTCACTCTGGGCCTGCATTATAATGAGAGTAAGTGGGGAAAAAAATACTATTGAGCTCAAATTGTAGACTTATTATCCTCCATGACTGTGTTAGAAATAGCCTTGCATACTTCTCGCATGCTGATTATGTTAAAACACTAAGCAGCTGTAATGTTGGAAGCTTTGAAGCAGCATCCAGTTTATTTAAAAGCAATGAACAAAACAGTGCAACAAGCAGAACCCACATGCATCTAAACAACAAGGCTGAGACATAAACAGGGCAAAACAAACCAAAGGACCAACAACAAACTGACAAATGTTGACACAAACACAAGGGTATGGACACTATCTGGACAGAAGTATTGGGACACACCCTTACATGTAGTATGATTGGCACTGTTTTTAATATGAATAAAAATGAGGGCCAATAATAGTAGAGTGTGCTGTGTATGTCTATATCAAGTATATAGACACAGTGCCCTCTAGTATAATTGGTATCTTTATTTACTATGAATGAAAATATAATTTCTACACCAAACCCGCCTTGAGAGTTCGGAGTCAAATAGCTGTTTCTGTTTGGTCCGCACCCTGAGCCAGCAGCGTCTGTCAAACCTCAAGCTATTTTGCTCGTGGCAAAAAGACAGAAAAGACTTCTTTTTGGGCTGCCTTTCAAGCAGATTGCTGAAATGGAGGGGAAATATTTTGGTGGATTTGGAAATATGGTTGCTTTTTACTTCTTTGACCATCCTCCACACTGTGGCTACTGACAAAATAGCCTTGCATCCTCTTCCAGACTGGTTCACAAAGTGTGGATTTATAATTTATGATGACTACCACACCACCAGGGATCAAATGTGCATCGATCTGGTGATACAGCCAACACTTTGGGGCAAGCTGGAGAAGATACAGTCCTCACACACGGCTCCCTGGGCACTGTGTTCCTGGCTGCCCACTGCATCACTTGGCGAATGGGTTAAATGCAGAGAATAATTTTGTGCTGATCACACAGTGTGCTGTGGTGTGTTCACGTATAATAATAAAATGATCACTTACACTTAGTTGTGCATACTGGAGCTCCTAGTTTTGGATTTTTTGTTAGTTTTAAATTGTTTATTGCCATAACTACTGCTATAGGCGTTTTAAACAACTACTTTTTTGTATCTATTCCTTGATTTGGAATGCTGTTGAATCTTTACCATGATGATGCATGGGGATGTGGGCCCCTTATCAGCTTATTTTTATACTCAAGTGAAACAGGAAATCACTGATGACTGCTTAAAAGTTCCCGAACTATACTTAATTACCTTAATTCAGATTTCTTGGGCTGTCAGTAATTGCGGGATGTGATTTTAAAACATATTGTTCAATAATTGTTGGATTTTTCTTTAGCAAGGGTGCCAATAATTCAAGGGAAAACGTGTTTCTTGGAAAAAGTATTTAATGACAGTTGATGTTACTGTGTGATATAATACAATGATCTAACGTGGTTATCATTGCTAGGTGGGTTTCATAATGATGGGAGACATGTTTTGATACCCAAGTTGAACAAACATTCGCTCAAGGAAGTCGTCCATATCACACTCAGAGCATATTTTTTTAAGCTTAGCGAGTTTGCAGATAGAATCTGGAGCTCATATAACAGCCATTACCCTTTCGCTTCTGTTTTTTCAAGGCTTAAAAATTAATTTCCCTCTATCGGGGAGGAAAGTGAATACAACTTCCTCCTATTCAACCTCCTGCAGGCCGCCTCACATGACAAATCACTGAACAGGCTCAAAAATTTGCCCAAGCCAGACTGTTTACTCATCCTTTCCTTCGATACTTGTTTTCCGAAGGTGCAGGAACCCTATTGTTTTACTTAAAGTTTTTTCTTCTTTTCTTTCTCTTTTTGGTTATCTCTTCAGATTAGGTTGAGGATGTGACTCTTGGGCCAAATGTTTTTCTTACAAAGGCTCACAATGTAAAAGCCCATTCCCTCCCTTTCAGGCTGCTTGATAAAAACAAGACCTTTTTCCTTCACTTACTTCCAATATCAGATCCACCATTTGCATAACATTCCACAACTGACCAATGGTCAGACTACAAAAACCGCTTTAGGGTGGACATAGAAACATTCTGGACTGAAAGTAATTGTGTCTTTTGAACAAAACACCTAATATAAGCAACCGAAAAGGATTTAAAGGTACAGTAACACACTGCAATACACTGTATTTCAGCGGAGACAGATGCATAAAAACGATTCCCTGTCTGAAAATCAATAACACAGTAACACCCCACCTTTCATTTTCATGTGTGTATTTCTTTTTATACATTTTCAGAACTGTCCTCACCTTTTAGAGAAATCAGGAATGATCTAACTTAACCTTGTCAGAACTGTTTTGCTGCCAGGTTAAGTGAGTTTTAAAATAATAATACTTTTTTTAATAACAAGTTTTAAATAGGGCTGGCACACGCCATTGTAATTTGTTTGTTAGGTTGCTATTCAAATCAATATGTAGTATTCCAAAGCTTGGGTTACTATAGGCTTAATATAGTGTTAGAAGTAAAAAAGAAATAAAATAAAATAAACTATGGATGCTTTCGTTCAGGCATGCACGTCACCTTGAGCAAAAAAAAGGCTTATCAGCCAGGTTGAAAAGAGCCAAATCTCTGCTTCAGTGAACATCCTGGATTTTTTTGTTCACTTTGGATGAAATGCCATAGCCATTAAAAACGAACCGCCCAAAACATTTCTTCCTCTAGGGCTTCCAAGTAAGCCTGCTTGATAAGGACAAAACACCATATTGTGTTTATAATGCTGGCCAGTTGTACGCTTTGCAGTACTTTCACTGCATGGTCAGTGATTGTATCACAATAACCTAAAGCTGTAGGAACACTTTTTTATTTATTAATATTTGGTTTTGGGATATAAATGATAACCATGTTAGGATATTGAACTTATTGGAAACAGTCATGTCTCTCAGGGTCACATTATCTGTATCAGTGTCCTGATATTTGGTGCCAATCAACAGGATTTTTTTTAGCTTGAGTGATATAGCTTGAAAGCAAAATAGGGTGAAGTGCTCTTTATGTCATTTGCTGGCTTCTTCAGATCATTTTGAAGAACATTTCTGCAGTCACACAGATCTTCCTAGTGTTTTTTTCATCTATAATACAGGTATGTGACATTTACATAAATAACATATCAACTCCAATAACACATGTTTCTTCTGCTCTGGGAGCTCAATGCTGTTTTATTTGGCATTTCTTCTTACTGATAGGTAGGGCTGATATTGGATGGCATTATTGGTTCATATTGTTTTTCTCCTCCTACTGGTGCAAAGATGAAATGTTTTAGAGAAAATGTTACTATTACACAGTACTGTATTAGATGTTATGCATGGATTTTAAATGATATGGTGAATATGACATGAACTGACCAGACCGTAAGAAACATCCCGATGTACTTTAATCCATTAAAATGCAAATACATTTGTATTGACGGTAATGTAGATTGAATAACTTTAGTATTATTGTATTATTTTTTCTACTTTTACTCAAATGCTGAGGTGCGCCTTTTGCGCCTTGTATGTGTGTGTGTGTGTGTGTGTGTGTGTCTGAGAGAGAGAGAGGGGGGGGGGTGAAAAAGACGAGTGAGTTGTTGTTGCTGTTGGCTCTGTGTCTCTCCTCCAGTTTCCCTCTATGACTGGCCTCCACGATTTGGACGCTATTCCAGTTACAATAGCTTCTCAGAAATCATGTTTTGGCTTTTGGCTTCCTATCCTGAGTGAATCCAGATGCTTGTGTGTCCCTGTGGGTGTGACACAGAGTGACAGGAGCAGCGTATTTATTACACACACTGTTTGCACCCAGTTCAGTGTTTAATCTACTGAAAACAAATCTGTAGTGCTGATGCATTAGGGCTGTAAATGTTCTTATGTTTATTGTGCTTTGCTGTGTTTTGTCCAGTCAGTCCCTGAGAGATGTGTAACAGTAAGATGGACAACATGAAAATTGGCACTGGAATGGATAAAGGCAAAAGTTTTGAGACGCCTTTGTCCTTTCATAATCACATTTACATAGTAAATAGAAATGTCCTAACATCTTTGAAATATGTGCCAATGAAGATGCTATAATGAACAAAACATAATACTGCTCAAAAAATTGAAGGAACACTTAGTTAACACATCGAATGTCACCTGTTAAACCATTCCGTCTCATTGTTTCCCCTCTAGTGCACCAAAGCAGCTGAAACTGATTAACAACCCCCTTT
>JBBPCY010000109.1:11515962-11526529 GCA_037974405.1 Brachyalestes nurse
TGTATGTATGTATGTATGTATGTATGTATGTATGTATGTATGTATGTATGTATGTATGTATGTATGTATATATATATATATATAAATAAAAAATACTACTTCAGTACTTCTTAGGAAAAAAATATGACAATTGAAATTTTTCGACATAAAAAAGATGGCGAACAACACATATTCAGTTTAATGTACGTTCACTCTTTATACAGTAAACATCGGAAGCTGGAGTGCAGTAGTTTCTGCTGTACCTTCCAGCTCCCAGGGTGCTGTACAGGAAGTTCCAGCAAGAGACAAGTGAGGAAATTCCACATGAGGTTTTATACTGAGGGCGGCTGATGCAGTACCTAAAGAGGTAAAAAGAGCAGCAGAAAAAAAAAAAGAATGACAAATGACTTTCTGACATCTTATTAAATTCTAAGATTAATGAGGTCAAGGGCTACACTTGTACCATCTCCGCAGGTCCAGGACTTTCCTCTGCTTGATCTCCTCCAGAGAAGCTTGCGGTGGGAGGTCCATCAGATTTCTGCTCGAGCGATCAGAAGATTTCATTTTCTTTGGAGCAAATTTCTTTAGATTACCTGTAAAAAGAGATCTACATTAGGATGTACACTCTATGGGTTCTTACTGATGTGTTGGTTTTATATCATGCACTGTAAGCCTATTAGGGACACTGCAATAAAGTGGGGAGAAATGTGATTTAGTGAAGCGAGTCTTTCAACCTAAACATATCTTAACATTTTCACATTCATGACATACTTGTGTCATCACATTACTATAATATTTAGGAATTATTCCTAACAAAAGACAGACCATATAAAACACTATGATGGAAGGTGTGTGTATTACCTATAAGTTAAAAGAGTCTAACAATGAAAAAAAGGAACTTCTTAATCACAGGATTTTCCAGTAAGCCAGCAAAACTGACCAGCTGCAACTACACAGTTCACTTTTTATGTTTCAACAAAGGAACCAAGACGGGAAAACAACATCTTGCCCTGTTTTACTCAAGTAAGTGCCTTTAAAACAATCAATAGGCTTAAAGATTTTGAATGGAAATGCTGTTCCATCTGTAAATTGACTTTCACTGGAGCAATTACAGCATTAATGTACAGTGTGATGTCGGTAAAACTTGCAAACAAAGCTAAATTCATATGACTACGACTCAGTCAAGAATTCTTCTTTCAGCTAAGGGCTGTGCAGTCTGAATATCATTAATCACATACATAAATAATTATTGATAGAACAGTTTGTGTTATTAATGCTTTAAGTGTAAAAATGGTTTGGGTTCATGTGTTATAGGCAGAAAATATAAACACAACTCAACATATTGTGACTTACTTTATATATTTACTTTATATAATTTGACCTTTGTATTGTGTAAAAATGTCATGATGTATGGACCAATAGAAATTACATTTTTTATATAACTTAAATTCCAAGTTAAGAATGATTCTCCTTCTCTTTTATCAGTTTATTTCTAGAAACACTCTATTTTTGGACTTCTTCTCTTTGAGACTGTAAAAGGCAGCTTGGTAAAAAAGAAAATGTAATACCTTTTTCTGAATGATGGAGTCTAAAAGATGTGATCACATTTATCCAATTGATATGATATTGCATCTATTGTACATCTGAAGCATAAAGATAAATGACTCACTGGTTATGTCACTGGCAATGCCATGGGGTTACATAAGCAGTGACACCAGATGGTCAGTATGACTATTCATTTTCCTGTCATGTTTTTCTCCCCAGTAGTAAGCTTGTAGCTTTCCACCAAAACAACTCACACTGATATTTCCTGCCATTCCACTCTGCTAAAAGATGATCTATCTAAACCGGCACTCCATCTGTATCTTTAAAACAATGGTTTGATTAAAAATCCAGTTTACAAACTTTCCCACTTACCCCTAAAGTAATCAGTCACGACATGTTTGCTACCTGAAATCAAGTTGCAAACCATAGAGTGACAATAGCCTTTTTTGAATTTACTGTTTTTGAGGTCAAGAAAAACAATTCTGGCTAAAGAAGTTTAACCATAGCATTGTTTAGCATTATAACTGGTCAGCGGTGGGATTTCTTTGCTGCGCAGTGGAAGAATTATCAAGCCACGAAAGTAACTTGTGTTGATTTCAGGGAGACAGAGAATCACAGTTAGTGAATCATAAATAGAGCAATGCTGCGCGTTAGACTGACCTATATTTTAGCATGGGAGGTGGTGAAGTAGTCTCAAACGTATTTTATTTGTGACATCAAGGTCAATGCTTGTGATCAAAGCTATGGTTCAGAAAAGGCCACTGTGGGTGCAGGTTTTCGTTCAAACCAAGCAGGGGGCACACCTGATCAGTTGGTCTTGGTTTTCAGTTACTCAGGGGTGTGGCTTCTTTTTGGTTGGAACGAAAACCTGCACCCACAGCAGCCCTTTCTGGACGGGTCTGAACACCCCTGCCTTAACCATTGCCGCCCAGTGAAAATCTTTTGCCACCCAGTGAAAATTCCTTAAACGAGGCTAGGAGTTTAACCCACTCATTACCACTGAAGTTATAAGGAGTGTTTCAGCCTGGTTTGCTTTGCGAACAAGGCACAACACAGGGCAGCCAATCAGAGCAGGTCATTAACCTCTATTATTCACTGAGGGCATGGCAACAATAGAGAATTCTAAGAGATAAACAGAGGAAGGAAAATGATTGAAAAAATGAACTGTGACTCTTTTGGTACTTAATACCAAGTCACATGTAGACCTTGAAGGAAAAAAAAATAAAACACAAGAAAAATAACTGGTTTGTGACACAATGTTACCTATACAAATGAACAAAAGTGTATCACATGACACCAGTAGCTGAGGCCTGAAGGATGACTGTACTTTCACTTATTTGCATAGACACTGTGTATTGTTTATGTTTAGTCAAACCTTTGCTTTAAGGAAGTGTATTTGAAGGAACTTACTTGTCCTGGTTTTTCGTGTTAAGACTGCATCAAAGTCGGTGGTGTCGATCTCCCAGGCTAACACAGGCTTGGTGTTGCTGGAGAGCCCCTCCTCCATATCACAGTCCTCAGCTAACAGGGTATTAGCTCCTCCAGCCTGAGACTGGGAGACAGCGGTAGTGTTGGACTGAGTCAGTGATGCACCACTATCAGAGTTGGTCTGGGGGGCATCTCTGGGGACGATGATGGGACGGGCTTGGTTGAGCAGCGCATAGTCCGAGCAGACTGTGTAGAATTTCTCCCGGGAATGGGTCACCGGACAGGTCCATGGAAGCTGCAGCTCAGCGCTGGAGGCACGCCTGGCTCGCAGCGAGTCGCGGGTGAATGGGCTCAGGAAGTTGCGCTCATTCTCTCTGGCCGGGGCCCGCACAGGGGCCGCCAGATCGCTAGCACCAGATACGTTACCGCCTTCACTTTCTGCAGTGTTAGGCATTGAACACTTGGGTGACAAGAGAATTACCTATCGCAGGTCACAGTTCAGGTGGTATTCCTCTGCTATTATGGCCTGGTTCTGTGTTAGAAAAGAGGAACACAAAATAGGTTTGACTCTATTTTTGTACAGTTCAATTTTTTTAGGAATTCGCTTTTATTTACACAATACAATTGAGGCATATTAGAAAAATAAAAAATGAGCCTTTTAGGGTTTTTAATATTTGACAGCCTCAAGAAATGTTTCTTTTGCTCAAAATTGAGAACATACTTTATTCAACATTAAAATATTGTTACACATTTATTATAATCTATAACTTAACAACTGGTTTCACTTTTTTTCTTGGCCGCTTATTGTCACGCATTAACAGACCACAGCACAGCACACATTGTGAACAATGTGAAACTCTTTCTCTGCATTTAGCCGAATGAAGGAGTGAGAAACACATGCAATATGGCATTTTACACAATTTTAGTCTTATTGTTTGTTGACATGGCTGTGGTCAAAGTTAGTAACTGGCCTCCCTCCGCTGATCTTCTCCAGTGAAACACAACTCCAGTCCAAGGGGCCCGGACTCTAACACAGTGTGGTGATTTCTCTGCTCGGACAATGAATTTAGGTGCTGAATCAGTGTATGAGCAAAGTCATCACTGATCTGTCCTGGACTTTAGCCCTCTATGACCCAAACTGTGCTCCTCTGATCATGACCACTTTCATTAGCAGGTTAACTTTCACTCAAAGGTTTTTCTGTCTAATAGCACACCCAACACAACACAACTGTAAGAGTTACAAAAAAAGCATTTACTGTGTGTTACATGCAATCAATCCCACCTTCTGCTGCATCGCACAGGTTCATCCGTTTCTGCTTTGACACACCTGATTCAGCAACAGAGGAAACTTAATCATTAGCGAATGATGTAACGTGGGTGCAAGGAAAACATGAAACTGCGATGCAGCTGGAGTTTAGGTGAACCACAGCCTTGAATCTGGTAAACAAGATCAAAATGCAAAAACTATTGATACTTGCTAGCTAATTTTAGCTAATTTTGCACCTGCAAGTTTTGTACTGGAGGTCCTATTCAACCCCCATGGTAGAAAAAGAAAGGCACAATAGTCACAATAGTTAAAGAGTAGAATTGTTTTTAGATTTTAATACCATTCATCTTTTTTTTAACCATCATGAACATTATAAAAAAGAAGAGATTCACTGATCATTTTGGATAGTAAATAAAATGGCTACACTTGCACTGTAGACAAACCTGGCTCCTGTAGTACAAAGCACATGTCACAAAGCCACCTCACAGACAACAAGGCCTTAGACATTTGACCCAGGCTTTAATCATTTTATGTGAAAATAGTCTAGTACAGCTCTACACTGTCTGCTGGTGCAATGAACTGCCTAAGCCGACCAGAGCAGCAGAATCCCTCTCCATCTTCAAAAACCTCGTGAAGACTCGTTTGTTCAGAGAGCATTTCCCCTTCTGATGTTCTACCTTCTTGCCTTCCTACATATAGATACATAGTACTCTCCTCTGGTTCTCACACTGTCCTGAAACTTGAATGTTTCCTCGTGTTGTAAATGGCTTTGGATAAAAGCATCTACAAAATGAATGCAATGTAAATACGTCTACACCATCACACCCTCTCAGGACACTGTACTACAGCAGCAGCAGCAGCAGCAAGCATAATTTAGGTCAAAGCTCAGTTCATACGGGCTTTACAGTCATTTAGATGAGATCAGATTTAATTAAAGAGCTGAATGTAAGATAGGGATCTGTTGGTGGATCCAGGCAGCTGCAGTGCAGCCAGCATTACTCACAATAACCCACCCTCACAGGGGGCACCTGACGTGTGTTGCATTTAAGATGCTGTTAAAATTCAACAAATTAGACACATTTATCTACTTAAACACAAACAGCACAGACGAAACCAGCTCCTGCACACATACCTGGACACTGGGGATCCCGTGCAGAAAAGACAGACGCATGAATAACAGACTTAAAAACATACACCTCCTCTCAGTCCCACTGTTAAAGGGCTTCGGTGGTTCATACCAAACCCAAAATCGGAGGGGGGGTCGTGTACGCAGGGGGAGAAAACACACACACACACGCCCGATTAACAGTTCTAATTATTCATTTGATAATTTATAGTTTACCATCTATTAAGAGAGTTAGGGCTGTATTCGCACTGTCATACTGTAGTGCTGACAGTATGAGCCGTTTCACCCCACTATTTTTATTTTCTTAACAGGGAAGCACAGTTGAAGTTAACTGTTGACAGTCATGAGTGCGTTCTATTTACGCAGACTTTGTGTAGTCCGGTATGCGCATGGCCTGCGGTGAAGGACTCTCATTATGGGGTTGAGGCGGTGTTGTTACAAACCACAAGCTTCACTCTGATCTGCACACTTATGTTAGTCCTAGAATGTTAAATTAATTCACTGAGCACCTTAGTAATCATGCCCCAAAACCTTATTATGGCAATATTAAGGAGCAGTTGGTGGCCTAGTGGTTAGGGAGTACTAATGGCACCACTGAGGTACCCAAGGTACTGCTCCCCGGGCACTGTGTTCCAGGGCAGTGCAGAGATGTTTGAGTGCTAAAAATTTTAAAGGGGCACATAGAACCAGGCTGAATAACAACCCACATTCAACAAGAATTTAATATGGAATCGCATCATACTATATCACTGTCATCAGGTGAGGACAATGCAAAGCAAACGTAGCCTATGTTTTACCTGATGGGCACAATGTTGCTGTTGAGGGGTTGCTGCTGCTCCTGCTGCTGATAGTGCTGGACGGCAGGGCCGTGTTGATCTGAGACTGTAGACATTAAAAAGTCCATAGGAGAGATGGTAGCTGATTAAACAAGTGTTGTGAGATAATAATAAAATGCAAAGATTGGTGATAGTGCTTGGAACCATAAGGCAACAGATAAAAAAAATGTGGGAAATAAACTGAAACCGGAATATTAGGGCAAAGAAAGGGGTTGTCATGGTAGGGTAAGACTGTAACAAAAAATCTATACAGACAGAGGTGTGTGTGTGTCCTGTTGGCACCTTCTAAACATCACAGAGTAGTATCAACCTTACCAGCAACTGGGGAGATTAGATTGTAGAACTCTAAAATCTATTTCTTTCTTTCTTTCATTCAAACATTAAAAATAACAATACAGCAGTAACAAAGATAAACCAACAGGAGCATAAATCAAACATTTTATTAATCAGAAAACAAAAACAACAGTGGGTGTGTTTTGGAAAGAGCAAGTAATGATAGAAAAATGTTATAGAACCAAAACATTGCAATTGTGTTTATTATTGTTTTTATACTTGAATACCACTGCAATGCAACAACTGGTACATGTGTTATTATTACCTGTGCTCTTTTTGATCCAGCTGGTGAGGGATCCACTGCTTTTAGCAGCCTCACATAGTTCCTTTTGTCACTGTTTCCTCCTCCTCTCCTTACGAGGCATGTCTGGACAATGTTATATCCTGCGTAATAATTGAAAAAGAATCTATATAAAAAAAGAATCACATAAAACACACACACACACACACACACACACACATACACACACACATGCACAATCAGTGACATTTTATACCTTCTCCAGAATACTGTATATACTATGGCCACAAGTTTGCATCATGGTGCTGATCCAGAACCCTTCCCTTATTATTTGTTCCTAGTGCTATAATAAAAAAGCAATAAGAATAAAAAAATAAAGTGATAAAAATAAAAGAATGTATTTATGATGATTCAGTTTGCTTGACTATCCACTCTGTGCAAGGCAGAAAGCTTATTAAATGTTTAAACTGTAACGATAGAATAATATTGCTGCTGTAAAATCAGCATTTTGTCATATTTGGAAAATACATCTAATATAATCTGTTTCTTAATGTATTTTCTTTAAAATACATTGTTATTATACAGTGTTTTTTATATCGTAATTATAATAATCCATAATTATGTGGATATGCATATTAGTTTTTAGTGAAATATAAGCCCTCCAGAAAGGCAGAGAAAAGCCCTGTAACTTGCTTTAAAACTAAATATGTTCCCTAAAACGGTGGACAGAGTTACAGATCCATGACACCCTTACCCAGTTAGCTAGCAGCTAATGACCACCACTTCTTGTGCAGTTAATAAAAGGACAGGTAATGTTTTGTCGCAGTTGCACAGTGCACACACAGCATGCTCATTTGTTTCAATTCATCAGTTGCCACAAGACAACTTAACAACGTGTACATAATAACCTAATACTCCTGTGTGCTAAAGACTGTAGTGTACGCTGTACACCCTACTTACTGGTTGTTGTTGCATCAGTCTGCATCTCCCAGTTAATGTGTGTGTTCCCCCTACAGCTCCGCACTGCCCAGCAGGTAAAACTGCATGTGCTCTTCGAGAGCTCGTTCCCGGCTGGTAACCAGCTGGCAACCATGCCGTCAAGCGTGATCGTTGATTAATGTCATCATTAGCCAGATCCTTTTATTTAGCAAAATTGTGATTAATAGTTAAATGTTATGGTTGAGGGGCACAGGCGGGACTCCACACATAAAAAAAATGCTTCAAGAAAAGGGCAATTGGGGTACGCAAGAGGAAAAGGACAGGTGCTCAAGCCCCCTCCGGCCCCCCCCCCCTTTCACATGCCTGCTGTGTTCCTGGCTGCCCGCTGCTTCATTTGGAAGAATGGGTTAAATGGAGGGAACAACTTTGTGCCGTTCACACTGTGTGCTGTGGTGTGTTCACGGATGACAACACATTTACACACATTTTTTCAAACGATTTAATGTAGCAATATTTTGGTGCAGCTGGTGGCCTGGTGGTTAGGGAGCTGGCCCTCTGATCAGAAGGTCATAGGTTTGAATCCCAGGACTGCTAGTGGGAGCACTAAGGTACAGTTGAGCAAGGTACCGTCCCCACACACTGCTCCCCGGGCGCTATTCCTGCCTGCCCACTGTTTCACTTGGTGAATGGGTTAAACGCAGAGAAAGAATTTCACAATGTTCACACTGTGTGGTGTGACCATAAGGGGCCACTTTCCTTTAGTAACACCCACATCCGTCCCTTGTATTTAATTTTTTCCTCTGAAAACCACTTAAGACATTTGTTTGAGTATGTGTGGCAGAAAAAAGAGAAGATTCACATTTACCTGACAACAGGATTGTCATGATTTAAAACAGCTACTCTGTTTTAGAGAGAGAAAGAGAGAGAGAAAAAGAGAGAGAGAGAGAAAGAAGAAGTATTACTCATCATTAGCCTGAAACCGAGCATGATGGAGCAAATTGTGAATGTGGGTCCACTTGTCTCGGTTTGGTGAGAAGACCTCTAGTCCATGTGTGAAGATTCTCCACTCAAGTCACTTTTGTGTTGTTTTAGAAACAGGGTTCACATGTCGGTCTATAACTGCACTTCATATAGTGTTCTCAGTGTGGACTGACATCAATAAAATTGTTTTAATACATTTTTGTTTCATATGAAGTCATCCGCATAACTCAAATTACTTGGTTTACAAGACGATTATTATTTTGCCTCTTGTCTTCATTTGATTTTACTTACTTCACTGATTTGTTGTTGTGGGGTAAAGACAGTTTATATTGGTGAACTGAATGCCGCTAAAGGAGTCTGAAAAGTTAAATCTAGTGACAAAGTCACTAAATTGACAACAATGACAATGAATTATCTCGTTTGTTACAGTTGTTTTTTTTAATGTTTCGTAAATAAATGGTTGCCTTAGTGCCCTTTGCTGTCAGCAGTCACTCTATCTGTCTCTTAAGAACTATGGACTCTGGACTTTGGCCGTCCATATGGCCAGTCCATGCTTTGAAGGATCTCATAAATGCCTGTACACTACATGGACAAAAGTATTAAAAGACACATGTCTTTCAGGGTTTGGTTCTTCCAACTTTGTGGACACAGTTTGGGGAAAAACCTTTTCTATTCCAGCTTGACTGTGCCCCAGTGCACAAAGCAGGCTCCATAAAGAGACAGCTGGAAGAACTTGACTGTCCCGCACAGAGCGCTGACCTCAACACCATCCAACACCTTTGGGATGAACTGGAACAGATTGTGAGCAAAGCCTTCTCGTCCAACATCAGTGCCTGATCTCATTGATGCGCTACATAAGGAATGGGCACAAATTCTCACAGAAACACTCCAAAATCTTGTGAAAAGAAGAGTGGAAGCTCTTACAGCTGCAAAGAGGAGACCAACTCCATATTAAAGTCTATGTATTTGAATGCCATGTCATTAAAGTCCCTGTTTGTGTAATGGTGTCCAAATACGTTTGTCTACATAGTGTGTTTTTGTTGTACTTAAAATGACTTGAGTGCAAAAGGCAGCCCTGTAGAGGAACTGATTTCTAGGCAAGGTTCTTCCCAGAACTAACTTTTTTAAACTAAGCAGACCGTGACCAGCAGGGCAGGTCCTGTAGGAACAGCCACTGTGGGAACAGGGAACAGGGGGTAGAAGAAGTGCGACATTAAAAACGTGACCTGCACGTGAAGATCCGGAAAAGTAATGACGTGAGGGCGCTCTTGGATCTGTCCGCAGTTGCAGCTCCTGATCAGAGTGAGTAGATCTTCAGTCCTGCTGTAGAAGTGCAGATGTTTAGCCTGTTCACAGCATGCTGACTGCTAGAAGAACCACATTCTGTTTCAGTAGGTTATAGCACAGTAATGACAGCAGTCCTCACCAAGTTCTTGAACTGTGAACTTTATTCTGTATGATCTGGGGGGACCTCTAGCCTGAGCGCTTCTTGCAAAATCACGGTTTAAAAGTGAAAGAAACCCTCTTTGGGGGCGATAGTCGTGCTGTTTTTCACGTTATAAAAACAGTGCTGAAACTGAAGTACTGCCTGTTTTTATAACGAAACCCACGCTCTTGATATGACAGTAGTTTGTGTAGCTTCTTTGTTAATACGACTGATCCACACACCAGTCCTGCCACGTCCTACAAACACACTTTGGTCAGTGTGGATTTTAATACCCCGGAGCGCACCCCGGCCGGGGGTCCTCCCTGCTGCTGGACTCCTCTCAACTTAGGCTCTTCCAGACAGACAGTAGGGTTAATTAAGGGTGATTGGGACATAAGGTTGAATGGGACAGTATAGCCATACAGATTTTATTTTTTTGCCTGATGAGTGAAAATATATGTTTTTT
>JBBPCY010000109.1:11526629-11545246 GCA_037974405.1 Brachyalestes nurse
AACTAGTAAAAAGTTTGTTAATATCATGTTTTCATTTTTAGTATTAGGTGGTTTTTATTTTGTCCCATCCACCCAAAGGCAATTTGGGTGGATGGGACAGCATGGTTTTGGGTGATTGGGACAGTGCTAAAAAGCTATGCTAATCAAGAAAAAGATTAAGCTTTATATAGAAAATCATTGTGTATGCTCTGTATGCCTCCTCATTTGTGCAACCCCCAATCAACCACAAAAATCTTACAGTAGTACACCCTATTTATGTTGCTATCAAAGGGCCGGATCTACACCAGAGAGAGTGGTGGCAGGAAGCTGCAGAGACCCCTCTTTCTGCCCATGCTCTCAAAAGCCTGGAAAAGTGCAGCAACACCACAGAATGCACGAGCAGGCTTTAGGGGCAGTGGGATCTATCCACTGGATCCCACCCGCATAGACCAAGATCTTTTCTCTGAGGCCCCCAATAACCTTCAGCTTCCTCCAAACCAGAGCCCAAGTCCTCCTCCAAGCCCATGTCCAAGTAATGCTTCATCACATCCTCTTCCAAACCCTCCTCAAAGCTCTGTTCAGAGCACCCCACGCTTTGCTGACCTGGTAGAAGTACCCATCCACGAACGTGCTACCAAAAGTAAGCGGTCAAAACCCCCAAGCTTCCACCTCACAAGTGATGCACACTTTGAATATGTGGCAAGTAAGAACAAAGGGAAAGGAAAACAACCAACTCAAAAAGCAAAAAAAAACAAAAAGGCCAGAAAAAGGAAGAGAGATGTGTGGTTTGTTTGCAAAAATATGGGGACACAGAAGACCCCAAGAAAACCGAGGAATGGATCTCTTGTGTCATCTGTGAGCGGTGGTTTCATGATTCCTGTGGCGAAGATAATGGAGTCATTGATGATGACGCCTCCTTCACCTGCAAGGACTGTCTGTTTTTGGTCTAATGGATGGGGAAAAAATTGCTTCAGTTAAATGTGTTTGACAAACTTTTTTAATGTGGGGGGTTAGGGGGGGTCATATTTGTTTCATATTGACTAATAAATTGAGTAATAAAAACTACGAAAAGAGAAATGAGTCTTAATTATAAACAGAACAAATGAAATTCTGGCCTATAACACATCAAACAGCTAACATGAGGAATAAATATGTGTAGATTAATGATAATACATGATGTCCCAATCACCCAAAACCTGTGTCCCAATCACCCAAACATTCCTAAAAAAATTGTTTTGGCTCAGTTTATACTAAAGTGTATGTCACACCACCTTCTCTTCTGACATAATTATATTTCTTTCACAAATGGATAGATAACATCTGTAGGGTTACAGAAATATATCATACATTGGGCTGATGTTTTTAATTCATTGCAAGAATCATTACATAATGCAGAATTTAAAAAAAAATGTCCCAATCAGCCTTAATTCACCCTACTGAAGCTCAGTATCTGCTGTATGCACATGTTCCAGCTCACACACACACACATTTAATATAAGGAGACTCAGTTCTCTTTATATATAGCTTTTATGAACTATTGCAGTGTGAGCTTTGTAAAAAAGCAGCTTCACTCCTGATTCAGTTTCTGATGGAAGTCACACATGCACACACTCTACTCTTAACATCACCATTTTAATTGTTGCAACTGTAAAATACTGTGTTGTGTAGTTTAAGGGTGTTTGCACATAATAGTCCTTTTTAAATGAACCGAACTCCTCTAGAAGTGGTCAAAAAAGTGGACCAGAAGAAAGGGAACTCGGTTCTTTTAGGTTCACAGTGTGAGTTCGTTTGAAAGGGGACTCAGTTCTCTTTCTGCTCCACTTCAGCTCAAATGGGGCCTCAGATATTTTTCTGTTCACACTTTCATTCTTCATCCAACCTGCTCCTGGTGTTTCTTCACGTTTCCCTTTCTTGTGAATGATTTTCTACATAAGAGTAAATGGTTAAAAGCTCTTCCAAAGTTCTACATTTTCCACAAATAACTATGCTACTCTTTTTCTTCATCTGATGGAGAGCAAGAATGCTTTGAGGCTGAGCAACTTGGTAGTAAAACTTGATCTTAACAAGAATCTATAGGTCCCCTTTATTTATTTATTGGGTTTTTATTTTTTATTCGTTTATTCGTGTTTATTGGTTTATTTCTTTATTGTCTGTTTCCCGCATAGACATATATGGTTTCCCGGGGCTGTACCACGTGATCGACCTACGGCAAGTCTAGAGGGCGAAAACTCTCGAAGCGAACCCGTATCGCTTTGTGTTCATAACGCGCGAGTTAACCGAACCGAACTGAGACCACCTCCCGAGGTGATTCAAGTGTTCACTATTTTTTTATACACTATTGACCACACTTGATTCAGCAATAGTAACATCCACATTTTACACAGCCACACTCCCACAAATTGTAAAAGCAAGAACCAGAAAAAAAATCATGTATAGATACATACAACACCATCAATTTTTCTGTCTTAATTAAAATCTGTACAGTAATAGCAAACGCACCTTGCAAAGTTCCTGCTAAAACATAGGTTAAGTCAGTGTGATGAGTCAGTTCTTCATCTCAGGGTTACTGAGCTCTTCTGAACAATCATTGAACTGAACTTCACAACAATCATTGTCTCCTGTTCGTGTTCACCTGTTTCACAGCAGTGCTCTGCTGGACTATGCTTCTGTTTCATGGGTTCATATTACATGCCATTAACTAAAAATGTGAAATATTTATAAATATGTATTTTTATTTAGAAATAGAGTGGTGATTTTAGCAAAAGTGGACATGTATGTTTTTGAAAAGAATTCCAGTGAAAAATTAAGTCTAATTAAGTTCCAGAGTACAGACAGTATCACTGATGTGAAGTGTGGCTTTTATGAAGCATCAAAGATGGGAACCCCTTGTGATGAGGTTTTATCTTGCTAAACATTCATTAGTGAACAAACAAGTGAGTGAGGCACCAGTTTTTGACGTGTTTCACATCTAAAAACTACTTTCAGTTTTTACATTTGGAAACTCAGCAAACACGAAAGACTTGATTCTGTAGCTTTTATCCAGTGGTGCATTTGGGAAAAGTGTCCCATGTTTACTGAGTTCATGAGTCTGACAGCAGTCCTGCTCAGGGAACTGTGGCAGCAGCCGGGGACTAAAGATTAAAGTGAAGTTAAAGGACAGGAGAGATTTTTTTTAATAAGACATTAAAAATGGAACAGAGAATATGACTTATTTTTCCAAGTATTCTGCCCGTCTCTGCTTGTTACTGTTTGCATAAAACATGAACAGTGAACTTTGTCCTAAATGAGATGCATTTAGCTCTTCAGGGCTTAAGAACTGCTTTCATCACCTCACATTTAAAACACATTAAGAAGTCTAAAGGAATTATTCACCTGAAAAGCAAACTAACAGAATTGTCTGCTCACCCCAGATGTATTCAGTTATTTGAGGTGTGTAGAGAGTCCATAGTACAACAACAAATTACATTTAGCGCAGAACTAAAACAACAAACTTGGGACAACAAACAGGACTTGGCTGATCAGGTATATGATGAAAGAATTAAGTTTTCTTATACTTCAACGCAAAGTACACTCATCGTACATCCTTTAGTTCATCCTTTAAGTATTCATCTCAGTTATTACATATTTAAGCTGTCTCAAGCAGTGGCCACTTTACTACTGGTTCTTGCGTGACTGTATTTTTGAGAGGAGCATCATCCCCCCGGCCCCTTCTGCTACGTCTTAGTTATTTTTAAAATACCAGATTATGCAATATCAGATTATAAATATGCAATTTTAAAAGCACATTCTGGGATTTCCGTGACAACACCATTACCGCTCATGTGCTGTATTTCACAGAGCAGGGCAAATGTGCAAGACTAAGGGATCTGCACGCAATGTGATTGCGAAATGCTGCTTCAAACCACTTTGGCTCACACCAGTACCCTGAATGTGTTAATGTTTTTCAAGAAAATCGTCGTGGAGAAAACACTAGTTAACAGAGTAATGAGCTGTAAATTAGTGACTGACATGAGCCGAGTTAACATGATTTCTAAAGCAATTTCTAGAGTGCTCTGTCTGGCCTTTCTGTACAGTGTTAGTTGCTAGACGATGAAGAGTTTGTTTTTGTTGAAGGTCGTCGTATTGACCAGTGAATGATATGGTTTCCAGGCAACCAGAATGACTCAGAAGTTGATGATCATTGACACTGACTGTGGCATTGATGATGCCCAGGCTATCATGCTGGCTCTGGCTGCACCCAATGTGAAGATCCTGGGCATCACCTGCTGCTTTGGGAACACTGACGTGGATAACGTGTGTCAGAATGTGCTCCGAGTTCTGTCAGTCTGTCAAAGGTCTCAGGTGGGTGTAGTGGGCCCAAACACACACACACACACACACACACACACACACACACACACACACACACACACACACATCTTTTCAAAGTGGAAGTGGTGTGTGAGCATGTGTTTGCGTGCATTAATGTAAACAGTTTTTCATGTGCAATTCACTCTTGCTGTCTAAACTGCTCTCTCCTACTTGCTTGATTTATAGTAATTACTCAATAATGAACCTTAATAAATAACTAATACATTATTAAATAACTGAACTGTAATTTAAGGATTCAGTGTTTTTCTGCGTTTTTTTATTCAGTAGAAGGATGTAACCACTCAGTTCCCTTACTCAAACACACCCAATAAACCTGGCAATTTAGACGAGTGGTGTGTTTGAGCAAGGAAACCACCAAACTGTGCCGCGACATCAACCCTCCAATACCAGAGTCCCTGCCTTTAACAGTCATCAGTTTTGGCCACAGGACTGCTCTTGTCTTAATGTTTTTGAGTGTTAACCTAGCTGTGATGTGTGTAAAAACCACTGTGCCGGATATACTCATACCAGGGTTACGCATATTATCATATCAGTGTCGCTGCTGTTGTGAATTGTCCATCATACATTTCTCTCTGGTCAACAGTGGCCCTGTGGTCAGAAACTAATTTATAAGGGTTGGAATAAATATGCATGTCAACAGATGGGCTTGTCTGTAAATGTACACCTACACTGATCAGTCCATGGATGTTACCAAAACATGAGCTGCCATGTCAGTAGTTTTAATGTTGTGGCTGATGAGTGTAAATAGTGAAGCTATAAGGGAGGTAAAACTCACAAAGTGGAAGGTTCTTCCAGTCGTGGATGGTGAGTGTATGACTAAACGACTTGCTGATGCCAACCCTTCATCGTTCTAACAGAAATGCAGACTTGCTTCTTGTGTCCTGGATGATGCAAGGTTAATGGGATCATACATATGTTTAGATTCCGGTCTTCCGAGGGTCTGCTGGCCCTTTGGTTGGAGCTGTCAAATCATTTGAAGATCATTTCGGGACAGATGGATTGGGGGATGTACTGGAGGACAGAGACTCTGATGTTTGGAAAAAACGAACACAGAAAGAGCATGCAGTTAACGCTCTCATCAGACTGGTTAATGAACACCAAGGGCAGGTAAGTGTGACGAATAACCTGTAGAATGTTTTCTGTGTCAGTGTTTGTGTTAACATTTTTCTGCCCTCTTGTGGTTGACGCAACATATTACCTGTATTCATTAAAAAGGTCTCCCTTGTGGCTTTGGGTCCACTCACTAATTTAGCTCTGGCTGTTAGGCTGGATCCCAGCATCCCTCAGAGGCTGAAGGATCTGCACATCATGGGTGGCAACATGGAAGGTTGGAAAATTGCAGGCTTAAAGCTGCTCTAATTAGCGGGTCTTCACCTGACCACTGTTTGTCTTTGCAGGCAAGGGAAATGTGACGCCATGCGCAGAGTTTAATTTCATCATGGATCCTGAGTCTGCTTACATAGTCTTAGAGGACTACCTGTGCCCCACACACATATCAACCTTGGAGTTTACATGTAAAAACAACCTCTCTTGGGTAAGAAGTGGGCCGATATAAAAGCTGTAATTATTTGCTGGGAGCTGAACTACTGAATACTGGGGCTACTGGAGTCCTTCTTCATTGTCAGCTTGCTTTACATGCTTAAAATTTTAAAAATACAAAACAACTGATTTGTTAATGTTTAATAGGAGGAAAGATATACACATTACTTGCAAGTGTTAATCAGAAGTGACTGATTTTATCTACTTGACTTCATTAGGATTTCTTTGATAAGCTGGTGAACCAGGACACAGCAGCTGCTCGTTTTATGAAGGCAATCACATCCAAGTGCTGGGCCTACAGCAGGGAGCCAGGAATTGGGATGAAAGATGCATTCTTTGGACCAGGGTTCGTACCGTACGACACATATGCAGTGGCAGGATGTGTGGACAGCAGTGTGGTTGTAGAGAAGACGGAGTACGCTGTCCGCGTGGAGCTCCATGGAGAACTGGGCAGAGGGTTGATGGCACTGGACCCCGCCAATAAGCTGAAGAAGAGCCATCGTGTGTTTGTGATGAAAAGCTATGATCTCAGTAAATTCAGCTCCATGCTCATGGCTGCTTTACAGCAACCGTGAGGAGTTACACTAGGATTCAAATGGGTCTATGGATGATGTGGTGCGATGGTTAACGAACATCTAATGAATTTTCAAGAAATAAAGTAATCTGGTAGTCACTTTACAAGTAAAGCACTACTTCACATACTCAGAGGTCTAACTAAATGATGCCTTTTTTGTTACCACAAGTCCTCATTAAACACTGACTAATACTCAATACCTCCAACAGTCACACTGATGTCATTTGTTAAATAAAGGGCACATGCATAACGTAGACATCTTGTTATACCATGTCAAAAATGCTTCTACATCATCATGGACTCTGCTGCCCAATATAAATATCCCACGCAGTATGATTCATCCTGTTCATTCAAATGATCCTGACTGTCAAAGAATGAGGACATTACATCAATAACCTTATCAAATTTCCAATCGGGATCTGTTCAAGAGTACCTACAACAGATACTGACAGATTTATATGCATTGAAATGAAATTTAATGTAGAATTTAGGTTGATTTCAATTAGGTTGACTTCAAGAGATCAGTAATTCACAGCACATGCAGTAAATGTTAGTAAATATAGTTAAGATAATCTGCCTACTTAATATGTTAGTAAGCATCTGATTAGATATTATATTGTGACTTGTATATTACATTAATTACATTAGTATAACATTTTGTGAAGAAACATTGATAAGTATTTTACACTGTAAAAGACAAGAATTACAAAACTGATCAGATGGTTGATACTTTTCCTGAACCTGATGTGACTTATCCAGTGATCACCCAATTTGTCTGGAATAAAAGTGACTGTTTCCTATTTAAACCAATCTTTTTACTGCCACACTGACCATGTTTTCATTGAAACATGTCAAATCTTTAGTGTAGATTTGGGACATTTTTCACAACTGTTTCTGCAAGTACCTTTTTTGAACAGAGACTGATGTTATGAGGGAGAAGGGAAAAAAAGCACAGACTCCAGTAGTTTTCGCTGCCTGATATGTTTTATTTCAACCAATGTGACTGATGTCGCACTCAAGGTGACAAATGATGTACAGAACAAACTCCAAAACTTCAAGTACTTCCCTCCTCCTTAGACCTTAAATTAAAATCCAATCTTAGCAAATAAAGCTTCTTTTTTAATTAAACCAGAACCCAATAAAAAATAAGTTAAACCTCAAATCCTGAATGCTCTTCTGAATTAGCATTGACCATAAAACAATGGGCAAAGACTTCTGTGGTCTTGAGAACACAATAATTATCTCCCGGAATCTTCTAACATCGTACCCCAAGTTACCAGAAATCAACAAGTTTGGCCATATAGGCTCTAAAACGAATGCAACTCTTAAATCAGGGCCCATTTCTCTTTGAGAGGGATTTAACACAAAGTGCTTCACTTACAGTTGGGTAATACTGCACTTTAAACAATACAGTAATACTGGGCCTTGTACTTTAGTTCCAAAAACACGCAGTATTACTCAAAAGGGGAAAGTCTTAAAACAATAAAAAAAAAAAATAAAAAAAAATAATACACCCCTACAAGGGCAATATAATTTCAATAGGCCAGTGTCTTTTTTCTTTTAATGATTCTTGCATTTAAAATTTCTCTGAATAAAGCTCATGTATAACACCCCTGAAAAAATACGAATTTTGTTAGCTTTAACCTGAATTTGGAGAAGGAATAAATGAAAACCTGGACAAGCCAGTCATAATTTAACCAATTTCTCCAAAGAATTTTATATATAAAATTATATCAGTATATCTAGTACTCTTTAATAAGGAAAGGAAACATATTTTAATAACAAAAACCATGGCGTTTGTTGTTTTGTTGCTATGGGGGTGTTTTATTTTTGGGACAACGCTTTTCCTTTAGTTACCATTGTTGCTGTCATGGTTGTTGGGCCAAGGCTCTGAGTTCCAGCGACTCAGCGTGGGAGGCCACATGCTCCAGGGGTTGTAAGTGCGGCCTATCTCAGTGGGGGCTGGAGTAGGCGGCGCAGTGTGACTGACCAGGTCAGGAAGAGTGGAGGAGTGCAAGGTGGAGTCAGCGCCTGTAGACCAGATGGAGCTGCTGAAGGGCAGACTCGGGGACCAGGGGTTGCGAGACTTCCCGAGAATGGACTAAAGAGAATGAGAGAAGTCTAAATAAGAGAAAGTCTTGTGAAATCTAAGAACTATTAATATAGTATTTGCATACAAAATACTGTTTCAAGAAGTAATGCTCCACAACAAACGATAGATTTTTTTGTAGTGATAAAAGTATCAAACACTGCAATTGCAAACTGCTTCCGCAATAATTTGTTGACTTTTCACAGTGCCCATATTTAAAAATAACTCCGTTCACAGGACTGCAGTACGCTTGTGTACATGAAGCCAATTTCCCACCTTACACAAGCGGGTGTGCTGCAGATTTACCATCATACCTACAAACCATAAGGCTGTTTGTTCAACAATAAAGTTGAAGTTTAGGATACATGGGTAATAACTGCCTTGATTTAGATAGTGTGCAAAGGTCTCAACCTGAAGATTTTTTAAAAGCTTCATCAACAATCTGAACCAAAAGAAAGCATTCAAACCTATTATATTAACTATTCAACTATTCAAGGTTAACTATTCAACTATTATGCAGAGATTCTGGTAAGAACAGTATATTAGATGACAAACAGCTGGGAATTACTTTTGGTATTACACGAATTTGATTCCATTTTCAGGGCCCTTCCTTTTATTTTAGTTTTATCCTAACTCATATCTCCACCTCAATATCCAATGCGATTATCACACATTATCTCCACACTGCACAAGGACTGATCCAATAACATCCTAATCTAATCCTGATACAAATGTTTGCCTCTTCAACAGTGAAACGTGGTCTGTCATGGGCCTTACAGTTGTTGGAGTGGTTGGAGAGCCGGTGCTAGTCGGCCAAGGGCTTGATTGTTCAGAGTCCCAGATGGAGGAGGACACAGAGGAGTATTCAGGCCAGCTTGACTCCATACTCTTGGGAACAGCAGCCATGCCGCTGAAAACTGCACAAAACAAATGCATGCTAAATTAGTTAACAAAGGCATTTCAGACAGCTGTAACTTTAAACTTTTGTTTTATATATACACACACCTCTAGTCAAGTTGAGTGGGTTGTTGGGTCCAAATGCAGAGAAGGAGTCGAGGGAACTGAAGCTAGGACTGTTGATGCTTTCAACGGGACTCCATAATCCAGAGCTATTAATGGAAACACAATTTTTCATATTCACATGTTTAAACATCACATTGAACATCATTATATGTCACAGCAGTTAACCTACCTGTCAGAGCTGTCACTCTCCACTGATGTCATGTGAGGTAGGACCACCTTTCCAAGGACGTCTGTCTTACCTGAGCCACTGCCACCTAAAACAGCACACAATCAAAACAGAAAAGGTTAACAGAAAAGGTTACAGCAGCATATGACGGCACTTTTCCACTGGCACAAGGAACCACACCATATCACGAACAAATGAAACGTCCTGTTGAACCCGTACTGTCACTGGCCAGCACGATGGCAGGGGTGAAAACTGACCACAGCCAAGCTGACTATGTTGCTGATTTCTGATTGGTCGAAATGTTATTGAAACATGGAAAGAGGCCATTGTTTTTATTGTTTGTTTTTGTTTAACTGTCCACATAAAAAAAAACAATGGAGATACAAACTAACAAATGGACGTATATGAAGTACAAGCACTACTATCTGTTTGGGCTACAGATACTTTTCTGTGGGAGTTTTCCATGACAGTAACAAATTTGTCTTTAGAGCTGTGAGAAATGCAAAGGTGTACCAGGACATCGCTAACAAGTTAGCTGGGTAAGGTATTCGTTGCACGGCTAAAGAACACCAAGAAAGAAAAAAAAAAACTAAAACGACTATAAATCGAAATGTGCTGCAAGTTCTGTGCCATCGGAAAACAGCTTAGGTACAGCATGGGTCCTGTATGTCCATGGAAAAGTGCCTTTACATTATTTGATGGCAATTTAACGCACCAGGGCTTTTGTCATAGCCAGCAGCCACAGCTGCAAAAGTGGGGTTTCCATTCTTCCCAGGTAGAGATGTGGTCAATTTATTCCCTGGAGCCTTCTTTGAGTTTACCTCACTGTACAAAGATGATGATGACAATTAACAGCCATTCAATATTACAAAATGTGTAATGCTCACAAACTTCTTTAAAAAAGCCATAATGTGTCAGGATATGTGTTGGCTTGCTTGCATTACCTGCTGGTGTTGAGCACACTGCTGTAGCTTCCACGCGGCATCAGAGTGGGAGAGGTAGGGGGAGGGGAGCAAGCTCTGGAGATGGCAGAGATGGGCCTCTTCAGAAAGGGGTCTGCATTCATGGTCTGCAAGGAAATCTGTTGAAGGCTATCTGCTTCTAAAAATAGAAATATTAATATTAGAATATTGAAGTCATATACCATTGGAAAATCAAAATATTTATTTATATTTAGAGCAGAAGCTCCAATGGACTTACGGCTGTTGATTTTGAAAGGAACATCCCATTCTGGTGGAGGGGACTCTTTCTCCCCCTCTGAACCACTGCTGAACTCTTGCATAAAGCCATTGTTAAGGAACTTTGCCAATGGAGATGCCAAAGGACGGCCATCTTCCAGCTTCCCGCCAGGTACTAAAAAAAAAAAGCATTCACAGTTACCACAGATCTTTAAGAGCGAGCGGAAGCATCTTGCTAGAGCCATACATTACTCATACCTCTTTGTTTCTGTGGAGGTCTTGTTTTGGAGATGTTGGAGGTTCCCGTGCTGATGACGGTTTTTGGGAATGTCTTACGCTGCTTGTTTTCCAATGGAGTGACATAAGGGAGTTCCAAAGAACTAAAACAAACAGACAAAAATAAAGATTCAAAATAAACAACTACTAAGAACTTTCTTCGCTAGAATTATGGGCAGTAAAACTAAAAGCAAGTTCATAACCACAGCTGAGCTCTCTGAAGGAACAATAACTGGAACGGATATTGTTTTGAAGCAAAGGAATGGATTCAAAACCTGGACTTCTCCACTTGATTCTCTTTTTTTGTGGATGCTTGTTTCTTGATTTTGGGTTTAGTTGGGGAGGGAGGGACTTCTTCTGGTTCTTTGTCCACTGCGACTGTTCGGACCTTCTTCTTCACTGGTTCCTATGTAATAAAAAAACCACACATTAGGTGATTAAAAGAGCATTATGAATGTTGACAAACTGCTATACCTAAATCTGGCAGTGTGGATGTGTACCTCTTTAATAATAGCCTCTGTATCTGGGTTGGAGGTCTCTGTGGTAGTGGAGGAGCTATCGTCATTGTCTGCAAGTGCCTCTTTTAATTCTTCTCCTTGAGTCTTTCCCTTTGCTTTCCTCTCTTTCTCTTCTTTCTTTTTCTGAGCCTTTGATTTACTCTTCAATTTCCCTTTCGATTCCAGCACTACTGAAATTTTTTTTTTAATCAAGTTAGTCACATTCAAAAGTTTAGCAATCACAACGATTAGGTCAATGATTTAAAATTAGAATTATCGCAGCTTCCTAACCGGTATTACCTTTGTTTTGTGAAGGCTGCGGTACATTCTGCTCTGTGAATGCATTGATGGCAGGAGACTCAGGTCGGTCCAAGTCTTTGTCCATGGCTATGAGAAGTCTGTTGTAGTCCTGATCTTCCATGCTATGACCTCTGTGGGGCTGTGACAGAGTGGCTGTGCCAAGGTTTTGGAGTTCTTCCAAAGGGCAAGAGGTCTGCTGCTGCTGCTGCTGCTGCTGTTGCTTTGAGCCTTTTGTCTTACGATGGGTTAACTGAGCCAGTCCTTGACCACTGTCTTTTATGAGCTGTGAGGAAGAAGGGGTGGAAGGTTGCATAGATGCTGAGCGGCTTGAGCCTATTCTGGACTTGCTGTCTCCCAAAATTGTGCTGCCATTAGAGTTGGAGTGGGGGCCACCCTGCCGCCCGCCAGCTCGTCCACCACTACCTGACCCATACATTCCTCTAGTCGAGTTCTGGTGCGAGTCAGCAAAATCGTTCAAGCTGCATAGAAATTGCAAACAATGAAACGGTGTCCATGTATTAAAAAGAACATACAACAAAACAACAGAAACAAGGTAAACTTACTTTGCATCACTTTGAATTCTTACAATTTCCCTGAGATCAAATGGTTTTCCGGTCTCCATGGGAGAGTTGGATTCCACAGATAAGCGTCTCTTAAAAGGCTCCCATATTCCCTGGGCCTCCAGATAGGCGGCGGCGATAACCAGGAGAAACATAGAACTACAGAGATACAAGGACATTTATCATCCATCTCACTTTATTTAAAGTCAGCTGCTTCTTCAACATTATAAAAGAGGCACATTCAGCTCAAGAACCTAGTGTAGAAGTCTTGCTCGTTAAAAAAGAGGTTCAAAAATGTAAAAAATGAAAATGTTTTTGAACCGTACAGTCAAATGAACAAACACTGAAAAATTCCACCACCCTCAGCTACTGTTGCTATGTCTCTTAAACCTTCAGTTCAGGACACCTGGCAGCAAATGCAGTGATTAGGTTGCAGACTTCATAGAACAAAGATAAGTTTAATAGCACATGAGAATTATATTTGAAAACATTTTGTCACCATTCCCAGTGTAATGAATCTGCTGATAACAAGCTATCAGTTACCAAATATTTGAAACATGTAAAAAATGGAAATACCAGTGGACAGTCCTATGTATATACCTACCACCAATCAGAGAAAGTAAAATGAATGAAAAGTACACTGTAGCGTGTCATGCATGAAACAGTTTGACGACAGCACCAACACTGACCTCATAAAGAGGGAGACAATGATGTAGAGCTCCAGTTCCCAATTGGGCGGTGGGATGGTCTCTGCACAAACTGGCAACACGTGATAGGGCAATGACGCGTTCAGCACGAACGCAAACTCCGAGCCGCCTGCCGACACCAACTTCAGTTCCCGAATGACTCGTGAAGACGTGAAATCTGATGTAAATCTGCATCAAACAAATTAAATATGCAGACATTTGTGACCTTTATTAGTCTGAACACCTGGGTGAAAAGAGACAAATAAATTTAATTTTTAGTCTCCAAAACTTAAAGAAGGAAAATCGTATGTTAATGTCACGTGATTTTATCCTAAGTCAGTTATGGAACTGTGTCCGTGTGTGTGTGTGTGTGTGTGTGTGTGCCAGTCCTCAGTAATGAGTCCCATGGGATTTTTAAAGGGTCAATGTGGCCTTTTGCCTTCAACATGCTGCTCATGGAAAGGAAGCTCCTCAGCGTGAAGTAATTAAAGTGAGCTCCATGCTGCACACACCACATACACTGATCGACCAAAACATTAAAACTACTGACATTTGAAGTGAATAACCTTAAGTTAATGCTGGCTATGCCAGAAAGGTATTACAGTACATCACAACTCACTGCATATGAGGCTTTGCGGGTACAAACTAGTCATGCTCATTAGGCTTTTATTTTTTAGCGCCCACCCCAAACCAGCCCATCAGGAGATCCAAACCGCGGCGCCCAACCCGCAAAAATACGCGTGGATAATGACTCAAAACCTGACCCCAGGAAAAAAAACAAAGTTTACAACACGTTTTGATCGATAGTGAAATGCGTTTTGTAACTTCTTGACCCGTCCGTCCACACCCACAATATTTAAAAAATGTCTGCCCTAAAACCACCCGCACCCGTGGGTCACCCGCAGGTCACAGGTCGACCCGTGCATCACTAATGCTCATGCTGACCCTCTACACTGTTGAAATTGCCTAGAATGAGCACATGAGTGTCAGAAGTGTACCATGGAGGAATGGAAGAATGGGGTCTGATGAATCATGTTTTCTTTTGTATGATGTGGGCGGCCAGGAGCATGTGTGGTGTTTATCTGAAGAAAATGTGGCAGCAGAATGGGAAGAAGGCAAGTTGGTGCAAGCAATCTGGACAATGTTCTGCTGGGAAACCTTTGGTCCTGGTATTCATGTGAATGTTACTTTGACACGTACCACCTCCCTAAACATTGCTGCAGACCAAGTAGACCCCTTCATTGCAAGGTATATACTAAGCACCTTCTCCATCGCACATCAAGCTAACTGCTCCAACCTGTAATCAGCTGAAATCATTTTGATCAGTTTAGCATAAAAACAGATATTCCAGTGCACTGTAGTGCAACTGAAACCAAATAAGGAATTATAGGAGGTAAAGCACTGTCAAAAGATATCAGGGATAAAGTTATGGACAGGCATAAGTCAGGAGAAAAAAAAAATCTATACACACAGCAACTAAAATAATTATTGAACACATTTTATAAGTAAATAAATTATTTCTAAAGGTGCAATCGACATGAAAGTTTATAATAAAATGAACACGCTTACTTAATACTTCTTAGAAAAGCCTTTGTTGGTGATGACAGCTTCAAGACGCCTCCTGTATGGAGAAACTAGACGCATGCATTGCTCAGGTGTGATTTTGGCCCATTCTTCTTCAGATCCTGAAGGTTCTGTGGGCCCCTTCTATGAAACCTGAGCTTTAGTTCTTTCCATAGATTTCCATAGAATTCAGGTTAGGAGACTGGCTGGGCCATTCTAGCAGCTTTATTTTTGTTTCTTTGAAACCAACTGTGAGTTTCCTTGGCTGTGTTTGGGATCATAGTCTAGCTGAAACATCCACCCTCGTTTAATCGTCATCATCCTGGTAGATGGCAGCAGATTTTTATCAAGAATGTCTCAGTACATTTTTCCATTCATCCTTCTTTCAGTTATATGAAGCATGCCAGAGCCTTATGCTGAAAAACAGCCCCACACCATTAAGTGTTCCCACTCCAAACTTCACTGTTCGTATGGTGTTTTTTGGGTGCTATGCAGTGCCTTTTGACCTCCAAACATGATGTGCATTATGCAATCCAAAGTTCAATTTTAGTCTCATCTGACCAGACTATATTCTCACCGTATTTCACAGGCTTGTCTAAATGTTGTTCAGCAAACTTCAAATGCGCTTCAACATGCTTTTTCTTTAGCAATGGAGTCTTGTATGGTGAGCGTGCATACAGGCCATATCGGTTCAGCGCATTACTTATTGTTTTCTTTGAAACAATTGTACCTGCTAATTCCAGGTCTTTCTGAAGCTATCCACTCTTCTGATAATTCTTTTCACTCTGAAATTTAGCACCTGGTCGTGGCCAGTTTATGATGAGATGATGTTCTTTCCACCTCTGGATTATGGCCCCATCAGTGCTCACTGGAACCATCAGTAGTTTTAGAAATTCCTCTGTAACCAATGCAATCAGTATGTTTTGCAGTATGTTTTTTAATAGTCCCTAGGAGCACAGTTAAGTTTATAATTGTGTGCACGTGACATCACACATGCTCCACAAATATGGCTTGTACAGCAGGGTTGCAAGAAAAAAAGCCACTCCTCCAGAAAGGCCACATTAAGTCTAAACTGAACTTTGCTGAAACAAAAGCTGGTATGGCAACCTGAGATCAGAATCAAACTATTTGGCCTCAACACCAAATGGTATATCTGATGGAAGCCAAAACAGCTCACCATCCAAAGAAAGTAAAGCATGCAGAAGGAGCATCCTGTTGTGGGTTTTTTCTCTGCAACAGAAACTGGGGCTCTTGTCAGGACAGAAGGAAGAATGAGGCAAAATACTGTAATTCTTGAACCTTCTGCCCTCTGCCAGAAAGTTATCAATGGGAAGAAACTTCACCTTGCAACATGACAGTGATTCAAAGCACACAGCAAAATTGACCACACAGGCATTGAAGGAGAAAAAGGTGAATGTCATCACATGGCCTAGTGAGACCACAGACTTAAACCCTATTGAAAACCTGTGAAATGACTTGATTGTAGTGCGCCTATGGTCAACATCCAATATGACTAAGCTTGAGCAGCACTGTAAAGAAGAGTGGGCAAAATATTTCAGTGTAGAGGCGCAAAGTTGGTAGAAAAGTATTGAAAAATAGACTCCAGTCAGTAATTAAAGCAATAGGTGGTTCCAAAAAGTGCTGGCAATGGTGAGGATCACTTTATCTATCTCAGAGATTTTTTTTATACGTTTTCACACATTTCATGACTCACACTGAACACAGCTGGAAAATTACTTTTAATTTCAGGTTGCAAAGCAAACAAATGTGAATCACACACACACCCCCTCAATGACCCTGTTAGGAGAATCAGAGAGACCCCGAGAGGAAGATAGAAGGGCAATTCACATGCCTACTGAGGTCTAAAGGAAACTCTCCTCATGGTTCTCACGTATTAATAGCACCTTTAGGCACTCAAGTACACACACACACACACACACACACACACACACACACACACACACACACACACACACACACACACACACGTCAGGTGATGTTTACCTACCAGCTTGAGGTTGGACACACTGACCTAGTTTTACTAGCACCTTCTCATAAGACATTTCATACAAGATCTTTCATGCAGCTTGGCCAAACCCTAACCCAGTTTACGTTGCCACTAAACATTTCTCTTTCAATTTTTCCCTAACTACTGATGCTTATTAGTCATCAAGGTAAAATTATAGGCCACAAACAATAAGTGAGTATATGTCGTCTGACACAGTTAAACAATCTGAGTATCAATGTGATATTACTTCCAATCTTAATTTAAAACAAAGTTTAAAAAAAACTGGGGAAACTCACAATATGATGAGGTCTCTCGAAGTGTTTGGTTTGAGTGCAAATTCTTGACAGTTGAGAACTTTGAATCCATAGCCCTGGCAGGGGGTGCCACTGATTTCCATGGACCGGATATGAATAGGGAGAAGCCCTGTGTTCTCGAGTCTGAATGTCCTCCGCAGAGTGAAATTTGGTTCCTTGGGTTTGTCTTTAAAAAACAAAAATAACAAAACATCAATAAAAATGCCAGAGTTAACATTATCTCAATAGCTACAAGCAGTTAAAATAAGCCTACATTAATCTCATTTAACCACATCCAAATAAATACATTCATTACAGCATTCCAATTCTCAGCCCTTATGATTTTGCGGCAATGTGGGATTTGGGCCTTCATCAATGCAGTTTTACTTTCTTTCACAAGAAAGCAAAAAATGTAATTCAGTACACTGAAAAAAATGGAAAAGCCATAGAACAAATGCAACATTTTACTGCAAAAAAAGTGAGCAAATCTATCACAGTGGGTATGAATATTTGCGCAACAACTCACATGGAGTTACAAAAATCCTGTCTTCAAGTATGTGTGACACACAATTAAGTAATGTTGCCATGTCTGACAATCACTGTGGTTGAGTATACAGCTCTTAACAAAAATATTTCCTGAGAAAGGAAGTGGTTATTTAGAACTGCATAAACAATAGAGTTGGATGCTGATGATGTCAATTTAAGAATGTCTTTGGAAGCTTTTCTCATGAAATTCTCTCTCAACTTTCACCTAAAATTAACCAACACTTGAGCTCACTCACTTTCTGAACAGTCTTTGAGGAGTGCTTCGGTCATCTTAAATCTCAAGGAGCTGCCTGGTCCCGGGGCCTTCCCAGCTAACTTTAGACTTTCTCTGGTACCCTGACCATGAACCATGATCAGATCTACCACTGTCAGGTTATTCCTATACAAACAATAAAAGATACAGTTACAAAAGCAGTAGCATAAAACGTGAGGTATTCTCGTTAATGCAAAGCCTGGCATAATAAAGGTCTCTCCTCCTTTGTTCAAATAAGAAACATGCACTCAGTCAAACTGAGGTCAGTTTTTTTGTCTGGTGTACGGAATCATTTTTTTCAGTTTTCCATTTCAGATGTTGATAACTAACAAATCATTTCTACTGAATAAGAAACTGAATGATAAAAAGAAGAATTAAGGTCAATAAAGACATCCAGGTCAGGCTTCTGGCTCTAGATCGTCAAAGGATTAATTATATAGCTGTGGATTGGATTGTGTGTATACTGTATGTGGACTAAGCAACAAGAGGTCACCTGACAACCAGCAGGGAGGACACACTACGATTGCTGATGGGTGTGAACTTCACACTGAGGGACTTCGCTTCACCAGGCATGAGCAGCATGTTGAAAACAAAAGGTCGTGTTGACCCTTCGATAAATCCTGTGGAACTTATTACTGAGGACTGACACACACACACACACACACACACACACACACACACACACACACACACACACACACACACACACACACACA
>JBBPCY010000109.1:11545346-11563528 GCA_037974405.1 Brachyalestes nurse
ACACACACACACACACACACACACACACACACACACACACACACACACACACACACACACACACACACACACAAATTGTTGGAAAGAAGCAAAAACACAGAAATCCTACAAAGACCGCGTTCACAACACCACAAATGAAAATCAAACAATGACTATATGTGCATTTGCATATATTTTTAGCCAGCACACTTGTGTGCAGGATGGGGTAGTGTTGAAGTCAGAAGGTACAAAAAGCTAAAAAACTTCTTGCATTTTTCTGTCTTTCCTAAAACTAACTAAAACTAATTGCTTCACAGTTTGTATGATATTTTGAAGGTGGGGTGTAAAAGTTATTCTAACAGTGCAAACAATTCTTGAAAACCTCTGATTTTGCGTTAGTTCTGGCTGGGCCAAGTATTGCTTGTGCTTCTTTCTCTCCCAAAAACTAACAAAGCCAATCAGCATTCACATCTCCACAGATTTGCACGACACGTAGTTGAGATTTTTGAGGTGAACAAGTCATGGCCTCTGTGAGCCTGGGTGAGGTATGCGTGCTGTGCTTTTCATTTCTCCGCACTGCAATACAGATATGTTTACATGCATCTTTGCAGAAGTATAAATCAACCTAAACGCTTTGGAACCTAAAACATAGGCTTGGCAAATTTTTCTATTTGCAAAAGAAACCCTCAAAGAAAAAAATGTTTGGTCATTTTTCACTGTCAGGAGACACTTTTGTTTATGCTCATTTTGCTGATATGTTTTGCTGTGTAGCTAAACAGTGACATGTCATGTTATAAAGTGTTATAATTAAATTTTCCAAAATCTCTCTGTAATTTGCTAGTCATGTTCGAACCCGCAACCACAACGTGAGCACTAATCTAAAGAGCGGGCTATCTAGATGACATGCACATATAATGTAGACCAGGCCAGGTATTTCAGAATCATAAACATCGCATCATCCTACATGATGTCAGAAAGCTCAGTTTTTCCAGTTTAATGTGAATTTAGAAGTTGAGATATCTCCAATTGTTCTTGAAGTTTACACATAGTTGAAGGGTTACGCAGTAAAATCAACCAGTAATTTAGACCCACAGTGAAACCTATAAATGATACTCACTTGATTTCTTTGGACCTCAAATTCCAGTGTATTTGTGTCAATGGTAGATAATTTTCCCCTTGGGAATCTGTGAGGAACAAGCAAACAAACCTATCAAATTATGGTAAATGTTTCGTTTCAAAAACAGACCTGGCTAAAAGAGGACATTTAAACAATGCAAAAAGCACACATGCAATCCCGTATGTAAAAGATAGGACTTTAATGCATGCAAAGCCACAATGCATACAGATTTTTTTCTCTGAAGACAGTCCAAAATTAATACAGCGTTTCAAATTTGACTAAACCACTGCAGTGAACCAGATCTTTACTGATAATTACCTTTTTGAAACTTAGACACCATATGATGTTTCTTTGTTTATACTGTTAATTCCTGCAGTAGAAGGTTGGAGGTACATCACCACCAAATTAAGTTACAAATCAGGTAAATACAGGTTCAGAGTTCCTGGCTTCAGCTGTTCACTGATTTTTTTCTTAGAACAGAACTAGTAACTGCCTGCGGAAACGTGACAGTATATAATTCTTCATGTCCTTATGTTTATTAAGGAATTATCCCAAAAATATAATTTACTAATTTTGTACCATAAATATTAATGGAAATTCAACCAATTTCCATATAAAATATAACTATATACATGTTTTGTCAAGAGAACACAAAGCAACCATATACAAAAACAAGTCTTGGGATGGTAAAATACCCCTGTACTCAGAGCTGATTTTTGGCTGCTACTGGCAAATGAGTCCAGCATTGTAACAGTTTCTTGCGTACAGCTCTCTCGAGTTCACCTTTACATTTTTTAAGGGTAATGTATTAAGCAGAGTTTAAAATGAAATCAAAGTGTTTTGGGAGCATATATGGAGGCATATTTTGGGTTATGTGAATTTCGAGGTGTCAACTGCATTACCATTCGAGTCTTGGCAAAAGAAAGACAGACTTCTTGTTTTGTTATGAGTAGCACTATCAAATTGGTGAGATCAAGTTAACCTGGTGTATTACCTGTCTTCTAGTAATCCAGTGAAAGCTGATGGATTTGGGTAGAGGGCCACTGGTAGAACCTGCACGTAGACTGGGACATCAGCTGGGTTCTCCAGAACAACTTCCTCTTCCTAATACAGAACGAGTTTTATACATAAGGACAGGCTAAATTCTCTGTGTCCAAAAGTAACAGCAAACTACTATGAACAAGAACAGCAGCAGGAGAAACAACCACCATTTATTCTGCCGCTACAATGTTTAATTAAGCCTACTGTTGCACAATAATACTGGAATTATGTCAGCATAGGACAGATATTTAGGACTGGCTTATATTTCAAACAAGAGCCGCACAATTTGGACACCATAAGTATTACAATTTTACTGTTACATATTGCGATTACAATGCCTTTCAGATTACACTCAAGAAGAACAGGAGGTAGCCGACATGCTACTGTGCAAAATATGTGACTTTTATTCACTTTAGTGCATTTAACTCTATAGTGACTCTACTGAAAAAAAACAATTTCTCTATAACATTATTCCACTTAGATACTCACAAAAGTTCTACAATTTATAGATGTTTATATATCACCGACTATGTGCACAGCGATGCCGGAAAAACAACTGTATAGCTCCAACATCAATAAAGCAAATAGTAGCCCACAATTTTGCTAACTGACAAATCTTGACTGAACTTTACCTATCAAAGTTCTCAGTATTTAGCCAGTGTTTTACTCAAACACAGTTAGGCTTTGACTGCAAATGTAAATGCTTTCCTTCCCCATCACATATTTGAAACCACTTCTCCTAGCCAATGTTGAACCTTTACAGGCAAAACAAGTCCACTTCAGCAACTGAATCAAACATGCCAGCAAATGTAACATTGGGAAGAATTTTCAAATCAACCTAATAAATACGACAGACAAAATTTCCCTCCAGCGGTGATGAATATTCACAATTAAAAGTAAATGCAAGTTACATTATTCAGTGTTTTGCCATTTAAGTTGTAATGTACGTAACTGCATGTGTTGCCATATGATAAGACTTAAGGGTGTGTTCCCAGTTCTAACACAACACAACCGAAAGCAGCCTCTTCAAAATACTCCACCTACACTATATGGACAAAAGTATTGCGACACATCGTTTTTCATGGTTTGGGCTAGGCTGCAAAGGAACGGGGACCAACTCCATATTAAAGTCTATGTATTTGAAAGCAATGTAATGGAAGTCCCTGTAAATGTCATGGTGAGGCATCCTAATTCTTTTGTCCATATAGTGTATAAACTAACATTTGAATGTTAACACGATCCTGAACATAACTGAGCCCTTTCAGGCAACATCTTCCGTTTTTGGAAGCTCCCAACTAAAGGAGAATAAGAGACCATTGAAATAATTTTCCAAAACAACACAAGATTTTCCAGGACATTTGTCTTTTTCCTCCCATTTTCCATGCACTGGTGATGACTAGAACTCTTTTCCAGGTTTTCTAGGAAGTATGGGAATCCTGGCACAAAAGAGTGAGTACTTCCTGTTAACACTAGTGCACTGTAGGAAATCAAGTCGCAAGCTCTACAGAAATCTGCCTGTTAAAAGGCACCGATAGGAGATGAGAAGTGGACACAGAGAAGGACAGTAACCATAACGCTGCTATACTGTCCAGTGTAAAAATGACCTTTGGTTGCTGTTGTCTCATAAAGAAGGTTATTATTATAGTAAGTGAATTATTTTCCAGACCATAAATACATTTTAAGGGAACAACTAAAAAACAGCAGTTGCAGTGATAGAATTACTCCATTGCATCTAAACTTGTGAGAGATGGATCAAAATCCGATCTTTCTGGGCAACACTAGTCAGATCATGTCTGGAAAAAACCCAGCTGGACTTGATCATAGCAGTTGTCACACTTTAGGAGGTGGAAATGGTTTTGCTTTGCCGCATTAAGATTTGGATGACTGGAATTAACTTGTAAAGTGTAAAAGGAAATTCAGGACATGAAACGCATTTGTTTTAAAACAACCTTTTAAAAGAAAGAGTCTAGATCAGAGCATTAAAAGAGGAGGTTAAAAAGACAACATTGTCTGACCTTTTAAGAAACAAAAAGTCTAACCACAGCATCTCCATATAGGTCATGCAAAATCTCCAAATATCAAACATTACATACAAACACACCCGACCTCTTTGTTTAATTATTCTAATCTGGACTTTTTCTGTGCTTCGGATGCTTGTCTTAATAAAACTGTGCTCAAGTTTCATTTAAAATAATGGTCCTGAGTTTCTCTGTAGACTACATTCGTGTCATTATAAATCATCCAAGTCTGTTTGGAGGGACTCCACCTATGCCATCTAGAGACTCCTCACTTATTCCAAGCATCCATTAAACAGTAGCCATCACATTATTCTTTTACACAAATAAATTAAATAATTATGGAAACTGTATATTCATTATGCTTAGGTATGAAAAAAAACAAAACAACGCATAAAAATGGGTAATGAGTGTGAGTACTTACTGAAGAGCTGTTGGTGTTGGTGAGGGGAAACTGAACTTCTGAGGAGTTTATTAGTGATGGCCACGAGAGTTGTGCTGAGATTTTAGCCTGCACCTTTTTCTGCAGATCTGTATTTACTTCAAAAAAAGCTTCAACCCTACACAAAAACAGGACAATAGTTACTACAAATATGCCACTGCTGTTACATATTTATTAAAATATGATTTGAAACATGTGACATTGTGCACCCAGGAATAACAGGAGGAAAAACTTACTCAAGGCCTGATTGTTCCTTCAGCTCCCTCCACCTCTTCAACAGCCTCTGATGCAAATCTACATCAGCATCCCAAATGTCCTCCTGCATAGTCAGGCTATGTGGTCTTGCTTCAGCTGCAAAGACAACAAAAACAGTTCAAGAATTCTGACACTTTAATGCTCACAAAACACACACAGTATCAGTTACCTGAAGAAGCCAAAAAAAGAGATGAGAAACTTACTTTTAAGCATAAATGGTAATCCTACATAACAGTGATCCCCACACTGTAAACTGGCATCAAAATAAATATTTGCTATCTGTAAAACAAAGAGCAAGAATGAAATTAAGGCAGATTCCCAGGGTATGAACTGTAGGTACACTGTAAATGTACAAAATGCTGAGGCCTTTAATAATGAATAAATCAGGGGACTGGTGGAATCTAGACACATACCTTAGACTTGCGCCTGGGCTCCAGCTCAACTTTGTTACTGCGAAGTCGTTTGTAGTAGAACCGCACATCCTCAGTTAGAGAGAGGATCTGCTGAAGCCTCACCCTCTGTGAGAATGAACTTTGAATGCTGAGACCCTGGTGAACCACTTTCCCCTGGGGGGGGTGGTAGAAGGAGGGAGACAGGGAGAGAAACACAATCAACTACATACAATATTGTCCTGAGAGAGTGGGGAGAGAGACATGCAGGAAATGTTTGGAAATTGCTAACATTTTGTTTCTTGACTCTAAAACCAAACGTGTGCTGAAGAGCAGACAGCAACAGATAACTAAAAAGAGCTAACAGTGTCATGTATTTATCACCCATGCTTTTTCAACATGTGCTTTAGAGGTCCCTCTAATTTTAGTGTTTCAGCATAATCTTCTAAAATTAAACATCTACAAAGGTATAGGTAATATGTTCTATGTCAGAAAGTATGTTTTCTTTTCTGTCCAGTTACAGAAGCCGTGCACTCCTAATTTTTTCCTCTTTGAAACAATTAAAAAAACAAAAATTGGCCTACATTCTTACAGACAAACATATGGATCACTGTGCTTTGCAGATAACTTACCGGAAAGGAAGGGGGCATAATAATGTGTTTGGGTGAACAGCTTAATGTGCCCACAGCTATGAGGGCCTTTACTGGAATGGTCAATATCTGTAAGAGACAAGGGAACAAAACCAAACTGTAAACAGCACACCTGGGCAGGTATGATCAGATTAGTGTTATTTTAAGAGAGTGTAGATGGATCACATACCTCATAATCTGTGGTAATGTGTATCGCGCCATCATACACACCCTCCAGCGCTTTAGCCACCAGTGTGACTTTAAATGCTGCATAATATCCTGAAGCTAAAATGACCTGCGAAGACAGACATTCTCACATGAACACAAATTGAATAGCTCTGGTTCCCACATGCTTTTACTACATAAACATGCTTGATGAAGGAGAGCTACATAGAAAACACTGGCCCTTTGGTGTTGAAATGAAAATCATGGTGCAGGATATGCAGATCACAATACTTAATTCTTTGATGTCAGGTGACTGATTATATCCTTGAACAAACACAGACACGTCAGTATATAAACATTTAGCCTTGTGCATTCAACATCTGAACACTGTGTTGGCACAGCATGCAAAACAGTGACAGAGTTAAATTGTCCTTATGTAATTCATATTCAACCAATGGCACAGTGGTCCCAAGAGCAAACATGGACTATGCCTGATTAAATAAAAGAGGTTGGCGTCTCATTCATCACCAAAGAATTTAGCCGACAAGTGGTGCAGCATCCTCCCAGACTCCCTCCTTTAATACTTACAATTTTCTAACTACATTTTAGTTTTTTCAGTAGTCATGAGATCTAAAGATTTACAAACTGATTGGATTAGCAGACACAGTTGAGGATATTTTAGAAAATAGTATAAAGAACAATCAAATTTGTTCCAACCACCTGTAGCTACTGCTGGTTTAAGTGGACAAGAGAAACCAGGTTGTTGGAACATAATCTTGGAGAGGATTTTTACTCTCAGAATTTCCAAACTCTGAGAATAATGACATGATTCTGTGTGCGCACATATATATAATGATTGCCAAGGTATTACTAACGCAGATAAAGGGCATGGTTATGTGTATGTTTATATACACACACACATCTAACAAACTATTGAAGTACTACATTTAGCCTTACCGTTTTATGATGGGCTGTTGAAGTGTTCTGGAGCTCTTGGACTCGGCCCAGAGCTACACTCCTGTTCCCTTTCTCTGTGTTCAGTAGCTCCATTGACAGACTATCTCCAGTCACCAGCCATGACTTTATTTCCAGCTGAAGAGTGAAAGTGAAGTGAAAGTGACTATTCTGTCATACATGAACACAGCAAACAGTGTGAACAGCACTCTCTATTTCACCAAGTGAAGCAGCGGGCAGCCTGGGGACCAGTGTGTGGGGACGGTACCTTGTTCAAGGGTACCTCAGAAGTGCCACTAGCAGACCTTCTGATCGAATCCCAGGGCTGCTGGTGGCACTAGGATTCGATCAGAAGGTTGTGGGATCGAAGCCCTGGCATTCGGGGTACCTCAGAGGTACCACTAGCAGCCCTGGGATTTGCACAAACAACCTTCTGATCCACTAGGCCACCAGCTGTCCCAGAGAAACAATGGATCACATTAGATAGCATGTTAACAGAACTACAGCCTTGGAAGGAACCACAAAAAAGCACTGCAGACAGATCCACAAAAAGTCGCTATGAAATCAGTGTGCCATCGTTCACTAACAAGGTATTTCAGTTCATTCCCATTTAGTAAATGTGATTCATTCAAGCTTCCCACCCTGTATAATCACAAGCCTGTAAAATGGTACAAGACATTTCATGCTATGCATTAAAACAAATTGTACTCTGTACCTCAAGAGGGCAAGTTATGGCAAATTATCAGCCATTCTTCACTGGAAAGAGAACAACTACCCTGTAACCCAAACCCAGTGGCCTACACAGTTACCTGACACTTACCTCTATGGGGTTACTGTTGACGACCACAAACACCAAACTACTGGTGTCAATGGCACTGAGGACTCCAAAATCTAAGATCTCTTTTGGACTTGGTGAAAGGACTACAGGCTGTGGATGGAACACACACAAAGAGCTGCTTAATAACCAAGATATTATCTTAGACAATGACCAGGAAATATCAGATTTCTCCTTTATTCTCCTCCAAAATGTCACTACCAAATTTAAATCAACTTTTCGAAATAAACAAATGAAGAAACATAAATAAAAACAATAATTAATTTAATAAATACAAACTGATTGGTTGCTTTATTTCGGTAAGTTACAACCTACAGCTAATAATTATTTACAGAAGATAATAAAAAATAAATATATAACTACACAGCAGTATAAAATATCCACAGAAAAATACTCTTAAGATCAGTAGTCATCTTATTCCTGCCACACATTTATAATGGTTTTACTATCGTCATAAAAATGACATAATTCTGGAAAAGTGATATGACTTTGTCTCCATTCCATAACGAGGCTCTGCTACTTTACCTCCAGAAAGCCAGTATATGCTCTGACAGGCAGGTGGAACTTGGATGCGTTGGTGATGAGGAGGATGTTGCTGTCGATGTGAATGGAAGGACGCACAGGCCGGAACAGAAGGGAGAACATGTAGCGCGACTCATGGGGAGGAATGAGGACTGGCGCACTGAAATTATGTACCTAAACCACACAGAAAAACAAGACTGAACTCAATTTTATGCCAAACATGCCATTGGCATTACATTCACATTTCTGATAACATAAAGGAAGCAACAACACCAAAACATCTTGGACTTCATTCTGAAACGTTATAAAAACAAATTGAGCTGGTCGTCATCAATTAGGTATAAGTACCTCATAGATGAAATAAGAAAATGAACCTCAACCTAGCTCCATGCACGTAAACTCAACATGCTGACTCACGCTGAACATAGTCTTCGCATCCTCAGGAAGGGACACATTGTGGATGCGTATGGCAAAGTTAAAGGTGTTTGTGAGGTAGATAGGCCTATCCACAGGATCTACAGGGCTATCTCTGATGTGGAACAGGGTGGCTGTGTGATCAAACCCTAGATACCTAAGAGACACAATGAAAATGAATACATTTGTCCAGGAAAACAATAGAAGAAAAATAATGAATAATCAAAAAAAAGAAGAAAAAAAAGCATATCTGACCCATCTAAAACTTCAGCTTGATAGGGGATTTCAAGTTTTGAGTAGCTTTTCTCTTTCGCCTTTACTGTTATTTTACCAGAAAACTGGTCTGGCCTTCTTGCTTTTGAAGCTGAAATGACAAAACAAACAAAGAGAGACCAAAAAACATTATGTAAAACAAAGAGATTAATTTCCTGAAAAATGTATTATTTTAAATAAAACGGGCGAAGCTATTTCTGTACTCTAATGAGGTTTCACTTCAGCCCAGGCACATAAACAATAATAATAGTATCAGGCCTCTAGAGATCCACTTTTGAAATGCTGTCAGTTACCCATTGGCTGACTGCTGGTCAAGTGGTTATAAAAGGAAGTAACTACTATACGCTTCCTAACCGCTGTTCTTAAAAAAAAAAAACACACAAAAAAACCACCATGTCTCCTGCTCATAGACAGTGCAGACACTACAGTATGCTTTCAAACTTCCTTCAATTTTTGCTTATTATTTAATAATTAAGCTCATTTTGGAAGTGTCTTATTTCTGCATTGTATTTTCTCAGGACATCACTGAATAATGCAGTTCACTAATACAAAGTAAACTTAACTTTTAAGTTATGAGACAACTTTTTATGAAATAAATAACAAAAGGTGATCATCTTTGAGCATAAGATTATAAAATATCATCCTTACCATCAAAATTAATACTCGCGACTTTGGTATATCGACTCTCTCCTGCTTTTAGTGTGATCTGCTTGAACTCGACTGTAATGGCTTCGTTTGATGGTGTCGGACGAACGCTCTGTGAAACGGAAACACTGTTCAGGCCAAAATAAGGGTTGGCCAAGATAACATTCAACATTCATGTGACAATTATACTGTGTCACAATCTGCTTATTGCAGACACTGTCAATTGATAAAGAAAACTTTCATTACAAAGCGAGCATAATTAGTCCTATTTGATTCAGTTAAGTGAAATGCTGAATAAAATCACTGCATTCAGAAATCTGAAACCATAGTTTCATGCAGCATACTATACAGGAAGTAGCCAGGTGAGATTCAGCCTAAGCAGCCACACTCAACCTGGCCAGCTGATGGCAGTGCTTTCAGTGGACTTAAATGTAACGAGACAAGGGGGGGGGGAGCGACAAACAAACAAACAAAAAAAAAAAAAAGACTTACCATGATTGACACATCTTTTGCTCCAGAATTTAGAAGATGCAAATTCAATTGTTTTGGTCGATCTGTAAAAGTACAACAGTGTTTCACTATGTATATAAAATCACCTGCCCCAAGAGGAATACATACTGTTACTACAAAATCTACATTAAAAAAAAGGGAAAAAGGGAAAAACCTACCTTGTGATCGAAGCGTACCAAAGTCCAGCATCTCTGTTGAAGAGTATATACCAGGTGCTGGAGAAAGGAATTCAACATATTTAGTCTGAGCTTCAAATTAGAGCCAAAAATCTCTGACTACCTATTTTAACTCCAAAAGAACAGTCATGGGAGTTCATCCTCACCTGTGGTGACCTCCACTTCCACAGGGAGGATGATGAATTCATCCTCATCGGAGGCATTGGTTTTGATTCTGATAAAGGCTGTGTGGTTGTCAGCCTCTCGCGAGGAGAAGCTGGCCCTCATCACACCCTTTGTCTCAAATGGGGCAATCTCCTGCATAAATAAGGCAAATTATTATGCACTTGGAGCTAGATGTATGCACAGATATCAAAGATATGATTCAAGCTCATACCCACCCATAATTTTTTGGTGCCCCCTTGTTGGCCAGTGGGCAGCTCTAGATGCAGATCACCTCCGCTGGAGTACATCTCCACAACCTAGAAGAGAAGGCAGAGTTTTATGTCAAGCTGTCAACTTATCGAGTAGCTCAAACCAAAAAGGCAGCTACTGATATGCTTTCAAGTTCAGACATGTGGCATAAAACAGGCTACTGCCATCATGGCAAGAGTAAAAGTTTACCTGGAGTGGTTCACTATGTGGGTTGAAGATGTTTATGAGTGGAGAGAAGCTGCTATTCACTGGTACTCTGGCCCCTACAAAGGGTCGGAGTCTGTAAGGATTAGGAATGCCCACACCAAACACCTGAAACAATACAATACATCGTCTAATCAACTTCATATAGGGCCTATTTCATCCTGCCACTTCATCACATGCATTTTTAGGTCCTTTGACAAACACCATAATGTACTGTACCTGGTATGTGAACATTCCATGGTGAGATGTGTTAATAAATAACGTATTTTCTACATTCCCTACTACTCGTGCAAGAAACACTACATCAAATGAGGTGTTTCCTCCTGGTGGAATTATCTGCAATAACAAGAACAAGAAAGTCAACGTCACTACAGTGTATTTGAATTAACAAAGTTAAAACACAAACTTCACTGATAAAGAGTCAAGTTACTTGCTTGTCACAATGTAAACCTGAGATTAATTACATTTTTTTTCTGCTTTTATCACGATACCAACACCACAAACATGACCTTGAACTGAAATGTCACAATCAATTTTCCTAATAAGCAAAATAGAAGAACAAGATGTGTTTCATGTGTACTCCAACACATTACAGCCAGCTTTTAGGGTAACAAGTGACCTCGGAAACACAGCCGCTAGTCTACTTTGAAAGCAAACAATCTTCATCTGTTGCAATGACTTTGATGGCTGCATTAAACCCAAATACAAACATAGATATGGTTGTCTTGGTAAATAAAGCCACGGGACTTTTCATGCGCATTTTAACAAAATGTTGATGATAAAAGCACTTGAGTAGCTTCTCTTACAAGGTTTTAATCTGGAGTAAAAGGAGCTCTCATTATATCTAGTTTTAGTGTTTTTTAAGATCAAGAAATGCCAAGTAATTGAGGTGCAGTTTTAATACAAAAACGCTCTTTACGGAACATGAGGCCACACAGTTTCAGACAATGATCATGCACAAAAACGTCTACTTCCTCTACAAACTCTCTGATGGTCTACTGTCATATTTCTTCATTCATACTTGTATTTGTTATCAGGGTCTCCCTGCAAATGAAGTCTCAGCCCAAGCTGTGTACCTACGCACAGATTCTGAAATGTATTAATTACTATTAAGCTTAACTAACAACCAACATCAGAGAATAGCTCAAAATAATCACAATCTATACTCACTATACAGTAACATCACAGGGGGTGAAATTAAACAAAACCCCATCAATTTTTGTTGATCCTGTTCAACCTTTGTGAACTGGACTGAGTTCATGGTGGATGACCTCTATCCTTGTTAAACATTGGCCATAAAGAGCTGAAAAGGTCAGCATGAGGCTTTAATTTATTACATAGGTGTCAGGAACAGGTGGGATGTGTTTAATTTATTACTGTCTGGAGTGTGTGAGCACACACTCTACACACACGGTCACACACAGAGCACCTAATATAGACCCTTAAGCTTTAATGAGTTCACTGCCCTCTGGTTATACAGTGCGTGTTTAAGTGAATATCTACAAAAACAGCACCGCGCAAGTATTCAGAGATTTAGGTGCCGTCTGGTTAGAAATCTCAGCCCTGCTGTGATGCACAAAGTATTTTTCCAGACAGACAAAGACACTGTAGGAGGGATCAAAGAGGAAGCAGAGAATTTCTTCATTTTTTTTTAGAAAGCTCTTAACAGGAAGTTACCCATTTAACACATTTGCCCCAACACTTCAGAAACACACGTATGCCTTAGAACTTCTCCTATTAAGTGTTTGCACTGTTTAGGAGAGCTATAAACTAGTGAGAATGTACTTACCCTACTCTGGAAAAAGGACGCATGAAAATGTGCTGTTGTTGCTGATATTGATATTAAACTAATTTCCTCTGAACTTGGATTGTGTAAGTAAACTTTTTCCATTTTTGGCATCCCAACTGGCCTAGGAAGAAAAAACAAACAAACAAACGACTGAATTTACTGACATGATATGCTCAAATTAGTCACTGGCTTAAGCAGACAAGGCTTCTTTTGTTGTGTGTAAAACTCCTTACATTGTAGAAGACAGACATACAAAAAAGTGATAGCTAAGTGTTTCAGTTCTCAAATATATCTAGACAAATTCCCCCAACATACTCTATGGGTGACGTCAGGATCAGTAAACATAACATTCGGCAACATGGTGGGAACCAAATTGTCTCATGATTGACACAAACGTCACAGTGATGTTAAGTACAGTTAGTAAAATTAATTCTGTAAAGTGAGGTAGTAATTCAAATAAAGGTTTTGTGGAGGACAAGAATAAGGCATGGGACGTTAAATCGGTTTTAAGATGCTTTCTTAACATCTGTTTTTAAAATAAATAAATACATTTTGTAAAGAAAATCGGCCATTAAGAAAGTAACACTAAATGCAGAAACCTTTAGCCAATGATGCATCAGATAATACTTACGCAGACATGTTTCTCTCGGAATAATATAAAAAGTGATAAGTTTATTAATTGCCTGGAAACATTAACTAAATAAAAATATTTTTTAAGCTATTTTTAGAAAAAAAAGAAAAAACGATCGGGATTGATGTTGAAATTATCATGCTATAAAAACACCTTGGATTTCCCCACAAATATAATTTTCCAAGGCTATTTTTAGAATGGAACAAATGGCAGATGAGCAACAGATTACACCAGCTAGCACCAATATTTGTAGCAGGTGCTGCAAATATTGAAAATTAACAATAGATCATGCACTTCATTTTGGCACTGGAGCAACAGTAGTAATTATTTGGTTACAGTATACTGATACTTTACTAATACAATTATAATACAACTATATACAAACACATGACTTGAATATTTGCATTATTTGGATAATTTCTCACTGGCAACATGTATGTGCAGAAACATCTACTATTCAGTCCTAGTCAGAATGAATGCAAGTCAGTGTAACGTATGCAAATTATTCTGACCACAAACAAAATTTATAATATTTGAAATTAGAAGATTAAACCAGTATCCATATATGGAAATAATTTGTTAGATAGTGTAGTGACAACGGTCATTAAAAAAAACAAAAAAACACCATTACCAAGACATTCCTCATTTACAGAGCGGAAAAACTGTAGGTTAAAAATGAAGAAGTGGCTTTATGCAGAACTTGACAAACGGCTTTACCTAAAGATGCTGGCAGAAAAATGAGACAAGACGTTTACGTGGCAAAGGACAGAACACAGAACAGGAAGTAAAGTGCATATAACTTACTGTTCATGGAAGTCCAGCATTGGGGGCTCGAAGCGTATAGGTCTACTATTCCCCCTCTGTGAGGATGGACTGCAGAAATGAGAAAGACCACATGAAGTAAAAAAAAAAAAAGAAAAAAAGAAAAGGAAACACCGTTCAAAACAGCCAAAATCTGCAGTGCTAAATTCATAACCAGTTTACATTCATTAATGTCTAAAACACATTCACATTTAAGTTCAATTAAGCCAGGACACCATCAGAATGTTTTAAACTTCATACATTTTATAGTAACTCTCTAATGCGTGAATACAGTCAGCACTGAGTATCGTTACAAAGATCTTTTAAGCATGTAAACCTTGCACTTGTTTAATCTGAGTATGTGTTTAATGAGGTTTTGTTCAGTGCCACATTACAACTTGAACACCACTATGTCTTTGCCCTCATGCCCTTTGTTCTCATTCATACACACAAAGCACAGAATGAGTTCAGCTCAAACACACACATACCATCAGATATAGACTACTAGAAAAATGTTCATCTGAGTGAACGATCTGTAATTTATCTAGGTATTTCTTTCCGTTTACATTTATATAAAACAAGCTCAAAAACAATACAATTATTTTTGTGTGTTAGCTTCAGTTAACTTTTCACAGCTCTCCTTGATGCACTATCTTGCCATATACATCCTGAGGGAACCACAACCTACTGTTTTTTTCTTTTCAATAAAACCTTTGGTTCCCCCTCTTAGACGTTTTTCTATATTTATTGTTCAATAATCTATTTTTAATGCCTGCCTTGTTTTCTTGTTTCTTTCTTTTCTAATCTGTAGCCCTTTGAGATCTTGTGATGAAAATTTATTATTATTACTATTATTTACAGTTGCTACTGACTGGCTAATTTTACTAATCAGTGGATGAAATTTTGCTGCCTTCACAGAAGCCATTTCCCACAGTGTATACTTGAGGCGGTGAGGGGGTTAGACAGATAAGTACAACTGCACTCTTACATAGCACACAAAGCAGAGAACTAGCTGTGGGATTAAGCTAGCAGACTGGCTTTTCCTGTCTTGGGGTAGTAACATCTTAAACATTAATTGAAGAAAAAAAAATTGGTTGAAAACATTAAAAACAAATTGTTAAAAGCACTAAATGCATGTTTATTTGTATATATTCTAACATTTTAATGTTCTACTGCTAAACAGCTTTTGCACAATACTGTACACACAAATCTTCTAAAGTTGCCTCTCCATAGGAAGCATCAGGTTCCCAGGTGGAGAACAATACCTCAAACCCACCAAACTCGCCTGACAACAAGTGAAACTTTCTGACTGCCCTAGTCTTTCTCCACACAAGTCAGATTGTGTTTACCAGGAACTGAGGGATGCAAAAGTGGATATACCACACCCAACCGCATGCAAGTTACCATGTGGTTTTCTGAGGTAAAAATACTGTCTGAGAAACATGCATCTTCACTCTGGACTCTAAAGAACAAGAAAGTCTAAGATTTCAGAAAAGGAGTTTGAGCATCGAAGTTCCTATGCTATTTCCTACTCCTCAGTGTTACAGCCAAATCATCTTTATTTTAGGGTAAATTACATTATGCTCTATTTTGAATCAATTATTAAAATATACTGGCAAGAAATTTCACATTAAGAGGAAGTTTTTTTGACCTTTAAAAGGTTCTTCACACAGATTTTAGGAAATTATTTTCCTGTAGCTTCACTCCTAAGAAACTAGCCACTTTTGTAAATGTATTTCTATATATGTATTTACTACAGAAAGAAACACCTAATGTACACACCTATTTATATGCTTTTTGCATTATTTTTGCATTTGATTGTTTTATATACACCATTTAAATCAAGTATTTGTAAAGGCTTTCTAAATTATTTGCAAATAAAGTATTATTCTGGAATTGTTATAAAAACCTACACCACAGCTATCAATGTGCCATGCAGCATTATGTGGCAACCTGACTCATTACATGTTCAGGTCAGGAGTTTTGGCTAAGAGCGCAGCCCTCGGCTCTCAAGCTAAACTCAGCTCATGTGAGTTCACCACTGTGTGTTTGAACAGACTGACCAGGCCTGTTCAGGACAACAGTGTCAGGATAACCTCTACCACAGCACTTTAATGTTACAGGACATGCTGTAACAGCATTTCAGCAAACTCAATATTTTAAGAAATCTTTCCCAAGAACGCTTATAAAATAAGTGTTCTTTCTATTTTCTGCATCAACCTTTTTTTCATTTGACATTGTGCACATAAACCCCAGGCTGCTGCATATTTATGACAACCTCATGACACCCTATGAGCTGAATATCCCTTTCAACTATAAGATTTACTTTCAAAGATGCCATTGGAAAGAAAAAAGTATCACATTAACCCTAAATTTACATGCACGAGGACGAAGAGAACACAGACTACGGAATATAAACTAGGAACAAACTTGGTTATTTGAACATACAAATAATGACACATCTCAGAAGTAAAAAGGCTTGAGTCTGTACTAAAACTCTACATAACATGGTTTAGTTTAATAACCAGCTAAGCAAACAGATAACAGGACAACAGGCACAGTTGGGCCTCAAGTTTGTACATTCACTGAACGATTCAATGTTGATGAAAAACTGAAACATACAAAGTTACTACTGTCTCCCAAGCCTCAAATGTCAGTCTACAACTGCTGTAAGAAATATTAGCTCCTATGTAAGAAAGTGAACAAACAGCAGTGTTAGCTGGATAACACATTGAAGGTAAATTAGCAGACAATCAGCAGCAAGCAACATTACACTAGTTATGTTAATGCATATAAAAGATATTTACACAGTGCACCTTCATCTATACAACAAAAATGTGTTTAGGTACACAGTGGAATATGTATTCAAAGCTTAATTTAATGTCTGTACAGGTTGTGCTAGCCTGAGGATGAAAATGAACACCAAAAAAGCTTCAGGAGTCCAGAGGAGGACAAAAATGAAGCCCTTTTAATGTTGTCTCATCTTCTGGCATCACGTGGAGAGTGTGACCATAATTTTCCACCTATATTAACCAAAACTGAGATTTGCAGGATCTACTTTGAGAAGCAGAACGATGTGTGAACGTTGTGTTAAAGGTTAATTCCTGAATATACAATATAAGGCACACAGTCTTTTGTTAAAGTCAATTATCATTTCTTTTCAGTACAAAAGGTATGCAGATAATCACAGACATGCTACTCAGATTTTGGGTAATACAGTGTGAACAATAAAGATGATAATACTATATAGGCCCTTAGGTGGGGGTTTTCCCTTTGACTCAAAAATGTCATGAGAATAATAGTGGGTGTGTCATCTAATATTGGGCATCAGAAATTCAGTTTTTCAGAAGTGAAAATCTCTATAAATATGAAGGTAGATATGTTCTCTCCATACAGACACTCGTTTTCTATAAGAGGGGGGCTGCATTTGGCTGCACTGACAGATATCCATGATCATAGAGATATAGTCTGCTAGAGGATGAGTTGGCCTGGTTGGTTAGATGATTGCCAAACCACAGTAAGAGGAAAAGAGCTCAACTGAAAGCAACTCGCGTGTATGGCAACAGGGCACAAAGACACCAAGATTACGACTTGCAATAAAACGTACATTATCATAAGACACAAAGTTCAGCACGGACTGTCTGTGCATCTAGACAACATTCTGCGAGCAAAAGGGCAACTATTACGGTGCCATGTCTTAATACTGTATAAACAACTAAGTCTTTGTCAGTGAAATTAATTATTGGTATCTGAATGAAAGATTAGAAAAGGACTGATAGAACAGACTGATTTAGCTTGAATATTACACAATGTCTTGGTGTGCCTCTTTAAGCACAGCATGAGCATTATGTTACTTGAGGCTGGTCTCTCTGAGGGTGTGTCCTTTTCTACCAACAGCAAAGACAATAAAACACACACACACACACACACACACACACACACACACACACACACACACACACACACACACACACACACACAC
>JBBPCY010000109.1:11568160-11580697 GCA_037974405.1 Brachyalestes nurse
ACCAGCATTTATGTTGTGTCTCGTCTTGTTTTTGTCACGTGATAGATGTTCGTTGACAATGATATTTAGTCCATTTTCGTTGACGAAAGCAACAATAGCTTGAAGTCATGCTGGTAGTAAAAAAAAATATTGTGAAGGTAGTAAAAAGTAAAGAATCTCTGTATAAACCCTGATCTAAAAAATGTGATTTTCTGAGGGGTCTCTTTTGGGCAAAGTTTTTAAGCGGCTTTCAAAATGGTCACCAGAATGAGTGAACATTGGCAGGAAGTTGTCAGAATATGCAGCAGCATAATTTTCTTAAAAATACAGGGAATATTTAATAACAGCTACATTTATTAATTTAGATATCAAGCAGGAAAAATACTTGTTTTTTCTTTACACAATTTGTGTTCAAAGTGACAAGTGTGCTTAATGGGTACTTGAGCTTAATATGGGCGTTTACCCTATAATAAAATATAAATAATCGCAGTTGAACTCTTGAGTGATGTGTGACTATTAAATAATGTCTAAACGCTGACAGTACCTTTTCAATTTTGCCACTGTAATGATCAAAGCGCTTCAAGGTGATGAGTAGCACTTTGGAAACTTCATAAAAGGCCACTTTCCTGGAGGCTTGAACGATATTCTTGCACCTAGAAGTATAATTTCAGCTGTCAAACATTTAAGCAGAAAGGTTTTCCAAGGTATTGTGTTAACAAGATCAAGAAACGCTGGCACTGTGATCCATTCAAACCTACTTCCAGCATTTGTAGCCGGTCTCCACATCAAGTTGCTCGGGCTTCAGATGCCACTGAAGAGCTTGGGGAACATTGGAGGCACCCTAGAAGGTACAAGGAAATAAGGAGATTGTTTAAAGGATTTCAGGATCGTATACGTCTAAGACCACATGTTGTCGATTCCTCGAGTGTGTGTCTGTGTTAAGTCTGAACAGATCTAGATGAACTGAAGAGCGTAAATATTACCTTAATGCCAACAGCGATGTCCTGGTACGGCTCAAAGGAGTGAGAAACTGGACCTACATCTTTGTGAATGGTCTCCAGTCAGCATATAGTTGGCCAGAGGAAGCGTGTAGCTCAAGCACTGGAGCACAGCATTAGCGTAGCAGGTGTTGCCTTGGTTCACCAAACCTGCTCCAATGGGAAGCACTTGGCTCCATTCAAGTTCAAAATGTCCATCTACAAAAAAAGACCAGACAAACATTTCTACAGAACATTCTCACTGCTTCATGAATGGACCACAGATGAAGGATCACTTTTTGTCTAGGCGTGTGGCCTTTGTGGTCCAATGCCTTAAATGTGAGCTTTGTATGTGCATATCATTTACACACACTTTTGAGGTATCTTAAGTGTAATCAATTACATATTTGTCCAGTGTGTCAAGGTGTGTAGTGAAGTTTTTGTGGGTCCCCTACTCCACGGGTCTTACCAAGTTTGTTGTTGTCCATGTCTATAGCTGGTCGTCAACACCCAGCTGGGATTACAAATCTGTAAACTGTTCTGTGAAGAATGAGCAGAGAGAGCCTGACTGTAAAACCAACATGCACATGCACTAATTCCTTTTTTTAAGCGAAATCAAGCGAACAGAACTGCAGCAAATTCTATCCTTACAGCTCTAAAAGTTAAGGGCCACCTTCAGTTTAATAAGTTCCACATGAATTTCCAACTTCCAATTATTTGAAATTCAAATTCTTTAAAAAAAAATTTAAATACAAGTATAGTAACTTTACATGGAACTCATAAAGTTTGATCATCTCCCAGAAAATAAGTCTTATTTTTTTGGAGGAAGTTTTCCCTTGGGAACCTACCATGCGCATCCTGAACCATTATAGCAGGGGGGAAATGTCCCCTCACTTTCCAAAATCATTCATTTCGTCCTCCCACTTTTTGTTTCTCGGACAACGGCCGACCCCCCTCTTTCCCCACCGGACAATGACTGAGACCAGCACCCCTGGACCCTACCTTGTCTTGCTGATCATCTCAGATGTCAGAGTGAAGTGTGAAGAGTTTAACACTCCTCATTCTTTTACAAGGTTCAAAGACAGAATTGGAATGATATGATGTCACAAACACATAACATCACAATGTAAAGATTTTTTTCCTCTTAGGCTGCCCAATGCACACACACACACACACACACACACACACACACACACAAATATACCCACACACATACTCATTTATACACACACATTAAATGGACAAAAGTATTGGGACTCCAAAAAAAACCCAACTTTTTTTTAAACATATATACACATTTATATCTTCACAGTACTTAAGATAAGAAAATAAGAAAAAAAATAAGATAAGATAAGAAGACAAGAAAGAACTATTCATCCCGAGGGGAGTTATTTTGACATTAGCATGCTCAGTGCAATAAGAAAGAATAGGGCAATAAAATAGCAACAGATGATGAGGGGATGAGGTTAACATTTAGTCAATTCACAGATGAAACAGATGAGTTATATTGCACAAATCCGATTTTGAACAGAATTACATAAAAGGTTCCCCTACAGACGGGGAGGAGTTATACAGCCTTTTGGCCACAGGTAGAAAGGATTTTCTGTGGCGTTCAGTCCTGCATTTAGAGGCAATGAGTCTTTTGCTGTGTGCTCCAATTGTCTATCAAGGAGGGGGACATGGGGTGGGAGGGGTTGTCCATGACGCAGAAGATGCGCTTCAAGTTTATTTATATGGCACATTATCATACACAAAGTAATGAAAGATATAAAATACATAAAAGAATACATAGAAGATCAATCATGTTAAAGTGCAGATTGAAGTGAAAATTAAGTAAATGAACCGTGTGTCCTGTTTACCGTTTTACATTTTTATTTATTATTATTATTTTTTAATACACTGAAGGATATTTCTGTGTAGAAAATTATGTTCCTCCACAGCAGAGGGGGCGGTGTTGAGTTATGAGTCCAGAGTCAGAGCCGTGCCTGGTCTCCTTTGTTGTGATGAATTCTGAGTTAAAATTGTAAACACGAGGCCTGGATTTTAGTATCGGGGTGTTTTAGTTGTAAAATTACTGCTCTGTAATTCGTTACTACATACAGATCTACCGGAGGCTACAATGAGTGGCGGAGTGTATGGAGGAGGTGAGCTTGTTGGGATTAAATGAATGAGAGCGCCACGTTCAGCTAACACGCTAACATTAGCAGAGATGAGCTGAGAGAGAAATAGTTCAGAGCTCTTTACTGTTTATTAAGCTTTATTTACACCTTAGTAATGCTATTAATGCTTAGGTGGAGACCATATACATATACATCAGTCACCATATGCATCTGTCAAGAATAACAGTACAGCCCGCAGCTTCTCTCTAGCCCCGTGTTTTTGAGAGCGGTGCTCAATCTCAGATTTCTCTTTAAGATTCTGTTATTTTTCATGCTTTAGTAAAGCTGATAGACTGACACCTGTTTTTACAAAAATCATGACGGAGTGCAGAAGTGAAATGTTCGTTTTGAGAGGATTAATCAGCTGTCAATCACTTAAAGCAGTAGATATTACTGTTTAAGATAACCCTTTATTAGTCCCACAGGTGGGAATTTTGCATTTTTACAGTTATTAAGCGGTCAGTACAAAAGAGGAAAGTACAAGTTGCATAACCAATAGAATAAAAACTATATAACACAACAGTATAATATAATAAACATTATAATTAAATATAAATATAGAATATTGTGTATGTATGTATACACATACATACATACATACATACATACAAACTTCTGTATTTATGTTTTTGTAGTGTTTATATTTTGCTTTTTATATTATACTGTTGTGTTGTATAGCTTTTATGCTATTGGTTATGCTGCTCTTACTTTTATTCTGTTCACTTGCTGCCATTACAATGCAGATTTTCCACTTGTGGGACTAATAAAGGGTTATCTTTTCTTATTATTCATCTTCACCTTATTATGGTGGGACTATTCTTGTAGTGAATGAAATGGTGCATTTTTACGAACATGTAGCTGTGTTGTGATTCTTTCATTTTGAACATATTGACCAAGCCAAATGGCACTATTCATTTTTTGATTTATATTATGTACTACAGTCCATATATTACAGTGACACACTTTTCTCTTATTTTTTTCTGCGAACAGATGAAGTAGGAGCCCTTGTGTTTGACATTGGCTCCTACTCTGTGAGAGCTGGTTATGCTGGAGAAGACTGCCCCAAAGTAAGCTAGAGGTTATTCTCCTCAACTAAGAGAAACATTTTGCGTCCACACTAAGTGGAACCAGGTGACCAGTAGTGCTTTTAAAAAAATGTTCTGATTTGCAGGCTGATTTCCCCACTGTGATTGGGGTGACGCTGGACAGGGAAGATGGCACCACTCCAATGGAAACGGATGGGGAAAAAGGCAAGCAAAGTGGGACGACATACTACATAGACACCAACCAGCTCAGAGTGCCACGGGAAAACATGGAGGTCATGTCACCTCTCAAAAACGGCATGAGTAGGTGTTCTTTTTTTTCTGTTTTTTTTTTTTACCTTAAACAAAATACCAAATAATTACACAGTTAGTAGGAGTGCTATGTTTTTAGTCATTGGATTTCAGGCTTTTAGTTCACAAAAACGAATAACATGGCAAAATGATTTCTCGTGTGTTCTCTCTCAGTTGAGGACTGGGACAGCTTTCAAGCCATTTTGGACCACACCTACAAAATGCACTTCAAATCAGACCCAAACTTGCATCCTGTACTAATGTCAGAAGCCTCGGTATGGTGCTCACACAATACATTTTGATTACACACTGTGCATCTGCCATCACCCTTATTGCTTATCTGTTTAACTGGTTGTTTTTTGCATGCAGTGGAACACACGGGCGAAGAGGGAGAAGCTCACAGAGCTCATGTTTGAGCATTACAACATTCCTGCTTTCTTCTTGTGTAAAACAGCCGTCTTGTCTGCGTATCCTTCATCATTATTATTTTGAGATCTCTTTTAGGCTTTGGTACATTCCTGTGCCAACTGTTGAAAATGTGATTATTTATTTGACCAAAATGGATATGTAGCAGCAGCCTTAACTGAAATCATTACAGATTTGCCAACGGACGATCCACTGGTTTAGTTTTAGATAGTGGAGCCACGCACACAACTGCCATTCCAGTGCATGATGGTTATGTTCTACAGCAAGGTTAATGTCATTCTTGACTCTTTCATATGATCTAGAAGAAAACACCTGCTTACATAATGAGAACCACTTGTTAAGGACCAGAAAGCCCTACATTTGCTGTAAACCTAATTATGCTATTATTAAATTTCATAACTATGGCTGAATATTCTGCCAAATTCTGTTTGCTCCAGCTGGTGCTGTTCCCTCCTGATTAGAATACATTATTCTACTCAGGAATCTGCATGTTACAATATTTGCATGCTGCTACATATTGTTTTAAGAATAAAGCAAAAGGCAGTTTATCAAAACACATCTTATCACTGTGTTACCATGTTGACACTATGTTCAAAGCAAACAATGTTTCTTAATTGATTTTAGACCTGTTTAAGTCAAGCAAGTATTTGTTCCAACCCTGAGCACCTTTATGTTGAATTTTTTTGTGTTTTTCCAGGCATTGTCAAGTCCCCTCTTGCGGGTGATTTCATGAGTATGCAGTGTAGAGAGCTGTTTCAGGAATTAAGTGTTGAAATTATTCCTCCATATATGATTGCATCAAAGGTGAGGCCTATAAATCATCTGTTTTGCCAAGTTACATTCCACAACACAGTGGTTAGGAAATGCCATAAATATTTTCACATGACTTTCCATGGAAAGATTGGTGTAACCTAGCCATATAGCACCTTATGATGAGAGGAACAGATACATTTAAGACAAGCTATTTACCATGACACATGGAACAAACTCTAAAGATTTCATCCTAGTTTTAGTTTACTTCAGGTTAACCTTAGTTTTTTACTCATTATAGCAGTACTCTTGTACATGTTGCACCTACTAATATTTTTTCCCCCAAGGAGTCAGTACGTGAAGCTGCAACACCAAACTGGAAGAAAAAAGAGAAACTACCTCAAGTTACTCGCTCGTGGCACAACTACATGTGTAATGTAAGGACTGTCATCATGTTTACAATAAACATTCAAGGGGAAAAGACATCTCTTGTGCTATATGACAATAACTGCACTACAACCTGCAAACAAAAATGTAATAAATTGTGTTCTTTCCTGCAGACTGTTATTCAAGATTTCCAGGCCTCTGTCCTGCAGGTGTCAGACTCACCTTATGATGAACAGTATGTCCATTTATTCTCTCCTCACTCTACCCCAGCAGATTGCACAGATGTTTAGCTTTACACCAACCAAGACACATTACATGCATTTGAAGGAGACAGGAAATCATTCACTTTGGTACAAGAGGATATATTTGTTTATTTTTTTTAAACCTTCAATTACAGAGTAGCTGCTCAGATGCCAACTGTTCATTATGAGCTCCCCAACGGATACAACTGTGACTTTGGAGCAGAAAGACTGAAGATTCCTGAGGGGCTTTTTGACCCTTCAAATGCAAAGGTAAGTACTGCTCATTAAATCTACCTAATTTCTATTGCCGATTTCTGTATGTTCATCTCTGTTGATCTCCATTTCATAGGGTCTGTCCGGCAACACTATGCTTGGAGTTGGCCATGTTGTGACTACTAGTGTCGGCATGTGTGACATTGACATTCGACCAGTAAGATCTTGTTTAATATTTTCACCTTGTACTACGAGTCATAAATGTCTTTAAGATGTTTTGAAGCCTGCACAACTCTCTGAAACCACATTTATGTGTAATGCTTTCATTTGGTCAACTTTTTATGTTCATAAGTGAAATGACACTGACGCCAGTTCTGTTCTTTCAGGGCCTCTACGGCAGTGTGATAGTTACTGGAGGAAACACACTCATTCAAGGATTTACAGACAGACTAAACAGAGAACTTTCTCAGAAGACTCCACCGGTTAGTGCTACTGCACTGAACTGTTGAATGTCATACTTTACATGACCATGTTTACGTCTTTCACTGTGTGAAACACACAGGGATCGCAACCCTTTATTGGTGCCTGTTTAACTCAGTTTAACTTAGGAACAAGAGCAGTATACTTTAAAGTTTATCTTGTGTGTAGCACCACAGTAATGAAAATTTTCTTATGTTCCAGAGTATGCGTCTGAAGTTAATAGCAAACAATACAACTGTAGAGCGCAGATTCAGTGCCTGGATCGGAGGTTCTATCCTGGCATCACTGGTGAGTCCTGCTGCATGCGTTCCGTCTTATTTTTATGGGTGTGATGCAGTCTGATGACCTGCAGTAGAAGCATGCCGGCTGCATGCTGTTTGTTTATGCGATGCATTTGTTTTCTTCTCTTTTTTAGGGGACATTCCAGCAAATGTGGATTTCAAAACAGGAGTATGAAGAAGGTGGGAAACAATGTGTTGATCGGAAGTGCCCTTGACCACCCACTCCAATGGCTCACTGCCTTCTGACCTTTTAGAGAAACCACCTCATATAGTAAAAGCCTTCTTAGTGGACTCAGGAACTAAAAAGGACACTTGCATTTCCCTATCAGAAAAATTAATCCTTGCTTCATTATACTTTCCCTGTTTTATAACTCTGTAATAATTGCCATGGTCGCATACTTTTCTACTCTCAGTATTTTCAGGTCACATTTGGAACTTCAGAAGCTGTTTCTAACCATTTAAGATGATATTGCTGTATCTTTTGGTACACATACAGTCATGATCCTGTCTCTCCTGGTCTGTTCCACCAACACTTAAGCAATACAGAGTTCTGTGGCAAATTTTGTCGTTATGCTTTTAATTATTGATCGGCTGTTTTGAAAATAAAGACTTTTGTTACAGTTTTATGCATATCCTTTTCATACTCATACAAATGCAGTCTAAAAGGGTACTGAGGGGACGTCACAACAAAAATAACTGGATGGCTTTCCACTGTTTATTTCAGCAGTCATTATTTTATAATAGTATGAAAAACATACAATCCGTTTTCAATGCTTTACACAGCTTTTTGTACTGCACACCCGTCTTTACAACTTGTTACATGATTAACTCCAGTCTAGATGGCAAAGATCCACACCAACATGACAATTTAAAATGGGACAAACGTTGTTCCTTTTTTAGTCACCTCATTCTTGAGCCTTCTTTTTGGGGAACATCTTGGCCAGCTTCCGCTGCTCTGTCTTCTCTCTCCTTTCTCGACGCATTTTACTTAACAAGTATTTCTCAAGACTTAGCCTGAAATGAAGAGAAAACATGACCATGTAATCTCATCTTAAATATTTTCTTACCAACATAATCTTTTAGAACCAAAATACAAAGTTTCAAGCCTTACCTTGTGTAAGGGGCAACAAATGAAGGTGTATAGAAACGTTTCCTCTTGTATATCTTGTTCATATACCAGGGAACAGGATGCTCTCTAAAACGGTACCTAAAAGAAAGTTATCTTTCATGAGTATTAAACAACCCAATTCTGCTCTGTTCTTATATCAAAAGAAACAGATCAGTTTCTTATAGTGGTGCACTTCAGAATGAAGGATGTATCAATTGGTCAGATACCTTAAAGCCAAAATTTAGGATTGTCCAGCAGGAATAACACTCAGTCCTTATCCTATTGGACAGACTTGACTTTGGGATTAAGTTACCTAAATGTTTGGGCTAAATTGAAAAATCATGCTTTGTGAAAAAACCTCCATGGATTTATAATACCTGCTTACCAAAATGTTTTGCCAAAAATATTTCTCCTCCATTCTCCGGGTCTCCCTTTCTCTTCTCCTGTCTGTAGTAAACGGAGTGCATCTTCCCTCTCTTTCACAACAGCGTCAAGCCTTCGCATAGACCTTTCAACCTATTAAAATTATGCGGTCATACTGGGAATCAGTGGAATCACACGTGCAATCACTGGTGACCTACAACTAAGATGTACTATATGAATGCAACTGTACATTTAATCTTCAACAAGAGGAAAATGTTGGGAGGAAAAATGTTTACCTTCTTGATGCGTTCAGGACTGGGCATCTGGAGACACTGCCTTTTAGCTTCTTGCTCGGTTGTAAGCAACATGTTCTTTTCCTTTAGAAGAACATACCTGAAAAATAAGTACACTTATTACAGTAGGCATGTGCCAGTATAAACAACTTCCTACCCTTTATAGTTCTTATCATATAGTAATAAGATAAAACATGTTCTGAATGTCATTTCTAATAGCAATTGTGTGTTGGTAGTTATACATTTAGATTATTTCTGTCTTTTAAAAAAAACTTCCTTCATGGCTCTTTATTAAGAAATAAATGGTCTTAATTCATTTCTGGATTTCTGCTTAGTGAGCATGTCTTTGGTTGTTTTTTTTGGCTTGAAAGTGCTTGCACAAATGTTCGTAGAAAAATAAGCATGAGATCACAATATAGCAGCAAAGTCTGCTAAACCAGAGCTGTTCATTCATAAAACAAAACATGATCAAATAAATACGTACACAAATATTTAGTGTAACCCACATCACATAAAGTAAGTTAACTTCATCTGTTAACAAATTTTACCAACAGACTTCATATGTACTGAATAATGAATTACTACCCACAAAAGCTCAATTACTACTACTTCAAAAAGGAAAAACACAAAAGGATGGTCCAGCACAACAGAAGTGATGAGCAAGTTAAAAATAATAAAATAGGTTAAACACAGTGCCAATGGCAAATACTTCCCTGGGAATTCTTTTTAGCTCTTTTTAGGGAAAACTTTTCTCATTTATCTTAACAAGACAGGATAAGTTACCACAGCTTGTGCAAGTCTTCATTACTTTTTGCCCTGAGGTACTTGACCGTCCATGGTGCACCTATGAAAAAGAAAGAACAAAAGTTGTGATGGTACATTAACTATTTGGTTAAATGTACTCTGAAGAGGTTGTGCTGCATTCAAGATACTAGGAATGATTGTTTTTAGAATCCCATCCCAAAAAAGACATGATGGCCTGGTGGTTAGGGAGTTGCCCCTGCGATAGGAAGGGGTGCCAGTGGCATCACTTATGTAAATTTGAGTAGGGTACCTTCCCCACACACTGCTCCCCGGGCGCTATGTCAGTGCCGTATGGGTTAAATGCAGAGAAAGAATTTCACATTACTCACACTGCATCCTGTGGTGTGCTCACCCACTTTACTTCAAAACTTGAGTTTAGTTGTCCTACCCATTTCTGAAACTTCACTAGTTTTATTAAAATCACATCTACTTCATTCAAATCAGTTGATTTGAACTTTTCTGCTTAAGTATGCTAATGAGTTCCATTTTACCGGTACTCACCCGCATTTAGTTTGGAATTCTATTTTGGTTTCATTTAATGCTTTTGCTCTAACCTCACACACCTGGTCCTAATTTTCTTCTTTATTTTACAGCAAAAGAGAAGAACGCCACCTAACAAACTAAATATTATGTGAAACTGACCATCCTGTCATACGTGAACACAACACAGCACATAGCGTGACCAACAGCACAAAATTCAATCAAGTAAAGCAGGGGGCAGCCAGGAACACCGCACCCGGGGAGCAGTGTGTGGGGACGGTATACTCAAGGGAACCTTAAAGGTGCTTAGCAGTCTTGGCAATCAAACCCCCTAACCACTAGGCTACCAGCTGCCCCAAGTTGTTAGATGATGGATGTATTAAAAAGTTACACCGCAGTTCTACAGGGAACTAAGCTTACAATCTAACACACTTTGGCAGCTGGTTGCCTAGTGGTTAAGGAGTTGCCCCTGCGATCAGAGGGTTGTGGATTCTAATCCCAGGACTGCTAGTGGCACCACTGAGGTACCTTGAGCAAGGTACTATACCCACGCACTGCACCCCGGGCACCTCTCGTTGGTGGCAGCCCCCTGCTTCACTTGGTGAATGAGTTAAATGCAGAGAAAGAATTTCACATTGTTCACACAATGCTGTTTTCATACATTATTGTAAAGGCCCATTCATTTTTCTTCTCAAGCAGGGTTTTGTTAGCTACTTTTACTACAAATCATTAAGAATGACACTTTGAACACATTCACAGCCAGACTTTAGTAAAGACCTTTTTAATACCTGATTTAACTGTTGTTTCTCCCCAGTTTTCAGGCAAGTCAAAGAACTCTTCCAGGCCCAATCTGCTGGAGGATGTGTGGAGAAAACGACTGTGCAGAGGACGGTTGAACCGTAACAGATCATACTTTTGTCTGGAAACGTGAAAGAGAAAGACTTTCATTTTAATACGCTCCCAATACCTAAATACAATACATAAATAAATAAATGTTTTTTTTTTATTTATTTCTTTATTTTTTACAGTCTTTCCTTGCATGCTAACAAGAGCCCCTCCATATTTCCAGTACCTAGCCTATATTTAACTGGGTTACATTACCTTTGTAGGCTAAAATACGAGTTGACCAAGGCCTGTGAAGAACAGTGAGATGTTCTGGGTGAAGAAATCGTAATAACGCGCTGAAATTGTCTACAAACTGCAGAAAGACGGCATGCACTGGCCGCGGCCATCTTGAACAGCAATGTCAACGATGCTCGGGGTTGCCAGGTATGTCAAGACTACCCCCTTTCATTAAATTGCAACTCAGTGTTTGTCATTAATGCTGGGCACACTTCACATTTTCATAAGTCACCTTATGAGCCAGTGTTTTAGTCAGTAAGGAAAAAAAACACTTTAAATTGATTCATTTCTGGCAGAAGGTTTGGTCAACAAGGATTGGCTATTTTTGTCCATGCCAAGCTTATTTATTACAAAAATATAATTAAGAGCTTTAAAACCTAAGATGCTCTTGCGAAATATTGTTTTCTCCCTTTTAACATAAATATCAACGTCAACATGTATATACTGTTGACATCAACTTGTGAAGCAGTTCACTGAGTACACAACAGGAGATTTGAGAAGGATTTTTAGCAACGTGGCAACTTTTACTGGTTGATTGCCAGTTACATACCCCTTTATCCACAAAGCACATCACTCCAATTCTCAGGTTCTTGCACTGGCTCCCAGTTCTCCCAGTACAGAATTGATTTCATATCATTACTCATCATGTACAAGTCACTCGGTGGTTTGGGTCCTAAATACATATATGATATGTTTGAAGGATATATCCCTGGTAGGTCTCTTAGATCTGCAGGAGCTGCTCAGCTAGTGGTGAAAAGATCTGAAACTGAACATGGTGAAGTGGTATATACTGCCTTCTGTTGGATAAAACATCCATCAGTATAAAAAACGGTACTATTCTCCTCCACCTTTTGCATCCTTTAATTTTGTCTGTGTATTCTTTTATTTCTTCCATTATTTTATTCTATTTTATTTATTTTATTCCTGTGAAGCACATTGAATGACCTTTTAAGATAAGAAAACCCCACAGGTATGAAATTTGCCTTCTTTCACGGCAAAGTGGACAGAACAAAAGAGGAAAGTAGAAGCAGCATATCCAATATAATAAACCTAGACAACAGGTATAATATACAGTATAATATATAAAATACACTATACACATATTACAAAAAAAAATTACAAAAAAAAAAAAATATATA
>JBBPCY010000109.1:11580797-11603335 GCA_037974405.1 Brachyalestes nurse
GAACGACACAATTTTGACACAGGTGTGACCTCAAGGATGTCAGATAATGGTTTTGTGTTTGTGCATGAAAATAAAATTCAGTGCTGTTGTTAATCAGTTACATATTTCAAATTTGTTCAATTTTTGACCCCAGTAGCATTGAGAATGGAGAAAATGGCCATTTTTGAGGTTGTTTACTAACAAGTGCATTGTGCAAACAAACTGGTATTTGAATGATTTAAAAAAAACCCCAAAGGAATAGATATTTGATACTTATGACAAGAACTGATGTTAGTTACAAACTTTATGTAGTAAAAATAACAAAAAAGTATATAACAATATATAAAAAATATGTATAAATATATGGCCATTATATAAACTATTATATAAAATTGCTCGCTTGGCCAAAAATGGATAAATGACATCATCTGGTAGAAAACATTAAAAAACTACATTTTTCAAGTGTTGAGTTTAGAATGAAAGCCTTTTAAACTAAATTGTATGATTTAACAGTGTAAATAACAAGGAATTAAAAAATGTAGTTTTCATGGGTTTCAATTTGCCAAAAGTGTCCACGAGGACGCTGAATGTATAGTAAAAACGCCAGAGGGTTAAACACACACACACAAGTAAATGTATGTATTTACAAATTGGAATTAAACGGTTAATAGAATGAGACGCTGTCACTCTCTGAGCCAATCAGAGTTGCCCTGGTTGAAGACGTCACGGACAGCCATGGTGGCCATGAGCGTTTTGAGGGCTGCTGCTGCCCTTTCAGCCCGAATAAACCCCTTTAACCGGGGAAACCAGGCAGCAAACCTTCTCTCTAGAGCCGTAGTGCGTTCAGAACAAGGTAAAATAATATTTAGCGTCTTAAGACATAGTCGTATTGTCAGTGTAAGGGTTTATTTTTCTCAGTGACCTTCCCAGTGTTCGTGCTAAGCTAACTAGTTTACTACTGTTTGGTTCGCTCGGTCCTGCTGATTAAAAAAAAAAAAACAATGCAATTTCTTATAGCTGTAGTTTAAACAACTAGTTATCTATTATCTGTATTTATAAAGCTGCTAAGGTTAAGATGTTAAGATCGGCACCATGGCTTTGCCATCCCAGTGTTTGTCACTCAATGTTTTGGTGCCACTACATGCATTCACTTCTGACCTTCCTTTTGCTTCCTGTCATTTTCCACTTAAAAAGCATCCCAAAACCTAGATTAAACATGCGTACTGACCTTTTGTTAAATCAGTATTGTTTGCAGCTAAATTTTGTTGAGCTTGGAAGTTAGTACTGAACTAAATGAGTTTGCAAACCAGCGAAGCTCAGCACACCTGTCACTACAATCCCAGTGTTTTGATGCTACTGTGTTGCCTCAATTTCTCAACTTGAATCTACCCTCTATTTAGTCTTTCACTTTAAAAAGTAACTCAAAGCTCAGATCTTATTAATCACAGATTGTTCAGGCTTATGATGCCTTGAAGGCTCTTAATAGTTTTGTGCTGCCATCACCTTCATTTTGTTCTATTTGTACATCTATTTATTGTTGACCTGTTATTGTGTCTTGTTCTAATCTGTCATCTGTGCAGAAAATGGAAATGTAATCTATCTGAGCATGCTTTTCTTGCAGTTGCTGTCCGTTATGAAAGTCATGGAAAGAGGATGTTTATCATCAAGCCTTCTGACTTCTATGATAGAAGATTTCTCCATTTGTTGGTTAGTGTAAACGTTTTGGCCTTTTAGATATCTTCCACGTATACCTTAACATTATTCTTTGTTTTAGACAGGCAGATGCCTTTTTTAGCTTTTATGCCAGATATGAGTATGGAAGACTCATGGAAATGCATAATTAAACAACTTCAGTTCATACTGTTCCTCCATATCTTCTATCTCTCATCATCAGAAATATTACACACTGCTGACTGGGATTCCTGTGGCCGTGTTTGTGACATTTGTGAATGTTTTCATTGGTAAGTTTTCCAGACACTATTAGTCATGGCTTATTTGACAGTTCTTTTGTCGAAACCTTTTTTAACGTGATATGACGGTCATTCAGAAGAATTGCAGCAATTATATTTTCAGTATTTTTTAAAAATACTTTTTCTTAGGTGAGGCTGAGTTGGCTGAGACTCCAGAAGGATATGAACCCGAGCACTGGGAGTATTACAAGGTATGCTCTTTTATATGTTACATTGAAATGCCAAATACAAACATGGCATTTTATTGTTTCTATATATTAGGAATAAATCTCGTGTGTTTTTTTAAATCTAATTTTAAAATGTTCAGAGTGAATAAACTTACTTGATGCTTATGAATTTCTTATATTGTTTTATCCCAGCATCCCATTACCAGGTGGATTTCCCGGTATTGTTATGACAGCCCAGTGAAGGAATATGAGAAAATGATGGCCATTATCCACATTGAATCGGAGAAGGCTCAATTGAGGTAAGTTGTGATTAGTTTGGCTTAAATGAGGTTGGGTTAACTGATCGTGTGATATAATATCTTGGCACACATGGCCCAAAAAACAAATTGCATTATGTTCATGAGAGAAAAAAAAAACTTGTTCCCAAGTGACTCAACTGTGTAGTTTTTGGCCCCATCGTCAAGAGTTTTATTCCAATTGGTGTTGTAGCCATTAGTGACTGGGAGCCCAAGGAGCCCATTTCTGGGTGGGCTGGATGCCTCCTCCCCCATCACTCAGCAAGGTGCTAATCAGCACAGGTGTCTGGTAGCTGATGTAACAGAATTAGCAGTCTGTTAAAAGCGTGTTAAACCTCTGAGTGATGTTACATTGCAGTTTGAAAGATTGCAGATTGTGGCCTCACATGCCTTTGCCCTCCTAATGTTGGTGGTATTTTGTGATATGGGGAGTCCTTGTTAGTGGGTGGAGTTGGACATGTGTAAATTGGGCAGAAAATATGAGGAAAATCTTATATATAAATTATAATATGATGATTTAATCGTATTACAAACCAAAGAGTGCTTTATACTTGGGAGAGAAACAGAGAAAGACGAATGATAATGGAAAAAAAAGTTAGAGAAAATGTAAAAGGATAAAACACTAAAACAGTTACAATTAAACTGTGGTAGAGTTGAGAAAAGGCCAGAGAGTTTTGAGGAAGCAACACTGAATGACCTGTCCATTGATGAGCAGCTTGTGAGGCCAGTGCCAGAGGATGTGACTGTGTGAGAGGGACACTAGTGATGGAGGAGATTGTGAAGGGGTCCAAAAGTTAGAAAGAGGAGTTCGTACTTGATATGAAGGACATTTTGATATAACAGTCATTTTTAGTCATTATTAATTAAGTAATAAGCAGATGTAAAAAAGGTAGAGAGAAGAGAGAGATGGAGTTGAATGGGGAGAAGGGGTTAAAGGAGAAGGTGAAGACTTAAAGTATTAACAAAATTATAAAAATGACTGGGGGGGGAGCGGACATTGCTGGTCCAAAGTAAAGAAGACTGGTCTCAGTATCTAAATTAGTATACAAAACACAGAGCTTTTAGTTGCTATAGGAGTGTTCAGTCAAAAACATGCTGCTTTCTCATTTCTATATGACCCGACCCTATGATTAGCAAGCATATAGGTCTGGCCGCACCTACAGTACACCTCTGCTGGGATCTGTCCACTCAGCAACTGGGATAAAACTGCTGTGGAAGCAGTGCTAAAGTAAATCTGAATGTCCCCTGCATAACTGAAAATTAAGATCATGATTAAAATGATCTGATTATGGATTAAGACCTCCATTTTTGGAGTGGATACTACATGTACTGTATGGTAATGATAGTGCACCATCTAGTGACCTTCAGTGGAATGGGGTGTAAGATTTCCCTGAAGTTATATTTAATGTGTCCCCTTAATACAAATTAACAAGACATAATGAATGTGACACATACATTGACTGAGGTTTGTTTGATTGTATTTTTAGAAATTATTCAAAGAAGTTTTAGAATGTATTCTGAATAATGTATTGCTAAGTTTTGGATCAGACACTCTATACTTGCATTGATTTTAGTATTCAGAGAGTTTTGAGTGTCATTACAAGTCCTAATGCAGAAATGTGACAACTTTGTATGTCTGGCTTCTGGGTTTGTTTAACTTCATTTCATCCCTGTATGCTTTGAATCATACCAGAATATTCAGCTTACAATTTGAAGTAAATCGCAAAACTAGATTTTTAATGCTACAAATATGAAATTGGCCAGTTTCATGTTTAATACATTTTAAAACGTGGCTAATCTGTTTTATGAAACCGATGTCAACTGACACATATTTCAAAGTGTATTTGCTTTTAAACAAGTGTTTTCATGTCATCATAACATCTACTTGATTTCCTGGTTTACAGACAAAAACAACTCGAGGTCCGGAAACACATGAGAGAAAAAGGAGATGGACCTTGGTTCCACATTGAGACACTTGACAAGAATATGATCCACCAGGGTCACAAGGCCACACCTGATGATTAACTTCGGGACCTGTCACCAGGGACCTGTCAAAAACCTTGTCATTATACAATGTATAATGCATATTCATATTTGTGCAAATATGTGTTTTTTGCCACTGGCACCAATAAAGTGTAGTACTATAATCCTGGTTGTTTTATCGAAACTATCACTTTTTATTGTCTGAACATCAGTATTAGACTCTACCACATCATAAGTGCATCAAACAAACCCAGACATACAGCACATAGCATTTCTGAGGTTACAGCAATGAAATAGATTCTTCTGATGGATCACAAGCATAAAACACATCATATAGTACAATTATGTATCACACATTGTATCAAAACTTTCATTATGTGAAATGATAAAAAAATTTGAGTTGGTGTTTATCATTAGTGGAAAGGAGAGTTCTGTTTAGAATAAATGAAATTATGAAACCAATTCCTTTATGCGAGTTTATATTTTAAGGCCTTGGGGATTAAAAGAATGACTGTTCAACATAACAGCAGTACTCAGATTTTTAAGATTGTGCTGGAGATGTTATAGTCTACATTTTTAAAGGAATTATATAAATGTTTTTTTTTAACCAGCCTATTGATTAGTTGGTAACTTCCACTATATGATTTTAATGCAGGTAGAATATTTTCTATTGTAAAAATAGACAGGCTGTGATATAAAAAGCAGTATTGTTCTATCCCAGCTCTCACACAATTTGGCAGATAAAGTCATTTCTATTACCCAGGCTTCAGACTAAAAATGTTCTTAATTGTCTGGGTTCTTAAATCTTAACCTTGTTTTTCTAGGCCATCAACTACTTTTTGAGACATTTAAAGGATTGTTCAGTTAAATTATATTTAAAATGCTCATATGGACTCAAACTGAGTAAATCTGTAAGAATACACAGTCTTGCCTTGACAACCCTAAATTACAACCCTTCTCTTGTACAACTGCTTGATTGGTGTCCACCTGTGTGCAGCTAAGGTGTTTCACATAATTCCACTCTGTGTATTTTCATGAAAATAGTCAATTAAAAAACAATATTTTGCCAAAGGTCATTCAGTATAAAAAAAAGTCTTAATTCTAAAATGTTCATGCACATTACCCACAATGTATCATTGCTTTCACAAACCGTATTTTATCCTAAAAGACAAAATATAGATTTCTATGCAAATTTCAATATGCAGGCAAAATTAGCATTTTATATTTAAAATAAAAAAACAACCATGCATATTTCTTAATTTGCATAAATATGGCAAAATCTTGTATTTACAATAAATAGGACTAAATGATTAAATGTGTGAATATTTTTAGCATACTGTTTTAAAGGTCGACCATCATGCATATTTAAGTATGTAAACACGCACCAGCATCTCTGGCCCCGCCCTCCGTTGTTACAGTGGCCAGTAGGAGAGCCCCTACGCCCTAAACGTATTTACATAAATTTAGGATTTCACCAATCGGTGCTTGAGGAAAGCCAGACACAAATATTGGCTCGTTTCTCAAAAAGACCAGTGCCACCTCCCACCCTTCAATGTTTTCGTCGTCATGCCCCCCTCCCCCTGAACCTGAAGGGGGAATGTCTCCACTGTGTGATTTAAAAATAACACCCTCATCTCTCCCTCTCACTGACACTCCGTGACACTGTGGTGCAGCAGGAATGCAAAGATGGCTACAGACCTGGGAGAGCTGCTGGTCCCCTACATGCCCACCATAAGGGTGCCGAGGTCTGGGGACAGGGTTTACAAGAGCGAGTGTGCTTTTTCCTACGACTCTCCAGTGAGTAAACACAGATTGTGTGGTTGCTTTGACTGCATGGGTGCATGTTCAGTCATTTTTGAGGGTTTTCTTTCTTCCTTCTGCCCTGACACTTGAAAGGCTGTGCAGCGTTTATCGTGAGATTTCAGGAATCCCGTGCGCAACCATTCGTCTCAGTTTTGTCACAGCATGCTGCAACATTTCAGAAAACGTTAGGGTTTACATCTCAGAAACCTCGGCCCTTTTGTTCCGAGGCGATAAGGTGGAGGCTGTAAACCAGACCAAATAAACCCAGCCTTCAGGTCCCTCCAGCTGAGAGTCACCCTGTGCCTCCCAAAGATATGTCCTAAACATCTCACTCATAGTGAGAGCATTTTGCCCCAGTGCAGGCTGGCAGAGACGGTGTGAGCTCTGCCAGTCTGATAGTACTGTCTTACAGTCCATGACCTGATTCCAACAGGATTCCAGGTCAAACAGGCTCAGACTTGGACCTAAAATGATGCTTCAGATTTCAGCTGGAGAACTTTTGGGGACATGTTGCTTTCTAGGAGGATTAGTGTAAGAAGTATATACAGTTACGTCTGGTCATAATTAAAAAAAATGTGGGGACCCTTAAATTTGCTGAGGTCAGGACCACCTAAAAGAGAATAAAATGCTGACACACTCCTCAGTCAAGCGATCTCATGAGAAAACAGCAGAAGCAGAACACAGCCAGCTGTACCTGAACATGGAAACAGCATCACTTAGTGATGGATACTGATGACTGACATGAGGTCAAGCAGAACAAAGGAGAAACAGTGTTGGATTTCTACTGAGTAAAAAGATATTCTGAAGAACTTTTGGGGACATGTTGCTTTAGTGCTGTGTGTCTGTCCCTCAGCTACAACAGTTTTAAAGGTGACTCAGCTGTTTGGAGCTCATGTCAGACTATTTTTACCCCAGCTGTTGGAGCTCGTGTGTCACCAGGGCCTGTTGAGAGGTTTTTCCAAGAGTGTGAAGCTGGGATCCCTGCACTGTTTTGGGTCTTGATTCACAAAACTAGACTAGGAATGAAATTTTTGTGTTTAGGTACTCAGCAATATGTCAAAAAAGCAAAAACAGCACCATATATTATTAGGAATGGTTACAAGAATGACCGTCAGCCGCACTGTTAGACTGCAAAATCAAGAAAATTATATCTAATAAGTTTTATACAATCAGCACACTCTTCAAGGTTACCCAGAGTATTAGGCTCTTTATCACTTGTGTCCATGTACTGTAGTATGAACTCCATGCATGTTGTGGACAACCAGCTTAGTAGTATAAAGCTGCAGCTAGTTACTTTTTGATCATTTATTTTCTCATTTTGGTCAGGTGACTGATGTGTCTAAACTGGGGAATGTCATGTTTTAGAAGTTCTATTGACCTCTTTAAATTTTAATAATACAGGTAATATGTGTGGATAATTTTTGTTCTCCCTTTAGGAGTCTGAAGGTGGGCTGTATGTGTGTATGAACACATTCCTGGGCTTCGGAAGAGAACACGTGGAGAGACATTACCGTAAAACTGGACAGAGTGTGTACATGCACCTAAAACGTCATGTCAAAGAGGTAAGGCAACATCAACATCCACTCTGGCTTGGTTTTGGGAAGCCTGTTTCTTGAGAACCTCGGCGAACTGACCTTTCCATGCCTGCAAAACTTGATCATGGTAGACTGCACCTGTGTTTGTGTAGAAGTTAATCAGTTTAGGCATTTTAAATATTTTAAATGTCTGAACATGTAGAATTATTCAAAGATGGGGATATCTAAAGTACTGTTTTCAGCCAGGATTAGGAGTAGTGCCAGATGTCCTTGCTTCCACTCTCATCCGAAAGCTAAATGTTTTAAAGGACAAAAAAGTAACTAAAAGAGTAATCACCTAATATATATTATGTTGGTATTTCCACTGTGTTAAAGTGTCAGTATGGATGGATACAAAACAACAACAACAAAATCTGAGCTCCTTACAGGGCTTAATATTCTCAGGGTCTGCAGAGGAAATTTAATATTCTCATCGTCTACAAAGGAGCTGAGGTTTATTAGGTGTGATTCTTCTTTTTTTAGGGAGGCTTTTGGTCTTAAACCTTGAATGCGTGCATAAGAAACAGCAAAGCAGTCCAGGAGCTGAATCAGCAGAACAGAAAAAATAATATAAAAAAAGCAAAAGTATTGTAAACTGGAAAAAATGGATTAGAGTAAATGTTTTCTAATTTGTGCAGAAAAGTGCTAAGCTATCTATGGATATTAGGAAATACAACTACTTCTTACTAATATTGTCATGTTTTATTTTTAAGTTAGACACGTTTTGGTGATCTACATATTATCAAACATCTATCATACATAATTACAAACTTATCTTGTTTGTACATCAGATGGTGGAGTTGTCAGCGCTAGCGTTCATTAATCCTCCAACTGTGTATTAAGCATCCAAATTAGTTCTGGTAAATCAATGAAAATATTTAGAAATCAACGAAAATGATGATAAAATTCTACAGTTTAACAGTGCAAAATAAAAAAAGGAAAACTCATTCATTTGTAAACATTTGATGTTTGATAACAGAGTAAACCAAAAAACAATATATATAAAACTGCTCAAGCCAACCAAGTTAATTTAGCAAAAATACCATTCGTTTTATATAGAATAAACCATGTCACTTATGATATACAAAGCGGTTTGACTCTTATGTGAATATAACAATTTGTCACTTTTATATTTATGATTTGTGTTTTATTGGTCATGAGCACTGCTTTTAGGAACTTTAAGGCCCTGATAATTTGTCATTTTTAACTTAAAAGTCCATTTAAAATGATACTGGCATCTAATTAATGCTCACATTGAATCTTTAGGCCAAACATTCTGTTCATGAACTAAAATTTTGACCATTGAGTAGTTTCATTCTCTTTCATGGTTAATTTGATTTTTTTTAAACATATCTTTCTTTATTCTGCATACTGTTTTGTTCATAATTACTTGCAGATTCTAAAGACATGTTTGTTAATCTAAAGTGTATATATGTGCACTAAATTCAAATAAGCAACAGAAACTCTGTTGGGCTGATTCGCATAGTTACATCATTACATCTGTTCCTAAAAATTTTTTATGACACTCATTTGCCCATAATGGGTCATGTTTTTGCAGATACTGATAAAACCGTGGGTTGTCAGTATAAAGTGATATTATCAGACAGCAGATATGTAGGTCAGGCCTGAGGAGGTAATATGTTCTACATATATTGCATGAATATTGTCAAGAGCAAATAAATAAACTATAACAGTGTAATGCAGAGTCTTAAAATAATTATTAAAATAATTATACATTATCGTACATAATTTATAATTATACATAAGTGATCAAACTATGACTATCATTCTCAATACCTCATTATTTCATATTATAGTTCCTGATTAATGATTTGACCACCTTCTGTATCTGAGTAAAAGGCAGCAAACAGAGTGTGCTCTCCATAATTAATGTTCAATAACAGAAATTAATGCTTTTAATATTTTCTAACTTATCTAGCCCAACTACTATGGACTTGATTGATGTACCAGCTGAAAATATAGAGAAATATGATGTGAATTACATTTTATTTGAGTAAAGACAAAAAACGTGAAGCATAAGTCTTTGCACCTTTCAGTCAAAAGCCTAAAATAGAAGGGTAAAGATAATTTTTACAACACTATTTCTCCTTTGACCTCATGTCAGCCATTGGTAGTCATCATAAGTGACGCTGTTTCCATGTTCAGGTACAGCTGGCTGTGTTCTGCTTCTGCTGTTTTCTCATGAGATCACTTGACCGAAGAGTTTGTCCGCATTTTACTACCTTTTGATTTCCTCACCACAGCCCAGTTAGGGGCCCCCACAATTTATTTTTTTAAATATGATCAGATATACACAATATACTTACACTAATCCTCTTGTAGTTCTTTTCCAGTGGCATTATTAGTGTTATTGTTATTATTTACATGTATTCTTTGTTTATTAAGATTTTCTGTTGTCGAGAAGCCTCAAAAAGAATGTTTTTTTTTGTAAACTGTCTCCTGTTTGGCGACAAAAAAATGTTGTTATTTGCCACAGAAAGCAACAGGTGCTGCAGGAGGTGCTGTGCCGAGAAGACGAAATGGAAAAGTATTTTTAGGTAAGACTGCAGAAAAAATAGAGACAAGAAAAGTCTAATTACAGACCAAATACCATGATGGATGATTTAAAGATTTTTTTTAATAAGTGACATTTTCCCATGATCAGTAACCTCAGTCCTCCCCTGATGGGGCTAAATTTAGTTCATTTATCTGTATATGCAGTTAGTAACTGTTCTAAATCTAAAGTGCCACATGCTCGCTGTGGCCTAATCCACTGTTGAGGAGGGTTAGTTTACAGTGGTCCGGCGGGTCTGTCACTGCTCCCCCATCAGCTGCTGTGTCCTATCAACCCTCATGGCTGACACACTTCTGCTGTTGGAGGTGTGACGTAGGCTGTTGGGGCCAGGTGGGTTTTATTCACTCAAATGGAGCTTTAGACGACTGACACATGTCATCTTCACTCAGTCTTGGGGCTACAGACCATTTTTAAAAGACACTTCCTTCACACCTGCACTAAAATTAAAAGATTCGGAATCGCCTATTAATTTAATAGTTTTTATATACAAAAATGACTTATAAATCTACATTTAAATATTATGAACAATGTGATAAACTACATGTATTGTTATTATTATTTATTTCCCAAAAGCCTAAAATATTAAATAGAATACATAATATAATGTAATTTTTGGTACCTTTTCTGCCCTGAGATCTGCTGACAAGTTTATATGTTAATTTATATGTTATAAGTTATATAATGTCTTCATTCTGGGCACATTATAAATGACGTCTTTCTACTAATTATTAGAAACCTATATTGTTGTGCAGTACTAGCACAGTAGAATTAAAAAAAAAATGATTATAAACATTGATTCCCAACCACCTTCATGATAAAATTCAGCACTCCAAGGTACAAACACCATAAAGATACCCTTAAAGGTACAACTTGATTCTTGTGTTGTGATTCATAATTCATTCTTTATTTACATGGATATAAAAAAATATGACTGACAGAATATGGCACAATTCTCTTCCCTAACGAGAGGTACTGAATTCATACCTTTCAAGGTAATACTCTAGTCCTAACATTTATAACCTTGAAGGTACAGTTTGTTGACCCTTAAAGGTACAGCTGTGTCGCTTATGTAAACCTCCTTGTTCGGGCTCAGAAAATGACACAAATCGCCAACAATGTCTCCTCATATGGCCTTATGCACAGTATTATAGGACATGTTATGTTGGTCACAGCAACTCTAAAGCGGTGCAGTGATCTAATCAGCCTGCCCAAGCGCACACGTCACAGGATAAGAAACAACACTGTCTACACTTTCTACCAATTCACTCATACCCAGGTCCCAGTGTGGTCGCTGCATCAATCTCCATTGCATCAATCTGGCAATGTGAAGTTATGGTTAAAATTTAAGTTATTTGAAGAATAATGTTGGATGTAAACTTATGTATGATACATTTTTTTTTTAATTCTCCCTCCTCAGAAGTAATTTTAAGCATACATCAAGTCTCATACATCAAGTGTGTGTATATATATATATATATATAATTTATTTATCTTGATCAGCTCTAATGATAAAACCCCTGACAGGTGAAGTGAATAACATTGATTTTCCATGTACAATGGAAGTGCGATTTACTAGGCAGCAGGTGAACAGTCAGTTCCTGAAACCGGGCAAATGTAAGGACTTGAGTGACTTTGACATGGTTCAAATTATGATGGTTGGGCAACTAGGTCAGTGCATCTTCAAAACAACAGATCTAGTGACATACAGTGCTTGTGTGTGTGTGTGTGTGTGTGTGTGTGTGTGTGTGTGTGTGTGTGTGTGTATGTGTGTGTATATATATTTGCAGCTCCAGAAAAAAATTAGAGACCACTGCAAAAATGTTCAATTTCTCAGGATTTATCTTTTATAGTTGCAAGTATTGATCTGAACAGCTTTGCCTTAGTTTTTAAGAACTGCTGACAATATTTCTCCTGTTTTCCAAATAAAAATATTGTTCTAGTTCAGAAAAGTATAATTTTAAATGAAATGACAATACATCAAAATAAGAGAAATCATGCAGTGTTTACAGAACTTGAATCATTCAAAGAAAACAAATTTCTTGTTCACTCTTAAACAAAATAGCAATAATTAATAACGACGAACTTCTAGTAGTGTTTTACCATCCAACTAGTCACGTTGTGAGAGAAGAGTGTTGATTACAGCAGTGTTTTTATACTTGTCCTCATTAAATAAGATGTGATTCAGGTGATCACTAAACAGTACCTCATAAAGCAGAGTGAAGTGCTTGTGTAAGAATTTAACAGACACTGGCATGGAATGGTTGTCATACTCATAGAGATGCTGATTTAAAAATAAATTGCGGTGATCTTTTATTTTTTCTGGAGCTGTATATGATACAAAAAACAGAAGAAAGCATTATTTTGGTCACTACATAATTATATTGGCCATTTCCTAGTTTGTCATTTTTAAAAGTAGGAATTACATGTGCCAATTACTAGCTTGTCATGTGGAAAGTAGGAAAACTGTTCGATGAGGGTCTAAACTGTTTGTCACTACGTCTCTTTGAGCTCTAGTCACAAAAGCTACTTTTTAGAGAATCATTTTAGGTGTTTGTAATTTCCACACTGTGTTCAAAATGTGGAACTGTGTGGTCAATATTCTTCTATTTTATAAATGCCCTTTTTGCTCATTATGATTATTATTGACACTGGAATATCTGTCTGATCACCTCTCATATCTCCTTTTTTAAGATTTAGAACTTAACCATGATTTTAACGGGGATGATTATGAATATGAAGATGAGGCCAAGCTTGTCATATTCCCAGACCACTTTGAGATCCCTTTACCAAATATTGAGGAGTTGCCTGCACTGGTCAGTGAGAGTGTGTGAGCATGCCCTGTGTATGCACTGCATGCCAAAGGTCTGACTTGGTTCTGATTTGAAACAGTGCTGTAATGTGCTTCAACCCAAAGCTCTCTCACACAAGTAACTTTACTGAAATTTCAAATGATTCCTCACTGCCCTTTGTTTTAGCCATTTGATAACTTCTTATACCCAGGTCTGCTGGAAGTAAGTATACAGAGAGAAGGTTGATTTTTTTTCCTAGAATTTGATTATCTGTTTGAATTATCATCACACCTGATGATAATTCAAGAACTTTATATAGCTGCTAGAGAGTATCTAATCACTCAACAGAAAGTTTATGAACAATAGATCTTTGGGTCAAAAATCATTACAGTTTCAGTATAACACTTGACTTGTTTGTCAGTGATTGTATGTTCTTTACTTTTTCCTCATACTTTAGTGCTATCTCATGCATACCCATAATAAGTTCTCTTTCTACACTGTGATGTCTTGAAAAGATTCATGGAGCATTTTAGTTTTCTTATAAATGTATGTTTGTGTTGTTACATGTTGTTAGTTTTTTTTCAGTTTTCATCCTGTTTTGTGGTTGTTGATATGTCTCCTTATGAATTTGTGATGGTTATAATTACAAGGACAGACTCTTTAAAGCCTCAGGGAACCTACGATCGTGTTTTCTTTCTAAAATGGTTTATCTTGCTCTTGTGGACATTCAGTATGCGTGTATACAGAAATTCCTGTAATTAACGTTCAAAATACACTAAAAGGCCAGTATTCTGCCAATTCTCATCTTTTTTTATGTAAACTATTGGGTTATGCTTATGTAAGCAGTATGTTCACTAATCACTGTCCCGCCCACAGCTTTAACAAACCTGGTGTCCCTATGATTTCTGTCTATGGTCTGTTTTCGAATCAGAAGAATATATTGAACAATTGCCAGTGACTGAGGGAAAACTAGCATAGTGGGTATAACAGAACTAGCAGTCTGGCTCATCTCTTTGTTGTGCATCCCTATGTTTGTTCCCTGGATATGCATCTATCAGCAAAGTGAAAAAGATCCTTACTGTCCCATGCTGGATAAAAGTGTGACCCGTATATGTAGTGCCCATTTTACTCATTTCTTCTGCTCTTCTTGTGCTGATGTGTTTGGTTCTGCTTAGCATGCTAGCCTTGTGGGACTAAGGGATGCCTGTCATACCTACCTATCAGACCATTCGCCTCGCAACCAAGCAGTTCTCAGAGGTCTCTTTTTAAAAAATGTTTCATCATATTTCTATCATGATTTTTGCTCTCAAGCTTTCCTGGACGTTTAATGAAACACACAGTTTAACTTTATCGGAAATTCTTTTATTCTACACTCTTCCTTGAGACTTTAAAGAGCCTGTAATATAGAATTTGACTTACTTTTTGGAACTAGGAAGTTTTATTCAGTTTGTAAACATTAAGCTCCCCAGTTCATATTTGAAAATTGAAAAAGTGTAATTTCAGCCCATTTTGATTTTGTTATTTGATGCCATGTAAACCAGAGCATTTACACATGCATGCCTAGCAACAGTGGGCTCCCCATGGACGTTGAAGCAATAAAGCCTGCTTACAGATGGCTGATTGCTTTTATTATTTGAATGGATTGAGGCTGGTCAGACTGGGAGGGAGTCTGTTCACCTCCAGATACAGTCACTCAGATCTGAACACATTCCAGGCTGCCTAGTTTGTGCATTACACCTGGCTCTGCACTTGCACTCTGAAAGCTGTATGAACATGTTTTCTTAATGTTAGCTATAAGAGGAGTCTAGGGCTGGGTATATGCATGAATTTGAAAGTTATTTCATTAACAGCATGATGTGATTTTTGTGTTGCCTAGCTAGTTTTTGATCTAACTTAGCTGCTTAGGACTCTGGCATGGCTTTGAGACTTTTTTAGGTGTCACATCATACATGTGTGCATGTATGTGACATATCCTATGTCTGTAATACAGAGCCAAACATTGCAGTCTTCTATGGATCGTTATTGGCTTGTTAATAATATTTGTCAGTCATGTTTGTATGTGTGTATCTCCCCTTTTAGGTGACCATTGCTTGTGATGCTGTGCTTAATGCTGCATCTGCATACAAAAAGCAAGAGTCAGATTCTTGGGAAGAGGAGCTTCAAGTGTCCAAACATGCCAGAAGTCTCAGACAGCAAGATAATGGGGTTCGAATTCCTCCCAGGTTGGTCAAAAGGCAATCCAGATTTCCCTGCTGGCACTCTGCTGATGATGGTGGGCTCGCACAAAACGCTGTTGTTTGATGTTAACATTTTACAGCTTAATGGGTTTGTAGAAATTCTGATGTTTCCTTTGACCTTTTCATCATGTCTAGGATGTTATTTTGGCAAAAATCATAGAATTTATGGATCCAGGTAGAGAATAGAAAAAATATATTCTCCTCTCTTCAGAGGGAATGTTCATCCTTTTCAGAGATGTGCAACCTCTTCCTGACACCCTTTGTGTTTTTCTTCCTTGTGTTTGCTGTGGGTTTAGTGGCTGGAAGTGTACCAAGTGCGAAATGAGAGAGAACCTGTGGCTGAACCTGACGGATGGCTCTGTCCTCTGTGGGAAATGGTTCTTTGATGGGAGTGGAGGGAACGGGCATGCCCTTGAGCACTACAAAGAAACCAAATTCCCTCTGGCAGTCAAACTAGACACCATCACCCCAGACGGCGCAGGTTTGTGCTTAAGGCCAAACACTCCAGAAATGCTTTTAAACATTCCTCAAAAGTACAAATGACTCCTTAGCATAACGTCACAATACTTTAAGACATTTTCATGAAACAGGATATACAACTCAGTGTTTGTTTTTCTGAAGTCTGATAGAAACGGCTCCAATAGTAAATATACACTTTTACAGCGATTTGCACATCTTCAAACAGAGCTAATTATGCACTCTTTGTAATAAAACATGCTGCTGTTTAATGTTCATATCAGTTAAGGTGAGAAGTTTGTGGTAAATTGAGTGTTTTAAAAAAGAAAATGGATTGGGTATTTCAAGAACATTGTTTTCAAGAACAGTTGTTAGATGTCTGTTTTTGTTTTTTTTTTTATTTTAAGTGAAATACAATTATGTAATTGCACATTTAATTATGTGATGATTTACATAATGAATTACATTTATACACACATTTGCACTTCCCCCTTTTTGTCAAGCTTGGGTTTGTGGACAACTGTAATGTTTTTTAGTTTTTATCTATGTGACAGTAAAATGTCTTTTTCTTCTACTACTTCTCTTCAACAGCTTACACAAATGTGTGGCACCATTTAAAAGTATGGAATACAGAATATACCTGCTTGTTTCAGTGAGCTGCCAGTGAGAAATCTGATATCCTGCAGTGATATTTGTAGCCTCTAATGGTTTAAGCTCTCTTTATCATTCTCTTTTACAGATGTTTATTCCTTTGATGAAGAAGAAGCAGTACTTGACCCTCACATAGGAGAACACTTGTCACACTTTGGAATAGACATGTTAAAAATGCAAAGGGTGTGTTTGGAAGTTCATTTGGAATCATTTGGGTCTATGTTCAAACAAATGCCCATTTCCTGTAGGATGTAAACTGTTCCTCTGTACTGAAAGTCTATGGTGATGTCATACAGACAGAGAATGGGCACCACACAGATAACCACATGCAGTCACGAGCCAGTGAGTGGGAGGTGATCCAGGAGTCTGGCATAAAGCTGAAGGCGGTCTATGGTTCAGGGTATACAGGTATCAAAAACCTGGGCAACAGCTGCTACCTCAGTACCACTATGCAAGTCCTCTTCAGCATCGCAGAGTTCCAGAGAGCGTAAGCTTTTTTCAATTTCTTTCTTCCATTTCTTTATTAACAGTAAAATGCACCTTATATTTAAATGGTATTTATCAGTATATACATTAGGAGACCTCATGAAGGTACTTAGAAACTGTTTTTTCTGAAGTAATGTACATTTGTCTTATTAGCAGTGATTGTTGAGGGTTTTTTTTAATTATTATTACTAGGTATGTAGGTAATCTTCAGAGAATATATGACTACTCACCACTCGATCCTACCCAAGACTTCAGTACGCAGATGTAAGTAACAAAAAAGCTGCTGATACATCAGTAAGGATGTTCTTGTTTTCTTCACTACAATGTGATGGCAACAGCATGGTGCCATAATTCCTTTCACTACTTTTACTGTTGTCCAATGATAAGCCACTTTATTAGGTTCAGCTCCACGTACTATTTATGTGTACATAAGTTGTAGTTTCTGCATCGATTATTATACCCTCTTTACCCCATTCATTAATGCTTTTGTGTTTGCGGTGGCAGCACTGCTGTGGTCCTGGAACCACTGATGAATGGGTAAAGGGGACTAACAAATGATGCAGAGAAACATGTGGACAAGAGCCCTTAATTGTAAACTATACTATACACCTGTAGATACAAAGTATACCTAATAAAGTAGCTTGTCTGACTAGTTGCTGGTACATAAATCTCACCATTCTTATGAACGGCTCCACCATTTCACATGGTATACTGGATACCTTGTTTGTGTCTGTATCCAGGGCAAAACTGGGTCATGGGCTTCTTTCAGGCCAGTATTCCAAACCTCCAATCAAAACAGAACTCATTGAACAGGTGATGAAAGAAGAATACAAGGTATTTGACTTGGTCTGTCTTGCTTGATATTTGGATTGAGCATGGGGCTTCAGACAGAATGGCATTAAAAATATTTGGCCTTACTGCAGAAAGCCTTTTGTCTGATTGTGCAGGATTCCCACTATTTAACCCAACTCACTCACTAAACTCAGTTATATTACTTACAGTGGGGTCCGAAGGTCTGCAGCCACTAGTGAAAATGCTTCTATTTTGCATTTATTTTTTTCTAATTTTATGCAAAATATTTCATTAGATGTTGTAGTATCAACACAACAATTTGAGCAAAACTTGGACATCTTTACATGGATTTTGGAATTTCGTAGCTTTTTGTATGTCTCTTTTTTGTATAGCCCTGACCTGTCTGCACTTGTAGTCTTGTGTTTCTGTTTTGTCCTTCAGCACCCTAGGGCTTGAGTGTTACATTGGTTCTACATCTTCTTGTATTTGTGCACTGTCATCATGCAAATGTGTATGTTATATCAATAACATTTAAGTTGCAGTTTGTCATTAATTGATTCATTTTCTAGGCATACATTTTAGGCACATATAAAAAAAACCCAGTGTTTTTTGTGCTTGTGTGGCAGTTCTTGTGTGGTGGAGGGAGCTAATCCCTTGATAGGGGTTTACTTTTCAGTGGCATCATCTCAAATGAAAAGCAAGAGGCTAAATGAAAGAGCTCTATTGTAGCTTACTAAAGAGCCTCTACTGTTGTGGCTAACAAGCTGTTTCCTCTATAGCAGCAGCACAGAGGGATTTCTCCAAAGATGTTCAAGGCTCTGGTCAGCAAGGGCCACCCAGAATTCTCCTCAAACCGCCAGCAGGATGCCCAAGAATTCTTCCTGCATTTCATCAACCTGGTGGAGGTATTGTTCTGCCTTGTCCTGCCTTGATCTGTTTGTAAGCATTCCTATTTTAGAAAGGCGGTGCATCAGTGCTTAAAAGACTTTTTAAACTACCATCTGCTGCATTTTAGGAGAAACTTTTGTACGAAAGAGTAACTAAACACATCCATGTTCGGTCCCTAAGCTTATTAGTAGATGATGGGTATTTTTATCATGAAAAACGGCAAATGTCTATTGTCGCAGTGTCTGTGGGCTGAAATTCTGTAGTAGTTTCCAGGGCTTGCCTGAAGTCTCTCTGTCGCTTGACTCTTGTTTCAGAAGACACTTCTGAGCAACATTCCTGCTCCCAGAGCTGCCAGACATACACTTGTGCTCTGAAGTGACTTTCTCAACTGAGTTAAATTTAGAACCCCCTATCAGTTACACGGGCTCGATAATGCTTCCTATTTACCTCGTCTGCACGAGCCATGTCCAGAATCGAGTGCCCTGTAACTTTTCAGTGACCACAAAAACATCATGAAGCCTCATGACACAGTACTGAATTCCCCCGTCTGTATATTTGCTTGTCAAATGACAAAACATATCCGTAACTACATGATACGATATTTGTTTTGCCATCTGCTAACAGTGTCTCTAAAATGTATATAATCCTTAAATGGTCAACCTAGTAGGGTCAGACAGGGCTTCTATGAATGTTCATGCTAAGAAGTACTGCCTGATGTATTTGTGGAGAGACGGCCAGTGAGGGGAGCTTATACTGCCCTTCTGCCTGCTATCTGGCCATTCAGCTCTGGTATTTCAGTGCTGCTGGAGGAGAAATATAGCTGGTGTATTTTTGTAAGGCCTCAGAATAGAGAGACTGCTGCAGCTTCTCTCAAGATGGCCTCATTGAACATTTAATAAAAGTTGCTCTCTTTTATGCCTCCAGAATGAGGCTTGGGTTTGAAGAGACATCATGTTGATTGGCGAAAGCACATTTTATATAATGCTTTAGGTGTTAGACTTAGAGCTAATTTGGGATGGTGGGGTATTTTGTTGTCTTTTGTTTTTTACATTTTTATTTGCATTTAATTAAGGTTATAGTACCTCTTGTAGAAAACATTTTTATCATTTCAAAACATACCGTGATAATGTGATGTCATGAGCACATTTACATATATCCAATATTTAGCTTTCTCATCCATGCTAATGACTGTTATAAAAGCAGAAGGGATTGCTTTTTGACCCAGACACAATACAGGGCCATCATTCAAAGAACATATATCAATCTTGAAGACACCGTAACAAAACATTCTGATTCAAGCGATGAAAAGAGTTTAGAAAATAATTGTGTAAAAAATTAAATAGTGACTAAACCCACACAAATGTCATATGTGGACCTCAGGGGGAGAAAGTAAAATGTGAGAAAAATGTGGGCTATGAGGCCTTTGAACACTGACTTTAGTTCCTCACTGGCATGCCTGTATAATTTACATATTAGTTTCATAGTAGTCGCTGAAACAGTCTTCAGATTAATAACTGAATAGCAAGCAGTGGTATCAAAGGGACGAAGGGGGCCAAAGGCAAAAGTATTTATAGCACTGAGGACAGGAGGGTTATTAGTAGTGAATGGAAAATTTCATCAGAACACTGGAGCTGGTCTTTGCTGTAATGTTTGCAGAGGAATAGTGCTGGATCAGAGAACCCCAGCGACGTGTTCCGGTTCGTCGTAGAGGAGCGTGTACAGTGCTGTCAGACACAGAAGGTGCGCTACACACAGAGAGTGGACTACCTTATGCAGCTCCCTGTACCCATAGAGGCTGCCACCAACAGAGGTAATATACTCCACAGTAGTTTTGTAAAGATGCTGTTCTTTGGCATTATATTGAGCAGCATTAATCTTGGCAGCAATGAATTTACTCCCTGAAACTTTAGTGCTGCTACACATTCCTTTCGGTCTCCAAAACAGTAAAATTGACATCTGTTAATGTAAAAGGTTTTATTTCTGTTATTCCTTTTTGATGACGGCAGCACTGTAGTTTTTTTCCTTAATAATTACTCCTACCATACTTAATTGTATTTTATTATAGGAATGTTTGGTGTTTATCTGAGGCTTGTTAGAAGCTCAGCCCTCTTTTTTTTGTTTTTTTTGCAGAAGAGCTAATAGCGTATGACGTTAAGCGTAAAGATGCTGAGGAGAACATGCGGGCCCCTCCAGAGCCGGTCAGGGCCCGTGTCCCCTTCACTGCCTGCCTTCAGGCCTTCACGGAACCTGAGAACGTTCCAGACTTCTGGAGTTCTGCATTACAGGCCAAGTCAGCTGGAGTGAAGTAAGCAAGGTTCTGGTCCAAAGCCTGGGATGGATCACAGACTGAAACTCAGTGAACAGTGCACTAATGGAACAGTAATGCTCAGACACACACAGTCTTTTGTGAGGAATTAAAGAATCAGATCCCTACATTTGCCTTGCATTTAGGCCTGAGTCATCATAGAAAAAGCACTCAGTGATGATACAAACCCATTTACCAAAACCACTACTAACCCTGTTGTTCATTTATTGATTTGTCCATGCAAATCAAATGGTGAGCCGTGCAGTCGGGCTAGCCAGATCGATGATCTCGAACATCTTCAGGCCACATGCTCAGGTTTCACACATCAAATGAAACATTTTGTGTCTTAAAGAAGTTAAGTTCCGTTCCCATACATTTGGATATAAGACCAAAAAAATAGCTAAGAATCCACAAACATCAGTGTCTTGGATGGTAATGTTCATCACAGCCCTCTGCTGGCACTGGCCCACTTGCATTTAATAGTTGTGCAAGCCCAGCTAAGCACTATGCAAAACCTCAGGCAGGTTTTATTTAACCTTATTCAACATTTCATTCGGTAAAAATTGCTTGCATATACATCTAATGTGAAGTAAAGCATTTAAAAGCAAGTGATTTTCAGTTTGGACAATATAATCACGAACCACCTTTTACAGAACTGGTTGATGAATTAATTAGTTGAAAGTTTTTTACTGAAAATATTTTTTTAACTGAAATATTTGAAGCATCATTGAAGTAACTTGTTGTTCTTTTTTAGGACTTCACGTTTTTCATCCTTCCCTGATTACATGGTTGTGCAGCTCAAAAAATTCACATTTGGAGTGGACTGGGTTCCAAAAAAGTTAGGTGAGTAAAACTCTGTATAGGATGTGGTTTGTAGTGGGTTTTTTTTCACTGAATTCCCCTCACCTTTCTGGCCACAGTGGGCCTCCTGTCCTTTGAGCACCTTATTAACAGATCAGTCAGTGTTGGCATCTGTGTTTGTCCATCACACATTCTCTTGTGCAATATGGACTGATCACATGCTGCAAAGGTTCTTGAGCAACACAACATGCTGAAAATACTACCAGTTTGCACAACTCGTTCACTGCTGTGTAGAGAAAGTCACTCTTCTGTCCTACAGAGGGCACTGTGGCTCTGTGCTTTGCTTGCTTCACTTGTGGTTCTGTAGAGTTTCTGCTTGTGCTTGAAGCAAGATTAGGATTTTCATTTCATTGAAAGCATTTTGTATAATCTGTGTTCGGCTGTGTTGTCCATTCAGATGTTACAGTGGATGTGCCTGATTTTTTGGACTTGAATCGGCTCCGGGGCACAGGACTGCAGTCAGGTGAAGAAGAGCTGCCTGACCTCACGCCCCCTATTGTCATTCCTGAGGACACAAGAGGTAACAGTATGTATATTTTTGAGATATGTTTATTTTTTAATGAATCTATTGTTCTTCAGTGCATCCATATTTCATTTTTTATTTTACACCATTTACCACCTCCTTTTTTACCTTATATCAGGGGCGTTGAACTCCAGTCCTGGAGGGCCGTGGTCCAGCATGTTTTGGTGATTTCCCTGCTCAGAAACACCTGGTTCACCTCACCA
>JBBPCY010000109.1:11603435-11623180 GCA_037974405.1 Brachyalestes nurse
TTTCATGTTCTTGTGCTTGTTTACCCCCTTTCTGTTTTACAGGCCCGTGTTCCCCCCGTTTTGCCTTGAAGGGTAGCTCGCCTTGCAACCCAGCCTGTTCCCACGTTCCTGGCCGTGTGAGCTCTGCAGCTCTAGCCAGGAGTCCTGATTTTTGGTTCTTTTGTTAGTTTGGGGAGCACGGGTCTGGAGTGTCCCGTTGTGTGTTTTTTGGTTTAAGAGCCGGGGTTTTGTGTTTGTGTTCTGTGTTCATTGATTTATTAAAACCTGTACTAACTAACTGCTGTGTGCGTCCTCCCCTTCCCTCTCCCTACCTTCAACTCTGACAATTTTTTTAATTCCTGTTTTCGTGTTTTATGAGCTAGAAGTCCAAATTATGTACAAATAAACAACTAAGTACTTGAAATCATTTAATTTTCTCTGAATCTATCATCTATGAAAGTGTAATGTTTTGAATGGAATTATGGAAATAAACTTTTCCATGATATTGTAATTTTTTGGAAAGCATCTGTATATTAGAGGCTCTTATTGCGTGTTTTGTTTGGGTTTCCGGCAATGCATGAATTACCGAAATTAGGGGATAGCCTAACATGGAACAGGAAAATACCACCATGTAATCCATTTAACTGTAACAGTAACTGTAACGGAATACGGTTACTCATAATTTGTTTTCTAAATATATAAGGCCGGTACATGTATTCTGTTACTCCCCAACACTGTCAGTGGCATATCTAGAACTGTCAGAAAATTTATTTCACCATGCCTTTATAGGCAGTTACAAATCTAGAACTGACTAAAACCTACTTACAATACAGCTCAATGGTAAGTTACATATCTAGAATTGACTGAAACCTGCTTAAACTACAGCTTGATGGTCAGTTACATATCTAGAACTGACTAACACCTGCTTATACTACAGCTTTACAATCAGTTACATATCTAGAACTGTCTAAAACTTGCTTACTCAGTCAGCGACCTATCATTTACATTAATCAAGCTGAAAACACTAAATATCATGCAGGTATTGTAATGTTTTAAGTTGGCCACCTAAAGTATCTACATGTGGGTCTGTGTTTGGAACATCTTCAGCATGTTTGTGTTTCCGGCTGAGGGGGGCTTGTTCTCCAGCATCCAGTGAGGGAAGAATCACCGGCAGTTGGATGGACAGCACGGTGAACTCTTACTGTCCCTTCTCTTTCAGGAGCACTGAGGCAGATCACATTGAGACTAATGGGAGGTGACCGCCTGTGTTACAGCGCTCTTTCTCTGGTACGCCAGCGCAGTGTGGCAGGCCACTGTCAGGCTTGCTGAAGAACCCTGTGCCAGTATAGGACGCCTCTTTACGTAATACAGTGTTTGAGCGCTAAAAATAGAATGGCCCCTGCCATTCCAGCATCACTTTTTTCTGGCCCTTGTTTGAAATGATCTACTCAGCGCTCTATTACATGGCAGGCATGTGTACAGGCAGTCGTATCTTGGGCAGCGAATCAAGAGGACGTCCAGACACTTTTGGCCCCTGGAAGCACATCTTTGTGGTGGCCCTTTTGTGAACGTTTTGGGAAAAGTTAATCAAGAGCATGGATCCTAGAGAAAGCAGACACAGCATGTGACCAGCTGGCATACAGACTCATCATGGAGACAAGAGAGCATCCCTGCTGTTCTTAGGGTTTTTTCCTCACAAACTCTTATTTTGAAGAATCTCAAAATTCCTGGACCTAGAGACGGACTAGTTCCTAGCAGTGGCACGAGGTTTGTGTATCCCTGTGAGGAGTGTGTGAAGGGGGATCATTCCCCTTGACTCGCTCGCTCTGGAGGAATGGTGTCCACAAGAGGATGTCCAGCAGCAGGAAGATTGTCTGGAGTCTGGTGGTGCTCTCCCTGTTCGAGACGGGCGTTGGGGTGGCCAGTGTTACCCTGGGGGTGTTGGAGCTCCGAGGCATGGTCCAGCAAACACATCTGTCCACCTCCACGCCCATATGGAGCGGCGTGTTCGTACGTTCCTTTCCTTTCAGCACAAAACAAGTCTCAGAAATGTTTTACTTTATTTGATGTCTCCAATACAAATCCAATCATTTTATTTACTATTGAGCTCCTCATGTCTCTGAGTGTTTATATAGATGTTGATGATGGTAAAACAGTAAATTCATCACATTAACATACATTAATATTCTGCACTTTTTTGTTTCTCAAAACCTTTTTAGTGCTTTAACAATGACCCCATCTAATGTTTAAAGAACCTCTACAAGTTGTAAAGGTTCTTAAAAGTGTAATGTAATGAACAAAAGCTAATAGTCACTGATTAGCATTATCACGCTGTGGACTGAGACCTTCTGTTCACTCCGGCTGAACTGGTGGTTTAAAATGAGGTAGAACCTTTAGATTAGCTGGTCCTTTACACAAATGTTTTTGAGGATCAGTTTGAGAACCACTGCTTTACGGATCCAAGTGTTACTTTTATGGCATCTGGGTTATGTTAGAACCTCATCTTTTTGGGGGATGTTTTGGGCTTCAGTGGTCAGTGGGTGAAGCTGTTGATGTTTTTGTGTTGTTCGCCAGTTTCTGCTGTGTGGACTCTGTGGGCTGCTGTGTGCCAAGAAGAGGACCGGACTCACAGTAAGTACATGATTAAAGGGTAATTCTACCCATTTAGTTAAACTGAGGTGTTAACGAAGTCATTAAGAGTGGGTTCAGAGAGAAATGCTTCATTGTAGAGACACTGATTTCTTTCCAGTGGGGATGAATGTAACCAGACAGCTCCAACACAAATCCAGCCGTTTTATTCATTACTGACCCCCAGTGAAGCTCCACGTGTCTCTGAGTGTTTATATGGATGCTGACGATGGTAAAATGGTTAATCTGAACTAAATCACTTTTCTTTGGGGACTATTTGGCCTGCATGTGTCCCTCCACCATTAATGGGTTTAGTTTTAGGACTAAAATCTTCTTTAGGACTAAACTCTGGTAGAACAACTTTTTTGATGGAGCTTTTAGATGTAGACATCTGCTTTCATTTACCACCCCTGTAAGTGATTCTGACTCTGTGAGTATCAACAGACCCACCAAACCCTCTTTGAACCTCTCTGTTTACATTTTAACCACTTAATCATGGAGGAATTTTGGAAATATACACAACAGTATTATTTTGCTCAAAACTCTGCAGAAATACTTAGAAATACTCTGAAAAGAACTTCAAATACACTACACTATATCCACAAAACCTGTGGTCGGTAAGAGAAGTGGATATAAATAAACTATCACTAAGTAACTTACAGGTTAATACAGACAGTGGTTTTAAGTTGTTTTCTAAGTACGTAATAAAGATCAGTAGTAGTTCAATAATATTGACATAAGTAGTGATATTGCACATGGTAAGACAACTGCACATGATAATAAGATAATAATGCACACAATAAACATTATTTTGCACGCAGTAAGAAATTGCATATCTGAGTAGCAACAAGTTGTAGTACAGATTGTTGTCTGGGTGTGTAATGGGAGAGGGGTTATCTGCCATTTTTGCATTGGCACCAAGGAACCGTGCCGTACCACAAATAAAGCGACCTGAGCTGCTCGATGGCAGAGCTAAGAGTGGGCCGCAGCTGAGCTGACTGCATTGTTGCTTTCTGCTTGGTCAAATGCTTTGGAATAGAAGCCGATGTTTATTACTGGAACAAAAAACAACAATAGAGACACAATAGAGACACAAACTAACAAACAGACGAAGTACAAGCTCTACTGTCTGTTTGGGCTGAAGATACATTTTAGTGGGAGTTTTCTATGACACTTACAAATTTATAAACATGAAGATGATCCAGGACATCACTAACAAGTTGGGTTAGATTTTCATCAAACAGATAAAGAATAAAGAGAAAAAATAAAAACTCAAACAAGACTATAAATAACGAAAAATCATAATAGCAAAAGCAGCACTGACAGAAAAACTTTTTGCCGGTTCGACTCCATGGACGCGGTTTTGGGATGACCAGCAACTGTGTGGGCAGAACTGAGTCACAAACTCCGTTACCAGACTGAGATACACTGGAACATCAAAGAGTGATGCAACCTCAGTGCCATTGCAGTACAGTTTAGGTACAGCATGGTTCCTGTAGACCTGTGGAAAAGTGCCTATATGGTGTCTGAAATGACCTCTGAAATTGGACTGACCTCTCTGCTCCTTCTTCCAGATGATCCTCTTCTCCGCCTGCTGTATCTGTGGGCTCATTGGGGGAATCCTGAGTATTCAGTTTGTGCGGGCCCTGGGCAGGCGAATGGACTCACTGCCCTCGCTGCACCTGGCCTCGCTCTCTCTGGCCTGCATCGGCATTGGCGGCTGCACACTGTCCACCTGGCTGACCTGTCGGCTGGCCAGCAGCGAGCAGCAGAGAATGTTTCTGGAGAGAGAACTTTCTCTGCACCACTCTGTGGAGATGGCAGAGAAGGTGAAGGGCGGGCATGGCTAAAGCTGTAATTAAATATACTGGAATATTTTATCAATATGTTTCTTAATGTAAATACAGTATGCTGGGATATACTGCATTGTAGTGTAGGAAGAACTTTACTCCAGTATGAGACACACAGGGGGTGGTGGTGGCCTAGTGCCTGTGGACCAAGAGGTCATGGTTTCGAATCCTACCTCCAGCACTAGGTTCCTGAGCAAGACTTAACCCCACGTTGCTCCAGGGAGTTAGGGAATGGAAGTCGCTTTGGCTAAAAGTGTCTACTAACTGCCATAAATGTAAACACAGTAAAGTTATTCCGCACAATGAAATAATTGTAATGTGGAGGGACCCATGCAGAGTGTTGTGAGGCAAAATAGTCCCCAAAGAAAAGCAATTTAGTTCAGATTCATTATTTTACATCATCAACATCCATATAAACACTCAGAGACACGCAGAGCTTCACTGGGGGGAGAGAGAATAAAAGGCTAGATTTGTGTTGGAGACGTCTGGTTCCATTCACCAACACTGGAAATAGATCAGCGTCTCTACAATGAACTGTTTCCTACCAAACACTCACTGAATTACTTGGTTTACAAACACAGAATTTTGAAAAATCGGTGGGATTACGCTGTGATAGTTTGGCCCAGAAAATAATGAAGAATGCAAATAAGAAAGGAAAGTAAGGACCCACTGTTTATCCTCATGCAAATTACACAATGCTGAGTGATGAATCTCAGCCTCCATTCATTTATTCAGCTCCTTTTGCAGATGATCTATTCTTGCACATCAGGACAACAACAGAATGAGAAACATTACCTCTGAAAAGCCCTTTTAAGATTATTGTGATTACTATTATTATGAAAACGGCATTCTGATGTGGTAAGACAAAAAGAAAAGACAAAATAATTAATATTTATGCATTTCTGTCATTTTACACTGAATACAGTCTTCTATTATTTTAAAGAATGCATGAACTGTAGATTTACTATTGAGCTGTACTGAACTCTTTTCCAAGTATGATATTGTAATATTTGAATATGAATATGGTTTTCTACTGGCTCATACTGGATTTGTTTATGAAAAGTGAGCGTACATTACTGGTGAAAAGTTTTTCCTGATAATATTTTTGTTGTTTTATATATAATAATAACTTATAATGTACATTTAAATATTACTAATTAGTGCTGGGTGCGTTAACGCATTATTATTGCGTTATTATCACGTTAACACATTATTTAAGTAATGCCGACAATTATTTAATCGCGCCTTAATGCAGTTTTTTAAATTACTCTTATTTTGAAAGCTCCTTTTTTTCCTTCTGGACCTCTTTGCCTCGTTTCAACACAACACTTGCTAATGAACATACTGACTGATTCTGCTGGTACATGTTCAGAGAAAAAAGAAAACAGATTTATAACTGGGCGCTGGTTTATGATGACTTGTCAAAAAATGCTATACTGTAGCACAAATTGACAGCAGAGTCTATGGCTTCAGGCTACACTGCCGAAAAATGCTCCTGTTAAGTTTATACAGTTTATGGTCAGTTTGTAATACTGATAATGATGAGAAACAGACAAATAATATGCATAATCAGTTTTTATTTAAAATATTTACTTATAAGCAGTGTTTCGATTCATTATGCCTTGTCGAAAAATGCTACCTTGAAGCTAATTCAGTTCATACAGTCAGTTTAGAAGAGAAATAGGCAAATAATATGCTCTGCGCCTGTTTTTCGGGGGTGAGTGATTATAGTGGTTATAATGCTATAATGGTTCTGGTGCCCATGCTCTGGACTCTGGTTTTTCTATAACAAAAAGATAAAACGTGAACACCATACAGTGGCAAATCGCTTTGGTTTTATATTTGATTTGATTACATTCATGTGTTAGTTGAGATTTACAGAAATATTTTAACTGTAACTGTGTAACTGTGTTAAAGGGAACACTGCTGTTAAAAAAGCTCTCTATGTATTTAAAGCATTTGCAAACCAAATGTTACTGCACTTTTGTTCATATAGCAGTACTTTTAAAATAAAAATGCACAATACACTACTTTTGCTAGTTATTGATAATATTACTATTCTTTTACTATTATTACTAATATTAAACTATTCAACAAAAATTATTTCTGTCTATATCTATATCTGGTCTTTAATATTTATTTGTTTGTTTGTTTTCTGTCTTGAGACTGGATTTGAACATTAAAAATACGATTTCTGTACACTAATTTTAGTAGAACTTTAAGTATAACTTCATTCTGGATATTCATTTTCTTAGAACTTCATTCTGGATGTTATTTTTATTAGAACTTTATTTTTTTTAGAACTTTATTCTGGATGTTTTTTTTTTTTATTACACCTTCATTCTGGATGTTAATTTTATTAGAACTTCATTCTGGACATTAATTTTATCAGTCTGTTATTAGAGATGCTGTGTGGAGTGTCGGAAAATACAGATAATAAAAATTGTACTTTGTTACCATACATAAATGTTATTTTAGAAGAGTTGTAGAAATAATTGTTGGTGTTTGGGTGTTCAGTACTTTGGGGAGTTTGATGTTTTGACCGTCAAGTCCTTGTTTAATAATGAATTTTGCTCTGTTATGGACATGAATTATTTGTTGTGTCTCAATTGTTGACGCGCTGCCACAAACAGCGCCCCGCTGGTTCACTCTCAGTATGACCCAGACTCTCAGACACTCTGGCTTAATTATTAAATTACAACCTTTACCGTAATTGTATTAGAAATGTATTCTGCATGTCACTTTAAGACTGATCATCTTAAATACCACTGATTCTCTTACTGATTATATTTGTTTATTAATATGTTTTGAATAATGTGTGCTATGATAATGTTGCTTGCAGTCTCTGACAAAAAGTAAGTAAGTGTGTAAGTTAGAGCTTAGATCGGGCCCAAAAAATGAAACCCGACCCTACCCGAGCCTGTGCACCTTGTGTCCAGCCCAGCCCGGCCCAACACATTAACTGTAATTATCGGCCCGAGCCCGATTTAAACCCGACTATCTTAAATACATGGGCCGTTATCACACGTAATTAAAAAAAACAAATGCTTGATCACAGCCCTGCCCGGCCCGGGTTCGGGTTCGGGCAGAGAATCTAACTCTAATGTAAGTAAAGCTTTATTGTCATCTCAGCCATGTACATATAGTACACAGTGAAACGAAATGTAGTCCTTCTGGACTATAGGTGCAGCATAGAACACAACAGAACAGCAGCACTATTATATTTATATAGGTGGAGATCATAACATTAGGAAGTCAGTAACAACACAGTACTGTATACAGAATTGTAGTGTGGACATAAACATTCTTATATCTATATTTACGCATACATAGCTATACATATTTATATATCTATACTTATATACACACACACATACACGTGCATATGTGTACACATATACATACACACATTTGCACATACATTTATATGAATACATATATACACTATTATACAATTTTACAATTGTGAACAAGTATAAATGATTAGATGAAAAAAGAATAGAAGTGATCAAGAACAACTACAATTATATCGTAATTAAAAATATAATTGTATGATTTTCCATGTATTATTAAAAATATATCATTATAGACACAAAATATATAATCATAGCCATTCTACAGTATATAGTAGAGTTATAGAAACACTAAAGACAACAAGAGAGAAGAGTATGGAATAAATAAAAACAGTGCAAGTGTACTGAAGAGTACATTAAATGTAAACAATAAAAACAGTTACCAAGTTATCGTGCAAATGTAGCAGTTGTGCAAGTATTGAAGTGTGAGGGCAGTGTACAAGTAGATATAAAAAAAGACCACATGATGGCGCCACAACTTTAAGAACGCAGAGGGGCCTAACCCAGAGCACGGGGGTCTCTCAGCTTAGTCCTCAGTCCTGGACTGTTCTCAACGGAACGGTAAGCTCCAGATTTCCTGAACATCTTCCGGATTCCCCCTGCTCTTCTCACTCTGTATTTAAAGGTTTCTGGAAAGCCCCGCGATCTCCAGACCTCCACCAGTGCCAGAAACGTTTTGTACTACATTCCCTTTCATTTAATTTCACACACATGTTCATTCCGAAATGTCTATCTTCAAGCCATTCTAATGCGAATGTTACTTTTTCATGTGTTGTCTTAGCCAGTGAGCTCACAGCTAGCCTAGTCATTAATGTTTATGTGTGTGTGTGTGTGTGTGTGTGTGTGTTATGTGTACATATTTACATTTCTATACATGTATGTGTAGAACATTAGAAGTGTCGGTTTTCAAACCTTTTGAAAATGCTAATAGTCTTAGCTAGATGATAACCAGCCCTGCCCATCACCTCAAGCTGTGTTAAACAACACTAACTGGGGTCACTACAGTGAAAGACCTGCACATATTTATTTATTTATCTTTTTTTTTTTTTTTTCGAGAAACTGATTTTATTTCAGAAGGGAATATTTAATATCAAAACTGACATTTTTTTTACTTTCTTAACTCACATTTCTGCTCACTTTAATCTTTTTAATTAATATTAGTGATTCATCATGATGTTTTTTATAGACTAAATTCTTCCTATGGTAGAGATCCCACCCAGTATCATGTTTTCCTCATTAATGTGTCATGGTATGGAATTCCCACTTCTAAATTTCCCATCTGAGTTGACTTTAAAGGCCCAGTTTCCTGGAAAAAAGATTTTACTCATATTTTAATGACGGAAATTTTGAAACATGCCATTCATTAACCAGTCTGTATCCTCCATACTAACCGTCTAGAATCTGTTTTATAATCTTTTGTATTTTTAAGGTAACAAAAATCATCCTTTATCTGGATACTTTTATTTTGCTCTCTTAACTTTTGTCTAACTAAATTTTTTATATTATTTTTTGTTAGTTTTTTAGGCTCACTTTATTTCTGACTATGATAATATACTGTATATGGTCTTAGCGACCAGTTCAGCTCAGCAATTTAGAAATGCCCATTCGTATTAAAATTTAGAAGCAAAAGGAGTATTCCAATGAGTGCAGACAATCTGAAAAAAGGTAATTTACAAATATCAGTCAGTAACAAAAGCACCCTGTTCATAGAGGAAAACAGTTGCGTAGAAATTAAAAGTGGGATAAAAGAGCTTTTTTTCTAAATATTTTATAGTACAGAGGTGTTTTAATAAGTGACCAAGTCACTTTCTGGTGTGACATCTTTTGCGTAAATACAACACACTTTTTCTACCTCTGCATGAGATGGATGGATGTGTGTGTTGTTTTCCTGCATGTAGGACAAGCCTCACTTCATTGGGCTGCCCACAAATCATCGTTATGAACAGAAGCATTCCTCCATCCTCAGGGGGATAAAGGCCTTCATTCTAACCCCTAGTGATAAATGCCGGGGGCCTAGAAGTCACTTAGCTGGCAAATTTACAATCCGTAGTGATTTAAAGACTCTGGATGGTCTTTTGGTGTCCATCTCGCCTGTCCTCTTCATCCAGAGCTGCGTAATATTCCAGTGATGGATGACATGAATGGGCAGCTAGAACAACAGTTAGACATGAAAGCAAACCTTGGCTCTGCAACTGCCGCCACCATACTTCCTCAATCAGCAGGTTTGCTTCTCTTCAGAAGTGAAGGGCATATTCGTTCTGCTCGGATAATGAGGTGCAGGCTCAAAAAACCTTCAGTTCAGAATTTGGAAAACAGGAACCTGAACAATATCTGAAATTAATGACTTTCTGAGCATCTGGGGGACCCGCATCATCATTATTGGGGCCCCAACCACTTATATTGGTCATATTGGTTTTGTAGAGAGAGAGATTAATTACAATAACTACACTTATTCATTTTTAATATCCAATAATATTTATCTTTTGTAAAGAATTAAAATCAAGATAGAAAAATTAAAAATAATACATATAAATAATACATAACACCTTGGAGATGTTAAACTACACTCTTACATCATATATGCGGGCGGCACGGTGGTGCAGAGGTTTGCGCTGTTGCCTCACAGCAAGAAGGTCCTGGGTTCGACTCCTGGGCCCAGGGTTTTTCTGTGTGGAGTTTACATGTTCTCCCCGTGACCGTGTGGGTTTCCTCCCACCAACAAAACTGAGCACACTAAATTGTACCAATGTGAGTGTGAATGGTTATCTGTCTCTGTATGTGGCCCTGCGGCTGTCCAGGGTGTACCCCGCCTTCACCCATAGCAGCTGGGATAGAGTGCGGGACTAAGGGTTAGATAATGGCTGGATGGATATATATATACATATATATATATATATGTACGTACAAAATTATTTGTTAGTGACCTGAACCCACTCAATCCACTATGTATCTATAAATTATGAGTAACTTATTTGAAATGCTACTTTTTCACTTTTTGACCTTTAAAGATGCAGAAACAGAAATGGCCTGTTCAGTTCTAAAGAAATATTCGAACATAGGCATGAATAAATGAATTGGTACATAAACAAACACAATATCATAAATTTAGCTCAGTCAGGTGGGAAGAACAGGCTCTTTTAATGGAGAAGTTTCACAGGCTAGACGTCCATCAAGGAGAAATTTCTTATGAAGTCATGGTCAGGGAGCCTCCCTAAACATTCACCACCATCTAATGTTCTAAAGGTGATTAACGTGTTGATGCTGGCATCTACACCACTAGAGGGCCTGCGCGCCCAAGTCGCGCTCTTACAGTGTGTACATATCCCAGATGTTTACGTGTGTTGTGTTTGTAATAGAAGGCGTGCAACTTCTTCCAGCATGATCTCTTTCTTCTTCACTCCTCAGGATGAGAGGAATCATGGAGTGTGAAGCCTCTGCGAGTCACACTTGGCGTCCTGAAAGGGATGAGTCATGTAAATCACCGCCTTTTCCCCTCTCAGATCCACCAGGCGCTCTGGGAAATGTCCCCTCCTGAACCACAAGGAGATCTTCTGAGAAGCAGGTCAGCTCTTCTATTGGGATCAGTCCTTTAATAGGTCAGAAATGAGACACTTTGTGGGTTTAAGTGCTATTGGAGCTTCTTTGCTGATCCACAGAGGGTTGAGGCAAGCAGGACATAAATGCAGGAGCCAAAAGATTTAATGCTAAAGAACAAGTAACAAATACACAAACAACAACGAGGGCTCAGGGGTACCCAGAAAACCCAAGAAACTATAAAACACAAGATGATCTGAAGGATAACAAGAACAGGAGGACAGCAGAAACAAAGAGGAAAATAAACAGGTTTAATAAAAACTCAGGAAAACCAACACAAGTAGAAAATGCAATAACAAAAATAGAAAGCAGAATGGCAAGAAGTGTTACAAAGACTCTACAAACATAGACTGAAATACAGGAGTATTTATACTAATGTAGGAAATGAGAACACCTGGACAGGGGCGGAGACATGAACTGGACATGGGTAAACATGATAACCAGGGGGACAGGCAAAGGCAGGACAAAGACTAAAACATACTCACATGGAACAGACACATAAATAAAGACACATGGAGAGGGTAAACAACAACATAGAAGAGAAAACATGGAATAAAAGGGAAGGACAACACTTCTTGTTGATAAAATAATGTCAAATGTTTGGACATGTTAACCAATAGAACATGTTTTCCTTTGAAAGCAATAAAGGGATGAAAGCATTGGAACACAGATATTCTACTTACTTTTTGCCCTCCATCGACACAACAGATCGCACTAGTGTGACCTGTTGACACCCATCTCGAGTGATCTGAACACATGTTTATAGCCTCAGTGTCTGCAGCCCCAAGGGCATTAGTGAGGTCAGGTACTGTTGTTGGAACATTGCCGTAAGGATTTGACCGCAGCCCAAAAGCATTAGGGAGGTCAGGTACTGATTTTGAAACATTGCTGTGAGGATTTGAGTGCATGAGAGCATTAGTGAGGTTAGGTACTGATGTCGGAACATTGCTGTGAGGATTTGATTGTATGAGACAGAGATGTTGAGACAGAGAGGAAGTCCAAGTCAAGTCTCAAGTCTTTGAGTGGCAATGCTTATAAATGGCGACTCTGAATGTGGGATTTTTGAGCTTTAAATGTCTGGACGAATCGGCGGGGGCGGGGCTTGGGGATGGGACTTTTTGGGGGGCGGGGCTTGGGGACGGGCACTAATGAGGCAGCTCCTTGCCAAAACAGTAACACAAGACTGCAGATAGGAGCTCGAAGAGAACGGTAAATGGAGTGGCATGTTCAGGTTTTAGATTTAAGATGCAAAATAAAATGTTTTAGACCCTAAAACAGGAGAATGAACGGCGAGGTGAACAGTTTTCAGGGGTTATTATGGAAAACGTTGGAAAGAGTGCGAGATATAAATAAATAATTCCGTGAAATGAACATTGTTTACGAGTCACAGCACCCAGGTCTGAGTCAAGTCACAAGTCTTTGTTTGTGCGACTTAAGTGCGACTCGAGTCCGAGTCTCAGACTCAAGTCCCCATCTCTGCCTTTTCCAGATCATTATTTACAAGGACAGTCCCCCCCGGAGCAACTGAGGGTTAAGTGTCTTGCTCAAGGACACAGTGGTAGAAAGAGGGGGTTTGAACCTGCAACGTTGTGGTCATCAGGTTCACAGACAAGTGTTTAACCCACTAGGCTGCTACCACCCCCATTATTGTGTTTTTTTATTTAAAGTGCAAAATTTAAAGTGCGATTTTAATTCTATCCTTCATAGAAAAAAGTGTGGCATTGTGCTATTTCTACCGGTCATTTTAAATTCTACATGTAAAGGACACCATGTGGACTGTTCATGTTTATCAAACTGGATGTGATTCCTGATTCTAACGAAACACATCCAAAAACCCAGTTACAGAATGAACAAACCCAAACGCGGCTGTTATCATTGTGTCAAATGTTATTGAATTGTCAGTATTGAACAATCTCCAGCAGCAGCTCAACTGGCAAAACAAAAGGAAATAACACCATTACCTACTTGTCATATGTGTGTTTAATCTGTTCAGTGTTTTTCTTGGCTGTTTATCTTTCCTCCCCCATGTCACAGGCTCCCAGGCTTAATTTACAAGAGCTGCTCAATTAATGATGATGGATTTATCAACTGCAAGTTAAAAACTGCACGTGGCTGCATGAGTTATTTCACATTTCTTACAGAAGAAATGAAAGTAACCCAAGGCTGCGTGAAAGTGCGAATGAGCTCAGAGACCAACCAGCGGGAGAGTCCCACGGCCGGAAGAGGTGAGAGATCTGTAAAGTGCACATCCATAATACAAATCATTTAAGATCTTTTTTGGAAGTTTCACAATCCAGTTATTTACTGTCCACATTGTGCCAAATGAATGTGGCTCCACAACACCTTTGCAGAATTTCAGAGGGGTTTTTAAGGTCATCCCTCCCTCCTACTGTCCATATGCTGGGTTTGGAACTCACCGCGCTCCGGTCAAGGCCGTGGGCTGAGGCATATTGGTGGAGGAGTTTCACTACAAGGATCATTAGCCCTCGCTGAGAGGGGCATATTGGTGTGACATCCCTGTTGACCAATGCCGACGCGTTCCCATTAATCCAGTGAACAAAAGACCTACACTACCAATCAAAAGTTCAGACACACCTTCTCATTCAACGATTTCCTTTGTTTTTATTATTGGCTACATTGTAGATTCATATTGAAAACATCACCTATTGCTTTGCACACTCTTGGCATTTTTTCAATCAGATTCATGAGGTATCGATCTGGAATGGTATTTAATGAACAGGTGATCTTTGTCAAGAGTTCATTAGTGACATTTCTTCTTAATATGTTTGGGACCATCAGTTGTGATGGTGGGGTTGGTACACAGTCAATAATCCTATTCTACTATGGTTCTACTCCACATTATGGCAGGAACCACTTAACTAAGTAAAAAGAAACAACAGTCCATCATTACCTTATTATAAAACATGTTCTGGTTTGTTTAACTCTTTTTTTTTGTTTACTGCATAATTCCACATGTTCTTTCATTATTATTCTACAATGTAGAAAATAATAAAATCAAAGAAAAAACATTGGATGAGAAGGTGTGTCCAAACGTTTGACTGGTAGTGTATGTTTTTGTTTAATCATTCCCAGACCTCAAATACCTGGTTCAGCTCAGTAGATACTTCATTAGATTAAATCACTTGAGCTGCTGATGGAGTTTCACAAATCCATGCAAAGACTACAGGCATCAAGGTGAAGTGTAGAACTAAACCTGTGTTCTTACTAGTTCACAAAACTAGTGCTTTTTACAAACAAAACAAATCTTGATATTATTCAATGCTTTCTTATATGTTTGCATTTATTCTTATGTTAACTTATGTTTTGGCTGGCGGTACTTCCTGCTCAGATAAATGACAAATGGCTTTAAACAGGAGCCCCAAAAATTTGCACAGTACTGTATGTGTGGTAGAGTAGCTTTTCTGAATGATCTTCAATGATCATTCGGTGCACATTACCCTGTCACAGGATCAACGGTTGTTCTTCCTTGGCTCGCTTTTGGTAGGTACTGACCGTTAGAATGTTACTTACTTCTCCATTCACTGGTTTTAATGTTGTGGTATATACTTTTACAGTCCCTTTCTCAACCACAGAAGAGGCAGTGGGGGTGTGATTTTTCACCCTGTTAAAGAAAGCGCTCCTTTTGGTGCAGTCTCCTCTCTGTCACCTGGGTGCTGTCCACCTGTGCGTCTCACTCTCCTGCCCCAGTTAAGCAGCCACCTGAGAGCTAGCAGCGGCTCAGACAAACATACAAGCTGGGTCCCTGGAGGGCTCGACCCCATTAGAGCTCAAACACCTTTCTAGCAGCCAGGCCTGGGTTTCAGCATGTTCTTCTATTCTGGACCACTCAGCTGCAGTCACATGAGCTTACTGATATAGTCTGTGCTGTATTTATCTCAGGTTGTAGTGTCTGTGTGTGATCCGGTTACACTTTTACAGAGGTGTCAGAATCCAGTCCTAGAGGGCCACAGTGCTGTTGGGTTTAATGTTTTCGTTTAATTGATTAGAGTCATTCAACTTTGCAGATCATTTATCAAGACCTTCTTAAACATAACATTTTTAAACCTAACATTAAAGATTAGTTGGTGCGTGCGTGTGTGTGAGTGTGTGTGTGTGTGTGTTTTGACCGTAGAAAAAAATCGATCAGCATACAGAACTGAGGCTTTCTGTGTGCTGCCGTGTTTTTGACTGTATGAAATAGCATCAGGCTGCCTTTAATTTGTTGGTGCACTGCAGTAGTTCATGAGCAAGTGTGCCATGTAGGAATACATTTATGTTATGTATATTTAAGCAGTATATAAAGCATAATTTATGTCTGTAATGCCTTATTATTGTTTAATCAAAGTAACAATGAGAGACGACTTAAAAAGTGAACATACCTTCAGTTATACATGTCATGCATTTAATTCCTTGCTCAAAATAGTTAGTGACAAACACAATTCTGCAGACTTTCAAAAGTGACTCTTAATGATCCTAAAGATGTGTAACTTGCGTTAAATAAGTTAAATAACCAAAACCAAACCCAAACAACCAATAAACAAATCCAAAACCAAAAATAATTCTACACTATAAATAGACAAAAAATTCTTGGCCTGATCTTTACTGAGTGGACATTCCAAAGAGCTCAGTTTTTGTTTTGTGCTTTTATTTTCTGGCCGAGGTCAGACTTCAAATCTGTGTGAGGTATCAGATTACAAAACAAAATTATTATCAACTGGAAGAGACTAAGATTAACCTGGCTAATATTAGCCAAGAATGTAGCTAACTATTTAAACATTGCTGGAGTTTGCTAAAGTATAATACCGTGGCTAGGTGGCTGTAGTAGGTGTCAAACCATTCAAGCAATGTGAGCTGTTACAGTTTCCAACAAATTATGCAGAAGGAGCATTCGTTTTCTCAGACCTCCAGTGACAGCAGACATCTAACCACTGTAGAGTGAGAGAAGAGGAAAGAAATAAGTCCATTTACAAGCTGCTCTCTGAAGCCCAGAGTGTGGAATGGTGAAACTTTGTTTTTATTAAAGCCATATATGGTTACTGGGTGATTTTTTTTTTGTGCTAGCTAGCTGGGCTGTGTAAAGGAGCCCTTAGCAAAAATTTTGATTGGTTTGAGGGATCACTCGTCATCGCTGTGTTCAATATAGCCATATCAAGGAAACGTGAAATAGCAAAAATCTCCCTATCGAAATGATGGTCATGGTGGAGCTTATAGCTAAAAGCATATAAGCGGATTAACAAAATAAGTTGACAGCCTCTTAAAAAGCGAAGAGTAGATTATGCAGAAAAAGGCAGAAATAGCCATTTGCCCCCTGAAAGATAATTTGATTTAAGAAGAGTGAAATCCAAACTCTGTTTATGCTGCTACATCCAAGAGCTTTTAACAGTCTCAAATGTTGAAATATATTTTTTATCATGAAAGGTGTATTTTTGCAGCTCTGCATTTAAATGAGAGTAACTTCAAACGTACAGCTTGATTAGTTTCCTATGTTTAATTATTTGCAAGCCGGAGTTCCCCTATATGTCCTGATCTCCATTTAAAGTAGTACTTGTTGTCGAAATGCATGAATGAACTTTATAACGCATATTGCTTTTAGGTGAGAAGCCTAGAAAGCACATGCTGCTGTGTTAAATTCTGTACATGTTTCCCAGCAGCAGCCCACTCTATACATATACTTAAGCTATGCATAAATATGCCAGCAGGCTTTGCATATTTACAGAGGGCTTTTGCTTAGACCCTTTGCATTCTCTGCAGACTTCGCCGAGCCTCTTGCGATTCCTTCGTACATGGAACCCGACCTGCCCAGTCCCAGCCTCCCCACTGCCTCCCCATTGGACAACCAGCCGCCTGAGGAGAGCATTGCCATCCTTACCTCCATGGGCTTCCCCAGACACCACAGCATCCAGGCTCTCAAAGCCACAGTGAGTGTTTTGCCTATGGCTAGCATAACTCTACTGCTTTCTGTTTACCAAACGGCTTTGTGAACAGTCAACACACATCTTCAGGCTTATGTTATCTATAAAGCCAACAGATGTTGCACAAGTTGCTTGCCATTTTAGAGCCTTAATTTCCTTTAAGCCTATCCTATCTAACACGTCCCTGGTGATACATTCAGAGCCTTTGGCCAGAGAAGTTGGGATGCATGTCCTTGTTCACAATAGTAAAATGGATTAGCATGTAGAACTAAGGCTTTCTGTGTACTGCTGGAGGTACATCAAAGTTTAAAGCATATGCATTCAGAGCAGAATGCATATTACTAAGGGGTTGTTTTCCTAGGTCAAAATAATTTTGCCAGCAGCAGGATTGAAGTTCTTTTTATTAGGAGGGGATTTACCACATTACAGTCTTTTCTGCTTCAACATTAAAGGGTTTACAGTTGGAAACAAAAATGGTCTATTTCGAAAGTAGATTAGGATGTAGATTGGGAATGATTAAAATTTAATACATTGTGCTTGAGTGCTAAATGTTACTTCTAATATGAAGGTTTATATTTGCCCTAGTGCATAACTAGGCTTTGATTCTGCCACGAGAATGTCTCTTTAAATAGTCTTGAATTTGGCTCTTATATTCTCATATTGCACAGACTGAAAGCAAGTTCAGACTTGTCATCAGCGCTTCTACTAGAGGCTTACTGGCATGTGAGACCCAATCATGCTTCTGCCTGTTAACATTTGATGTATTGCATATTTTATTCACATTGATATTTTCTAGTTCACGTCTTAGCATCTCATTAAAAAGCTTCACAGTGTCTGAGCATGCTGGTCATCTCATGTATCAGAGTTAATGTATTATACCAGGACGTGTCAAAGATCAGTATTTATGTTTGTTAATTCTCATTCGATTTTGTTGTGGTCTTTCATCAACTGTAGTTATCGATTAAAAGGTCATCAGTGGCAGATCAGAAATAAATGAGTGCTTATGAAATATTACCAAAGATGTTTTTTTGTGCATACAGTAGTATATTTGGTTTTTTTAATATTCAATTTAATTCAATGCAGCTTTAATTGACTATGATCATAGTTTGTCTAACAGACATTGTTTAGTAAAAGAATATTAGAATAAACTTCGATGCACTTTTTGTAGCTGGTGTATTTATAAAACATCTTGCAAGTTTGTGTGTTACCTTTTTGGGACGTGTCACTGATGAAAAGGAGGCAAAAAACATAATTGTATTGACTTTACACTTCCAACCAAATGAGTATCTGGTGTTTTACATCCTGAGCTGTTAAGGGTCTAAGATTGTGTGTGTGTGTGTGTGTTGGGCAGGGGGTGTGAAACAGCAGGGTCTCACACACAGGCCAATAATAGCCCAATAGCAAAAGGAAGTGTTTAGTATACACATTCTACCATTCTGCTTTCAGAGCTGCCATCTGCTGTGAATCATATTCCTATTTCAGATTAAGGCCAAAGCCTAGCCAGGACCATGCAGTGATGATGGTGGTTTAATTAAGGAACTGAAATGCTCGTTTAATGTTTAGTTTCGATATCCTGTGATATTATGACATTATGCTTTGTTTTTATGTTAGATCATTTTGTGTATAAAATGATTAGCAGTTGTCTCAGAGTCAGTGAAAACACTGCAAAGGATGATATACTGTACTGTAAGACATGACTATCAGAATTCCTTGTGATAAAATTAGAACCATGCAACTGAAGTACTGAAAACTTACTGTGTAAAACAGTTGTCACTAACTCGGCTCCTGGAGGTCTACTACCCCACCAGATCTTTTTAATTATTGCCTTTAAAAGTACTTGATTAAAATATGATCATGATTAGACTTGGTTGGTTTTGTTTTTTATTTTTAGAACAATAATTTGGAACGAGCTCTGGACTGGATCTTCACTCACCCGGAATGTGAAGAGGAGAGTGAGGCCATGTCAGACATGGCTGATACTGAACCCAATGACACCAGCTTCTCGAATGCCAATGCACACAGTGACTCCACCCTTTCCCCCGACCAGGAACTGTCCAGCCCCCGCATCCGAGATGGCCCTGGACGTAAGTGCTGTCTGATGAAAAATCTTTAACTACCAGTTTCATTACTGATGTGGTCAGGGTGCCAGTCTGCATCTGCTTTTGCTGCAGCAGTATATTCATATCAACCTTGTGCTTTTATTGCAGGCTATGAACTCTTTGCTTTCATAAGTCACATGGGAACATCCACAATGTCAGGCCATTATGTATGTCATATCAAAAAGGAAGGAAGGTAAGTTCCTTTGCAGTTTTGAATTTTTTGGAGAGATAAAAGCTATTTTAAACTTCACTATTTGAGATATACTCGATACAGTACTGTAATGATATTCTGGAAAAGCTTCAGGATCACTGCTACTACTGTTTTTAGTA